>JAKTUJ010000018.1:0-255032 GCA_030556625.1 Petasospora euphorbiiphila | reverse complement strand
TGGGTGGTTCTAGCTATTCAATTGTTGAAAATCTTTTCAATCTGAAAATTCCCAGAACCCTAGGTGTGCCGTTTTTCAAGTTCATCTTTTTTTTCAATTTGTAGATATGCATTCAACATATCTTTTTATGGCCAACCGATGCTGGAGTTCGCATATCTTGACGGCAAATTTCAATTTTTGAAAATCCGGTATAGTGTAGTGGCTATCACAGTTCGCTCTCACCGAGCAGACCGGGGTTCGATTCCCCGTTCCGGAATTTATTTTTTGCCTTTTCCTCTATATGAAGGCCGGGTAACCCTCTTGGTAATCTTAATTCAAATCGCAATTGATAGCAATGACAGTGCTCAGATTAGTGCCATTGGGGATAGTAGAAAAAACTAAAGTAATGAACTCTATACTACATTATTTGTTTCTGTGGTCTATTCAGGCACAGATCTTAGTGCTTTGTAGACAACATAATACATTTAAAAATCTATGCGGAGCGGCAAAGAGCCCCTCATGAGGCTGAGATTTGAGCCCAGATGCCCAGCTATTGTTCAACGGTCCTAAAAACCTTAAAGCCACAAAGAGAATCGAGTCACCAAGACAGGGAGTTCTTTAAGTTGAACTTGAGTGTAGGGTCATATTTACTGTCTTATATGCACGTTTGACACTTGCATACACCGGATGAATGAATCAATATCTTAGAAAAGAGGTGTTCAGTTTTGTGATCTGCATGTGATCAGCTTGATTTGTGGTTATTATCTAGCTAAGAATACACTAGTTTTCCTATGAATGCCAAATATATTAGATTATGAATTAATAAGCATGCATGAAGAAGTTGAATTGAATTACAAAGTGTTGAGAATGTGATACAACACCAATGAGCAGCTTAATGCTGTGTATAAATGCAGAGGAAGACATGCGTAATGAACAATTGGTTAGATTCCCTTGTATGGTCTATTTGCTCTAATAGATGCTCCGTATTTATAAAAGACGAAGGGAATTGGAAGCATTCCAAGAGCAATAAAGCCAATAAGTGACGCACCCCAATCAACACCGAGATTAGTAAACAACTGTCTAGTGAAGAGAGGGAAAGATGAGGCAAAGATAGATCTCAGAAATGTGTTAGCGGCAATAGCAGATGCAGAGTATTTCGTATAAGTGTCCACCAAATAGTTCAAACAACCTTGGAAGAGCACAAGGAACCCGCACCCCATCAAGGCAATGCCAATACAGGGAACGATCCAGTGAATATCCGCCTTATTGGTCCACGCAAAGATGAAGATACCGGCAGGCATCAGCCATCCAAACCACATCATAAGTGGGAAGCGCTCTTCTGGGATCACAACGTTGTTGTTTTCCTTAATCTTTCTACCATACCGCTTGGCAAAGAGAATGTTAACAAAACAACCAGACCAAGTCCCCATCAAGAAACTCATGTTGGGCAAAGTAGCGACTGTACCAGACCAGCCTCTTACCATTTCCATCGAGTTTGGGACACCCGTGATGATGAGATAGAAGACACCAAACACATAACTGGCATATAGGACAATGACAAAGACAATGGGTGTGCATAGCATTGCAAAAGGTCTAATGAGATGATGTCTAACAACATCTCTAGCCTCAAGTTTCCACATGTCATGAGGAGCATGGATCATAAAATTTCTCATTGTAAGTCTCATAGCACGTGCACGACGTGCAAGTATTGTTGGTACATATGTCTCTTCCAAAGTGAGCTCACATATGAGAAAAAGACACAAGCAGAGCAGTCCTGCAAAGTAGAGTGGGATACGCCATGCGCCAATATCATTGGCGGGCCTGCTGTACATCAACAGCGAGGAGATAGTAGGCCCGCAACTTGGACCAAGAGAGACAAAGAGTGCATAAAAGGCCAAGAACTGACCTCTTTCACTTGGATCTGAAAACATATCAGCCAAGACACCACCTGCAGATACGATTGGCGCACCTGAGAAAAACCCTGTCAAGAATCTCAGGATCATCAAACTTGGTACGTTGTAGCAAATAGCAGTGGAAAACGTCATGACAGAAGCAAAAAGGAATGGAATCAAAACTCCGATCTTACGACCGTATACTTCAGATATAGGAGCAAAGCACATTGGGCCAAATGCGATTCCAATAATGTACAATGAACTTGTCAACAGCGTGACTTCTCGTGAGAGACCAAACTGTTCCGCCATCAACTCAGAGAATCTCGGTGAGGAAAGCGATGTTGATCCCAGCTGACAACAGAATGTGACAAGACCATAGAGAACAGTATGATAGACTTTCTTTCTGTATGCCCAGTTTGCTGGCTTGAAGCGACTATCGGGCTTAAATGTCAAGAGCCCAGTATCATCAATATCAAAGTTTGTGCTGTCTTCATCGTCATGAGTCGAATGGCTCGAGTGTGTAGATGTGTTGTCAGCCTCGTACTTATTAGTACGCGTGCTGAGCTCCTCAGACTTGCCCATAGTTGGGGTATTCGATGCAAACGATCTAACAGGTGAAGCTCGTTATCAAGCACTATCTGTGAGATCGTACTGATAGATAGAGTGTAGTAGAAACAACGATGAGCTCCCAGATCTTCGCAAACAGGTGACGGTAATGAAGACAAAGATCGGGAAAACCACTAAATTCTACTCTTTCATCGCTAGAACTATGAGGGGTTTAGTCTGAGCAAGAATATATGGCTCATCATTTTTTTTTTGCATGATAGACGTATAACGTAACGTAGCGTACCGTAGGCTTAGGCTTAATGCGTAGCCGTTGCCGTTGCCGTGGTCGGCCGTTTTCCTCTTTAGGACGTTGGACCGGACAATCTCCGAAACACGGTCATTCTTACAGATGACGCATTGAAAGATGTCCAAATAGAGGTCTAAAAGAGTGTGAGTGTGGGGTTCTGGAGGAGACCTGTTGGATGGAAATGAGGAGCCGTTTTATTTAGCCTTACATGTCCCAGTGTGTACGTACGTAACGCCGTGTTGTCGTTGCCATGGAAACGGGGTTAGTTGCCTAATGGCAACCGAAGTACGTAGCAGATCTTGAATATAAATCCAGCAAAGCATTTAAATATTGTCATATTGAGCTTTGTAAATTACTGGCTCGTTAATGTGTCAACACCTTTTGTTTATACATGACATTTAATTAATTATAACAAAATTTTAATTATAAAATATAATATCCTAAACCGGAAACACACCTGGTTAGGAACATTTGGAAAATGCACAGAAATTATAATAGTACAGAAGAGATGATAGAAACTAGTACATCTGAAGAATACAACCACACGCATTCACGCAAACGATAGAAGAGATGAGTGATGAATCCATATCCATTGATGAGACCAATCGGATTCGTGTTTCTCTTGGTATGAAACCGATCCCTGTTGAGAAGGCTGAGAAGGAAGAGTTGAAACCAGTACGACAAGAGGAAGCATCGAGTAATGATGCCCTTTCTCTTAGCGACACCAACAAGTTAAGAGTCTCCCTTGGATTAAAGCCAATAGAGGAGAAGCCTACAGTACAGGAGCAGACTACTGAGGAGTATCAGGCCGCAATCACGAGGAAAGAGAAGGAGATTAGATTACAGGAGAAATTGGAGCTTGCCAAATCCAAAGCTGGGAAGAGACACAAGTTGAATATCGCAAAGGGTCTTCTTGAAGATGAAGACGATACAGACTGGTTATCAAAGATATCAGCAAAGCCAGTGGCAAGCAAACCTACTGTGGCGAAGAAAGTCAAGAGTAAACCCTCACATACACCTGATGACCTTGCTGGTGTGAAAGTGGCGCATAACCTTGTCGATATAGCATCAGCAGGTGGAGATGAATTGATTCTCACGTTGAAGGATAAGGAATTTTTGGATGACCAGGATGAATTGGAGTCGGAATTGCTTGTTGATAAGAAGAAATTGCAACGTGAGATGTCGCAGAAACTACGAACAAACAAGTATGATATCAACGGTGAGGAGAAGTCCAAATTGGAATTGCGTGAAGAGGAATTGAATGCAGATGCTAATGAAGGCTTTATGCTGACTGGTGATGAAATTAAGACTCTTGGGGTTAAGGCACAACTAGAAGACAAAGACGAGGACCGAATGGTCGTTGATGAGAAGCCCAAGAAGAGACTGCATTTTAATCTGGATGATCTTGATGATGAGCTAGATGATGCTGGGGAAGGTCCCTCTGATTATGCTACACGGAAGCCTATCAAGATGAAGAAGTTGAAAAAGAAGCAATCCAAGTCTCAGAGCAGAAAGAGAGATACCACCGATGAAGAAGGCGAGGTGGTCTTGAGACAGGTGCAGTTACAGAATGCAGATGAGGATCTTGATGATGATTCTGAACTTCGATCAATATTGGCTGTGAAGAGGAACCAGAGATTCCGGAAAGAGAGGCAAAGACAAAAGCAAAAGACACCAGAAGAGCTTGCTGCTGAGATTGAACAAGAGAGGGAAAATGCAATGGAGGTGGATGAGAGGAGTAGCGAGGGTGTTGTTATTGATGAGAACTCAGAGTTCTTGGCCTCTTTGAAAGTGGAGCCGGATACAAAGGAGACGGTAACACCCTCAATGGAAATCGATCAGGAGGATACTACGATTGCAGATGAACTGGAACCCACCAAGATAGAAGACGCGAGCGAACCAAGTGAAGAAATCAACTTTAGTGGCGGGTTAGCTTCGGCATTGAGTTTCTTAAAATCCAAGAACGTTGTGAATGATAAGACCGAGGCGCAACTCGAGGCAGAGAAGATAGCGAAGGAGATTAAGAAGGAAGCTGAGTTGAGGCGCATCAGGCTTGACATTGAGAAGAGAGAGTTTGAAGAGACGCTTCGCCAGGACCCACAGTTCAAGAGGATGTCGAAGCAGGAGCAGGCCGAGTACATTAAAGAGCAGACTGACGCCTTCCTGTCGAGACAGAATGCCAAAGAGATGGCAAGGAAGCTCAAGAACTACAACCCTCAGGTTGATATTAAGCACTATGATGAGCTTGGACGCGAGCTGAGTGAGAAGGAGGCCTTTAAGCACTTGTCGCACCAGTTCCATGGGAATGGCATGTCCAAGAGTAAAGTTGAGAAGAAGATGAAGAAGGCGCAAGAGGAGACACAGCGCAGGTACAGAGAGTCTTTGCTCGGGCGTGACAAGTAGTAGCACGTCTACTCTTGGGATCAGAACTTAGAAGTCGGGTAGAATAGACGGTTATCACCTGTGATCCTTGAGCAGCAATTTGCATCAATTTGCAGCGCACTTTGCAGTGCCCATCTGAAATGTATCAGCGTGCTATGTAGCGTGCACCATGGCTCTACGGATTAGGGCGTTTTACTAGGAACTTGCCGTGTGGGTACTAGGGAGCGTGTTACAGAGCGAGCACTGCACTCTTTATCTCTGATGCAGAGACCCACGCAACACAGTGCCGATTGTTCAGTTGTCCACTGCTGAGAACGTGTGGCTGGGCCCTGCTGGTCTGCTGGCCATCGCGGATCTTTGGCTGGCAGATCGTCGGTGATCTCACACAGGACAAGTCACAGCCTACAGGACAGGGACAGACAGGACAGCAAGGCAGGGATAGCGCAATCATTAGCACTAGCTATACACTTAGATAGTAAAGCCTGGAAGGAATATAGAGAGTCTCATTATAGGAGTGAATACGGAAATAAAAAGAAACGTGGCTGCTCTTCTTGTTTTTGATCCCGTCTGATGCGCCATCCTTTTTTTTTCTTTTTTTTCTTTTTTTTTTCTTTTTTCTTTTTTTCTTTTTCCTTCTTTGTGATGTACAAATCAGGGGGCTGGGAGGTCTAGAAGCTTAAAAAACAAAAGAGAGACGGACATTCTTAGCAACAACAATAACACACAGAGATAAAGTGTTGGTTGACCCTCTGATACAATCCATATTTACAAGAGACTCTTACCCTTTCGTTCGCTGCTTTGCACTGTTCTCTGCTTTACCCCTGCTTTGTTCTCTGCTTTGTGCCCTGTGCCTTGCGCCTATAATACGCTCCATTCGTTAACATCCACTGTCACTCGCTCTTTTGTTGTCTTGCGCCTATAGTTGAACAAGAACAGCAACTTCAACACAGCATCCACCATGATCACAGTACAGATCAACACCCCACAGACGGTCAACACGTCCCAGTTTGACCCGGCAACGCTCAAGAAGCTCAAGGCCCAGGACAAGTGGTCTGCACAACTTCGCAACGTGCTGTCACCGCAACTCAAGCCTTCCAAATCGTCATTATCGCTCACAAAGCAAGAGTATGACCGCTATTTCACACTCGAGGGACGCAACACAATCAGAGCACGCATTGAGCGTCTTCTCCCGCCAATTGACATCAAGATTGTCTGCTTTTGTCTCGTGTGGTACATGTTCTCTGCGATTTCCTCCAACATCACAAAGGAGATCCTCAAGAAGTTCCCACACCCAACGACATTGACGGAACTACAGTTTCTAATCAGCGTGATGTTCTGCTACATGATGATCTCTTTAATCAACAACAACCGCTGGCTCGTTGATAAATTCCCGATTGGTGCCGTTCCTTCTAAAGAGAAGCTCCATTCCGCACGCACAACGTGGAACTTGCTACAACCAACAGCACAAGTGTTGCAACAGGTTGGTCCCATGGGTGTTTTCCAATTTGTCGGCCATATTTGTTCGCATCAGGCAACGTCTGTCATACCCGTTAGTGTTGTGCATTCCGTCAAGGCCTTGTCTCCATTGACGACAGTACTAGCATACCGCGTTGTGTTTAATACCAAATATCCAATTGTCACTTACATGACTCTTATACCGTTGATGTTTGGGATCATTTTGACTTGCTTCTCCAAGAAGACACAAAGCGCATCAGACTCACTAAGTTTCAACAAGGGTCTCATTTATGCATTCATCTCGATGATGATTTTTGTCTCACAGAACATCTTTGCGAAGAAGATACTCACCGTCAAGCCACGTGGATTACCAACGAGGTCTAGAAGTTCATCAGGGACGACGACTCCTGAAATTAATGAGGATGAGGTTGAAAAAATTGACAAGACGAGCATCTTGTTCTACTGCTCGCTGTTTGGATTCACACTGACACTCCCAGTCTACTTGGTGTGTGAATTAACAAGCGACTCGTTGTCATTACTCGACATTGACATGACTGTCATGTCGTTATTTATACTGCATGGGGTATCGCATTTCTGCCAGGCGATGCTGGCGTTCCACTTGATTGGACTCGTATCGCCGGTGAATTACTCCATTGCAAACATTTTGAAGAGAATAGTGGTGATTGCACTTGCATTAGTCTGGGAAAGAGAGTCTGTCAATGCTACGCAAGGTGTAGGGCTGATCTTCACGATGGCTGGGCTATATGCATATGACAGATGGGGGATGGTGAAGAAGTAATAAGTTATATTAGATGATAGACGTCATATGAGACCATGAGTATTACCAAATTGTAGCATAAATAGAGAAGCTGCAATACTGCACGCACTGCAGCCCCTGCAGATACTCAACAAAGTATATCCCGGTATCCCGGGGGAAATACATACATTACATAAGCCACCGCAGCCAACTGCCTCCCGATTCTCGAGGGATATGTGGGCGGGCACGTCCAACAAAAAGCTTACTGTGCCCTTAGTCTGTGTCTCTGATTCGGCTCATTTTTTCGGCTCTCTTGTTGGCTGTTCAGGGGTATCTGCTGATTGTAGCGAACTACTGGAGTTATCGCAGTCTCAAAGGCTAGAGCCAGGTGGATCGTGGTGTGTGCAGCGTATGTGCGTAGTGTGATTGGCTAGCGGAGACACAATCAGATCAAGAGAGAGTGTCAATAGATGTGTAGAATCTAGATGTGTAGAAGGAGATATATATCTTTATTAAATCTTAATAAATCTTAATAAATCTTATTAACTCTTATTAACTCTTTATAAAAGAGAAGTCAGAAGGACCACTTTCCCGCTCTGCTTAGCAACGGGCTTCCGGGGTTTCAAAAGGGGACCTCGCTATCCCCCAAAAGAAAAAAAGTTTCGGTACATACAAAAAAAAAATCACCCCAGCGGCCCTTCTTTTCTTCTCTCCCTTGTGACTTGACAGGTTGAGCTCTGTGTTGCCTCCATATATATACAGACACACACACCATGTCCACCAGCACCGTCACAGGAAACAACAACCAGGAGGACTCTGGTGCCTCCACCGTCACCAAGAGAAGAGGCAACGTTGCACAGCTTCACACCACCAAGAACCTCACCGCAGTGGACACTTTTGGCAATGTCTTTGAGGCTCCGGACTACAGCATGAAGGAGATCCTAAGCGCAATTCCACAGCACTGTTACGAGAGAAGACTCGTCACCTCCTTTGCCTACGTCTTCCGTGACACGCTCGTGCTCTTGACCTCCTTGTACCTTGCCAACACATACATCCCAACGTTGCAAAACGTCTACCTCAGAGGGGTAGCATGGTTTGTCTACGCCACTTGGCAGGGTCTTTGGGGCACAGGTATCTGGGTTCTCGCACACGAGTGTGGCCACCAGGCCTTCTCGGACTACGGCTGGGTCAATGACCTCGTTGGTTGGGTTCTTCATTCGTCGCTCCTTGTGCCATACTTCTCATGGAAGTACTCCCACGGTAAGCACCACAAGGCCACCGGCCACTTGACCAGAGACACCGTGTTCGTTCCACCTACTAAGGAGGAGTACAAGAAGCGCTACTTTGTTGAGAAGTTGGAGGAGCTTTCCGAGGATTCCCCAATCGTCACTCTTTACCAATTGATTGTCCAGCAGCTTGGTGGTTGGTGGGCTTACCTCGCTATCAACATGACTGGCCAGCCATACGAGGACGTTCCAAAATGGAAGCACAACCATTTCGTACCAACATCGCCTATCTTTGAGAAGAAGGACTACTGGTTCATTGTCTTGTCCGACATTGGTATCCTGACCATGAGTATCGTGCTTTACCACTGGGTCCAGACTTTTGGCTGGTTCCACTTCTTTATCAACTACTTTGTCCCATACATGTACGTCAACCACTGGCTTGTCTTCATCACTTTCCTCCAGCACACCTCCCCGGAGATGCCACACTACGACGCCTCAGAATGGAACTTTGCCCGTGGTGCAGCTGCTACCATTGACAGAGAGTTCCCAATCGTGGGTCCATACATCTTCCACGACATCATCGAGACACACGTGCTTCACCACTACGTCTCACGTATCCCATTCTACAATGCCCGTGAAGCCAGTGATGCCATCAAGAAGGTGATGGGTAAGCACTACAAGTACTGTGGCGATAACATGTTCGTCTCCCTATGGAAGTGTGCCAGATCGTGCCAGTTTGTCGATGGTGACAATGGTCTCAGAATGTACAGAAACAGAAACAACATTGGTATCAAGCCAACCAACTAATCCGAACCACCCATTCATCCACTGCTTCTTATATCTTGGCTACCATATACATACATCTGCTGCTGGTTGGCTTCTCTTTTCATCTAGATATCGAATATATTTACATTTTGTTATACGCTGTAGATCAGAGCTCAAAGCCATCAACTTGTTCCGTGTTGACAAACCAATCAACAAGCTTCAAGTTTTCCTGACTTTTTTGCTCAACTTGTTCACTCCACAATCCAGCAAACTTCAATGCATCAGCAGGTGGGATTGTCTTTCTTGCATCTTTCAAAACGTATTTGGTAACGGCAGAGGCACACACTTTATCCTTACCAGTGACAAATTGCGAGAGAATGAACAACCATTTTTGATCCCATGCCATGATTCTCGAGCGAATCGTATATTTTTGATAAGGCTTGATCTCTCTTTTAAAAGAACAGAAAATATTGGCAACAGGTACAAAGACAAACTGTTTAGATTCAGTGCTTCTCTCCACAAAGAATCTTTGCAACACTGTAGTCATCAACTCTGAACGTGCGATATCCAATTCTTCAAAATAACAAGAATTAGACTTGTGCATGTAGAAATCACACTCGAATGGAGAGTTATACGTCTTCAACTCCGATACATGGAATGCACTCTTAACTTGTCCATAGGGGAACAACTTGGGCCACCATTTGGCAAAGAACAAGTTCTTGGAGAAAACCCAATAGATCCGGAAGTAATAAGCTAGTGGGAGCGACTTATAAGAGGAAAGAAGGAACAGATAGAACCCATACTTCACAATTGAACAAAAACTCATTGCGTATTCTCTTATCTGCTGAAGCAGTGAAGTGTCGAGAAGATGAATAGTTTCGGATCTGATATGGCCTCCTTTTAAACCGAGGCACATCCGAGATCTACATATACAGCGGAATTAGTGGATATTTCCATTTCAGGAAATCAAAGGACCACTATACCACTATTATATCATTTCTACTTCAATTGTTCAATTGCAACATACATAATTTCATCAAATCAAATACACATTACCTTAGGCAGACTTGCCCCAGACAAGCTTCTCAGCAGTAACCTTGTTGTTCTTGAGCAAAGTCCAGGCCTCATTAGCAGACTCGAAGCGTGGCTCGAGGACCTTGAGTTTTGCGTGATGGATATCCTTGATCAAAGATGGGAGCTTCTCTTGCCAGAACTTGTTATAAGGTCCCAGAACAGCTGGTTCAGGAGTCCAATGTGCACCAAACAGATCAAACTCTTCATCCTCGGCAACATAAGCAAGAGTCTTTGGTGCAAAGATGACTTCACCAGATCTTCCATCAAGCTTCAAAGTGGACTTGTCCTTGAAGAGAAGACTGTCAAATGTAACCTTTGAAGACTCTTGAGTGGCGTCATAAGTCGACTGCCAGGTTTCATCCTCAGAGACGGTATCGAGCGCATATCTGATTTGACCTACAGTAGCCTTCTTGATCTGGTCAATGGCATCGGCATCTCTGTAGTCGACAACAACATCAGCACCAAGTGACTTCAAGTACTCGTGGTTCTTCTTGGATGCAGTAGCGACAACCTTGAGTCCATATGCCTTCTTTGCCACTTGAATGGCAAGAATACCAGTGGCAGTAGCACCTCCCCAGATCAAAATGTACTTTCCCTTGTCCTCCTCGGAGATCTTCATGTTACCGGCAAACGACAAGACAACGGTACTAAGACCCAAAGTCACGGAGGCAGCGCCTTCATATGAGTCAATTGGGCCAGATCTGTACTCGCCTGGAGAAAGAGACTTCAACTTCGAATCATACTTGATCGTAGTAGTTGGCGAGGCAATAATATGCTCTGCAAAGCAGCCGTTCGTCTTGTTGAAGTTACCGTGCGAGAAGACCGAGACGACGTCACCAACGCTGAAGCCCTTAACGTCCTTGCCAACTTTTTCAACGACACCAGCAGCGTCACTTCCCGTGAGGAACCCTGGCTGTCCGTACTTGAGAACAATGTGTTTCCAGTCTGTTGGGTTAGCAGCGTACGCAACGGTCTTGACAATGAGCTTGTTGTCGGGAAGCTCCGGCAATGGGATCGAGGAGACGACACCCCAGTTAGGCTCAGCAGCGTTCTCAGCAACGACAAAGGCTTTCTGTGACATTTCTTAAGTGGTTATTAACAAGGAATTGGTTCAATTGAATTGATTGTTATATCGAGTTATAGCAACTCCAGTGGCAGACGGGTTCTCCGGGAGGAAATTCTCTGCCTCTTTATATGCTGCTGTTTGTTTCTCTAAAGTACACGACCCCCACAGCTAAATTAGTAATACGCCGTATGTACCCGAAAGAGGCACATTTCTTGGTTCAAAATCCATATTTCTCGTTTGCTTTCTACCTCTTTGTATTTCTCTCTTTGTCATCCATCTCGCTTGGCAGATGTACTATCATTGTCGCCTATCTTTTACCCCTTGGAGTCCGTCTTTCGTACTAGCTTAGCTTAAGGGGTTGCTGTCCAGAGGTTCAGGGTAACGCGATAGAACACTCCAGAGCATTTACCTCATAAACCACGTAGATCACATCATCCCACATATAATAACCACAAGTCACATGACAGGCCGTGTACTCCATTTCTAAGCAATCGTCAACCAATCACGAAGAAGCCCCAGTTGGACCAAACCAGGAAGCTTAAGGCCGAAGTTGTGATGGTCGATGATCTGAAGCGAGAAGGAAAAAGCAGTGCGATTTGTAGCAAGACGACACACCCACACTCTCCCTTAATCTATACGGAAACCAACACGCAATAATGGCGGTACCTTCTCCCCCACAGTCCCTTCCTCGTCCCATTGCAGCATTTGCCATACGCTCCAAAGAACTGGCTGCTGCAGACCCTGTGATTGCCTATTTTTGCAAACTCTATGCCGTTGAGCAGATCCTCAACAAGGGGCTCCACTCCACAGATGATGACATTGCCACGTTTGCCATGACAGTGTTGGATGACATTGAGTCTTCTAAGAAGTCTGGGGATGCTGACTTTCTTGAGATTATCCAGGATAAGGAGACTTCAATTGCATACGTTGTCAATTTCGCCAACAAGATCTTTGGCAGTGCATTGTTACAGATACAGAACCAAACATCCTCTAAGCAGACGGCAATGAGTCTTATGGCTGTATCCAATTTCTTTGAACTTCTTCAATTATGGAAAGAGGATTATGACCGTGTTAACGAGTTGGAGGAAATTAATAAGAAGGTCAAGTACGCCAAGTATCACGCCGCAAGGATTTTAAAGTCTATCAAGAACGGTGAAGACCCCAACGACTATATACCTCCACACAACGAGTTCAACAGGGATCAGGATGAGGAAGGAGAGGAAGAAGATGGGAATGAACAGAAACCCTTGGTGGATTCTCCCCTGGCAGATGACGATGCCAATGTTCCAGTGATAGAACCAGAAGGATCAAATAGTGACAACTTTGGACTTCCAAGTGTGCCTACGACAATATCACAATCCACATCACCACAAAATATTCCGAAATTTGTTGATGATGAGCCAGATATCTCGTCTGATGTTTTTAAATTGCCAGAAGCACCTAAATCATTCCCACCAGAGGAGCATGATGCCTCCTTCACACTACCTGAACCGCCAAGAGCCCCACCAAAGTCGGCAACACCACCACCTCCAACTTTCCAAGCCTCTACACCTACAAAAGAAGTGAAGAAGAAAGAGGAGATCAACGTTGCGGAGATTTTGGAATCGAGTGAAGTATATACCAAGGCTCAGAAGCACGCCAAATTCGCTATATCTGCCATGAATTTTGAGGATGCCGGCACAGCTATAGAGGAATTGGAGAACGCTCTGGCGCTTTTGAGAAGACTAAAGTAATGAGAAATGTTAATTGTGATATTAGATTACACGTATACATGTAAAATGACACAAGAGGGAATAGGGGTGCTAAAGGGACCAAAGATGTGGTCAGGTGAGGTATACACGGAAGCCGCCACCATAATTGAACAGCTGTGCCCCAAATCAGTGCATGCGTTTGTATTGTATACATGTACCCCTAATAACAAGCTCGTGATTCCTTCGGCTTGTCGAATTGCTCATTCCGAAGACCAATTGTTTCTCCAGTGATCGGCGTCTGCGCAGATCCGCAGATAACACCACAAAGTTGAAAAGACCACCCAACACTTGACGAGAGGGGGAAAGAACGAACAACACAAGACCATTCTGTGAACAGCGGAACACCAACCCACTGCCAAAGATGGTGTACCATTTCAAAGCGGACCCTCCCATCCAAAGGGTGTACCTCAATCGGCATCAGCGCGGCAAGGAAATCGGTCGGAAGCGGAACGGCGGCAGCCGCGTGGGGCCCCGCAGAATGAGTTTTTCCGGCGCCTGTTCCTGTTGCAAATCTCGGGGGAACTCGATGGCTAGAAAAAGGTGGACACGATCTCTTTTCTTTCTCCTGTTTGCACTTCTTTCAGGAGGTGTCATACCGCAATTGAGATATCAACATACAATAACGCAATAGATATGTCTGCTCAGTTCGACATCGAGGACGTCTTGTCCAAGCTCACACTCGAGGAGAAGATCGGCCTCACGGCGGGTATCGACTTCTGGCACACCTACCCTGTTCCAAGACTCGGTGTCCCATCCCTCAGATTCTCTGACGGTCCAAACGGTATCCGTGGCACAAAGTTCTTCAACGGTGTCAAAGGTGCCGTCTTGCCTAACGGTACTGGTCTTGCATCCACTTTCAACAAGGAGTTGCTCCTTGAGGCTGGTAAGTTGGCCGGTGTTGAATCCCACCACAAGTCATGCCACGTCGACTTGGGCCCAACCACAAACATGCAGAGAGCTCCTAACGGAGGCCGTGGATTTGAATCTTTCTCCGAGGATCCATACCTTGCTGGTATCGCATCTGCGCAGATTGTTAACGGTCTTCAATCTCAGCACGTTGCCGCCACCATGAAGCACTACGTCGGTAACGACTTGGAAGATGAGCGTAACGCTTCGGACTCGATCATCACCGAGAGAGCACTCAGAGAGATCTACTTGGAGCCATTCAGATTGGCCGTCAAGCTTGCTGATCCAAAGGCTTTCATGACCGGTTACAACAAGATCAATGGCGAGCACGTCTCACAATCCAAGAAGTTCATCACCGACATCTTGAGAAACGAGTGGAAGTTTGATGGTACTGTCATGTCTGACTGGTTCGGCACATACACCTCCAGGGACTCCATTGAGGCAGGGTTGGACATTGAGATGCCTGGCCCACCAAGAATCAGAACACAGGATCACGTTGGCCAGCAGATTGCCTCTCGTGAACTCCACATCAACGACTTGAACGACAGAGTCAGAGGTGTTCTCAAGCTTGTCAAGTACGCCCTGGACTCTGGTATTCCAGAAAATGGTCCAGAGGACACTGAGAACAACACCCCAGAGACCGCTGCCTTCTTGAGAAAGCTTGGTGCTGAGACAATTGTCTTGTTGAAGAACGAGGACAACTTGTTGCCATTGAAGAAAGAGGAGTCCGTTGCTGTCATTGGTCCAAACGCAAAGTATGCTGCCTACTCTGGTGGTGGTTCTGCCTCCTTGGCTGCATACTACACTGTGACTCCATATGATGGTATCAAGAACAAGATTGGTGCTGATCCAGAGTACACAGTTGGTGCATATGCACATGTCTCTTTACCAGGTCTTGCTGAGCAAGGTACCAACCCTGTTACTGGTGAGCCAGGTATGCACTTGAGTTTCTACCACGAGCCAAGAGGAACCGAGAACAGACGCAAATTTGACGAATGTGATTTGAAGACTTCTTACCACCACATGGTTGACTACAAGCACCCGGAGATCAATGGTGAGTCCACTTTCTACGGTGATTTTGAGACTATCTTCACCCCTGAGGACACTGCAGAGTACGAGTTTGGTGTTACTGTCGTTGGTACTGCTCAGATCTTTGTTGATGACAAGCTTATTGTTGATAACAAGAACAACCAGAAGAGAGGCAAGGCCTTCTTCACTCAGGGTACCATTGACGTTACTGGTAAGACCCAATTGGAAAAAGGGAAGAAGTACAATGTCCGTGTTGAGTTTGGTTCCGTGCGTACTTATAAGCCTGACAAGGCAGATGGTATTGACCTTGCTGGTATTGGTGGTATTTGCTTTGGTGTTGCTCGTGTCATTAACGCTGATGAGGAGATTGCACATGCTTGCGAGATTGCAAAATCTGTTGATAAAGTGATCTTGTGTGTTGGTACCAACGGTGAATGGGAATCTGAGGCATATGACAGAGAATCCATCACTTTGCCAGGTCGTTCCGATGACATGATCTCTGCTGTGCTCAAGGCTAACCCTAACACTGTCGTTGTCAACCAATCGGGAACACCATGTGAGTTCCCATGGATCAAGAACGCCAAGGCCGTGGTTCAGGCTTGGTTTGGCGGTAACGAGTTGGGTAATGCCATTGCTGATGTCTTGTACGGTGATGTCAACCCATCTGGTAAGTTGTCCTTGACTTTCCCACTCAAGTTCCAGGATAACCCAGCTTACTTGAACTTCAAGACCGAGAGAGGTCGTGTTCTTTACGGTGAGGATATCTTTATCGGTTACAGATACTACGAGAAATTGCAAAAGAAGGTTTTGTTCCCATTCGGGTATGGTTTGTCCTACACTACTTTCCAGTTCTCTGACTTGAAGGTTACCGTTGATGAAAGCTCGAACAAGTTGTCCGTCTCTGTGAACGTCAAGAACACTGGAAAGATCGATGGTCAGGAAGTTGTGCAGGTCTACATTTCCAAGAGTGAGTCTGATGTCATTAGACCAGTCAAGGAGTTGAAGGACTTTGAGAAGGTTGCATTGAAGGCGGGTGAGGACAAGACTGTTTCCTTGGAGCTCTCATTGAAGGACTCTGTTTCCTACTTTGATGAGTGGGAGAACAAGTGGCATGCCCAGGAAGGTGAGTACTCTGTTCAGGTTGGTCCTTCTTCTGACGACATTGAGCTCTCTGAGACCTTCGACTTGAAGAAGGGCTTCCACTGGACTGGTTTGTAAGTGTGTCTAGTGTTGCTATCTATCTGTATTTCCATCAATCATTTGCTGAATATTATCAAGATGTAGTGTTATGCTAACTACAGAATCTCACCGATAATTGCGGATGTGCTATTTCGAGCGGTGGGTCTAGATCGGCTTGGCACCAGCCTTGTGATGGACACTGATAAAGGCAAAAGGTAAACTTTAGAAGCCGTCCAATCATTAATAGAATGACAGGTGTCACAAGTTAAACACATGGCAAGAGGGGATCTATAACTGTAGCGTGGTAAGCACTGCAAATGTCTTGCCATAGCGTGTTGTTGGTCAGATGATGGCCACGCTGGAAGGCCATCTGCGCTAGGACTGTAGTACAGCTCGGCTGCCCACCACTGGAACCGGGCCAGTTTTGGTCATTGAGTCGATCAAAAGGGTTAAGACAGCCGCACAGAGAAGAAGATACGAGTGGCGAGTAATGAGTAGTTACTAGTTAGAGTAAAAGGACATATAACTCGTTTGTATTCTCTCTTTCTGTCTAATCAAGCCACCATCTGAGAGACCTGCTGGACCAGCACACCACCAACCAACCACCAACTGACGCGCAGACAGAAAAGAAAAAAAAAAAGGAAAAAGAAACGCCGCGCGTCCGATGACACATTTTTCTTCTCTCTTTTCTTTTTCCGTTTTCTGTTTTCGGGTTTGAGGTGCTTTTTCTTTGTTTCTTTTCCTCTCTTTGATTTGGATATAAAGGAGTCGTTATCTTCCCGGTTGAACATAGCATTAGGAACTGACTTGAGTCCTTAGACATCGTCTCAAACAACAACACACAACACACAAAACTACAATGCTGGTCGACATCGTTTCCACTTTGGTTGGTACTCCAATCCTCAACGAGACAAAGCCAATTCTGACGCCTACTGCGTCGTCGACGAATATTGCCCAGACTGCAAAGCCAGCTGGCAATGAGTACAAGTTCAACTGGAACTTGTCCTTCTGGGATGAGGTGATTGAAATTTCCTTCTTCAAGAACTCGAAGCAGTGAACCGGGCCTTTGCCTTTCCGCTCTAGCAGCCTAGCTGCTACTACTACCACCACTACTACCACCACCACCAAACATCAGACATTGTGCAGAGCATAAAAGAATTATAGAATATAGAAGTCTGTTTGTTATAATCGAGTCCACATTCTAATATGATCTACTTGTAGTGTTTATAGGCTCGGCTGCCACTTGGTTTATCCGAGGACCGAAGGCCCAAAAAGGAAGAAGCCGGCGCGGGCTTTGAAGCTCCCATACAAAGAGATGCCAGGGCCCAGGACAATGGCGGAACACGCGATCAACGCATTCCCCGAGAGACGGCGAGCAAATTAAATAAATACAGGCAAGGCTCCGGAAGTCGGGAGGTGAGCAGGTTGAAAGAGGAAGAGGGCGAAGGAGAGAAGCTCTAAGTGATGCTCTTTCTTCATCAGTTTGTGCTGGTCACGCTGCTCTCGCTGGTTACTGCTGCTGCTGCTGCTGCTGATACGCACGAGTTCTTCTGGACAGTCTCGAACAAATACCTTTCCCCAGATGGCACACACGAGCGCAAGGTGATCGTCATCAACAACGAGTGGCCGGCGCCACAGATACGCGTGCACAGGAATGACCGTGTCATCGTGCACCTGTACAACAACCTCACGGACGAAGACACTGCGCTACACTTCCATGGCATCTTCCAGCGCGGGACGTCGTTTATGGATGGCGCAGCGATGGTATCGCAGTGCCCTATCCCGCCAGGACACACATTCACGTACAACTTCACCGTCGAGGGACAGACAGGAACCTACTGGTACCACTCGCACAATGTGGCACAGTACGGTGATGGGTTCAGAGGTCTCTTTATAATCGAGGACGAGGACACGGCACTCAAGTACGACAAGGACATGGCCGTCATGCTATCGGATTGGTACTTTACCGATTCGCAATCACTCGCTAACAAGCTCATAGCGCCCGGTTCGCATGGATCGGAACCGAGAATCGACACTGGTCTATTCAATGAAACCGCATCGCAGAACATTGCTGTCGAACCTGGAAAGACATACCTTTTGCGTGTCGTCAATGGCGGCATGAGCGCTACGCAGTACCTGTATATTGAGGACCACATGTTGACTATTGTCGAAGTCGATGGTGTCGAGATAGAGCCACTTGAAGTGGAGTCGTTGAATATTGCTACGGGACAGAGATATGCCGTTCTCTTCACCGCTAAGGACAACAAGGACAAGAACTATCCGTTAGTATCTGTGACGAACATCATGATGAGAAAGAAGTACATCATTCAGTGGCTCGTCTATGATGAGTCCAAACCAATGGACTCTACTACGGTGGAACACAAATCAACTAGTTCGTTGGGCGCAGCAGATGACTTTGACTTCAAACCCAAATCAAAACTTGCATTACTTAAAAAACCAACACATCAGATCATTTTGGATTTCTCTTCAAACTATTTCAGCGAGGACAAGACTTTCTTTTATACGATGAATGGCCGCCCACACATGTCACCGCTAGTGCCCACCATCAACACCATTTTCTCTGCTAATGAATCGAACGTGTTGGATGCGGACATTTACGGACGCGCTACAAACGCATACATCCTCAACAAGGACGATATAGTCGAGGTCATTGTCAACTCGAACGATCACATGCGTCATCCGTTCCATCTCCATGGTCACAACTTCCAACTCGTGGCGCGTGGCTCGAGAAAACACTATGATCCATCCAAAAAATACGAATATCCTGCAATCCCGGCAATCAGAGACACAGTTAACCTCCCAGGCAGGGGATTCATCGCGTTGAGATTCAAGGCTGATAATCCCGGTGCATGGTTCTTCCACTGTCATACTGAGTGGCACGCAGTGCAAGGACTTGGTGTCGTCTTTGTCGAGTCTCCAGAGGAAGTGCTCAAGAATGAAGTTCTCCCCTTGGGGAACAAGCAGGTTTGCGAAAGCGCTGGCATGAAGGCGATGGGTAACGCTGCTGGTAATGACGACATGAAAGATATGCGTGGTCAGGTTGTACTGGATCCATACGGACAACAAACAAAACCACACTCTAGCACAACTTTGAGTACACATACCACATCAACCTCAACTGCAGCTGCTACTACTACTGCTACCACCACCACCCCGAAGAAGACGCACACTTCAAGCACACATGTACAAACTCCTTCCGACACACAGACACCCCAATCTCCAGACAATGGGTACGCACTGGACAATAGCACGCTAAAGGAGAAGATCACGGTCATTATTATTTACACTGCCATTATGACGACATTGACCGGATGTTTTGCCCTGATTGTCAAGAAGAGCACACGAAGACACAGCGCGAGACAAGATCTGGTGTTTGCATGACGGACAAAAATAAACCTATATACTATAAAGAGCGATACGAGACTATGACCTATAATACATTCAACACAGCTACTACCAAAAGCGTAACAGCCACAGCCACTAATCCGGGGCCCGGGCCCTGCAGGCTGTCAACGTGTGGCTTTGTGCTAATTGTTCCGTGTATCTCCGATGCGGTCATTTATCTTTTCCATCTCCGCCAAAAAGATTTTTTTTTTTTTGACGTGCGCGTCGATTTCTGGGTCAAAACCTTCAAAGCGCCATTGTTCTTATCTGAGGCCACACCCAGAAGGAGCGAGATCCGGGTGTCTACGCTAAGACCACAGGGACGATGTTCACGAGGGCATATCTCGTGTTCTTCACTCTTGGTGTTGCCTTGGGTGAGCATCTAAAGGGCACTATCGAACAGAGCACGCTTTACTCGTGTCAGTCTGCAGTGTCAAAGTTCAAGTTTGATTGTGAAGATTACTGGACATGCTCCTGCGTCTATGAGCCGATCACAAGCTCCATTTTGGAATGCATTGACAGATACATGCCCCTTAGTGTGCAAAGGGAATCAGGGAGGGAGGCATTCATACGATCTTGTCCAGATAATGATTACACTCTCGACAAGTTGGAAGAGATGAGTAGGAACGCTTCCAAGTACCTACGATTTGCCGCTGATGACTCCTGGAACCATACACAGATCCTACACTTCCCAGTTGTTGTTGAGAAATCTGAGGTGATCCCCATGATCAGAGACTATAGAGCGTTCTTGGGTAACTACGACAAGGCACAGTTTTTCGGCGTCATCATCAACGTGTATTGGCTCCTCGTCTGTCTCTGCTTTGCATTCTGGAACAACTTGAAGAAGTACAACAGTATCAATTCTACTCTTATTGGTCCTAGGATCAACGCTGTGAGAAAGTGGTTGACAATGCCTTTACTGTTTGGTTCACATCTCGAACCATCTCGTGTACTGGGACCCATCACATCGCTCCTTCCATCAACAATAGAGGCGGCTATTCTCGCAGTGTACTTTATTCTTAACACCGTCTCACTTTTGAGCTCCATCCAGGTTTTTGATGACAGCAAGCTCTTTGGGCCTGGTTCTTTGGTTCAACAACTTCTTCGACTTGGTGCAGACAGAGCTGGTATTCTTGCCTTTGCACATTTCCCCATTCTTATTTTGTTTGCTGGAAGAAATAACTTTCTCATTTCACTATCAGGATTACCATATGCTGCATTCATGGTTTTCCACAAGTGGACTGCACGTATAATGGTTGTGGATGCACTAATCCATACGGTGTTTTACCTAACGCTCATGTTCTTTAACGGCTCGCTCTTTAGATTTTTAGGTCTTGATTGGTTCCTAATGGGTGTTTTGGCAATGGGGTTTGGTACTGCTATAATCTTGTTTGCCATACACAATATCCGTGTGGCATACTATGAGTTCTTCCTCGTTTCACATATCATCTTTGCAGCATTCTTCTTCTATTCATGTTGGGAACACTGCAGGGAGTTTGGATGGCTTGAGTGGATTACAATCTCACTTGCATTCTGGGCGGCAGACAGGATCATGAGATTATACAGGCTCTTCAAATTCGGTGCACCAAGAGCACAGCTCTTGTACAGTGGTGATGAGACTTTTAAAGTTGTGTTGACGAGGCCACATGGTTGGAATCCATATCCTGGATGTTTTGTCTTTGTTCACTTCCTGCATTGGTCAATCTTCTGGCAGTCTCACCCTTTCACCATTGTCGATTCTGCTTTAGAGAATGAAGAAGTTACCATATACATCAAGGCCAAAGATGGTGCCACTGCCAAGGTGATGTCATTGATTGGGACGAGTGGTGTTAAGACGATGAGGGTTTCTTTGGAAGGACCATATGGGAACGTCAACCCAGTGGAATCATATGATAACGTGATACTTTTTGCTGGAGGACATGGAATCCCAGGTCCATTTTATCACGCATTGCACTTGGCTGAACATCGTTTGGTGTTGCGACAGAAGATCAGACTCATCTGGGTTGCTCGTACCGTCGAGAGTGTTAAATGGTTTGAGCAAGAACTCAAGAGATTGACTAGGACAGCTATCCAGTGTGACATCTACATCACTAGAAACTTCACAATGGATCAAGTTGAGACGATACCGGTATTAGCACAGTATCGGAGTTGTGACAACATCGCCATCCATGCTGGAAGGGCTCCATCTGCCAAGATTCTTGGTGAAGAGTTCGCTAATGCGGATGGAACTATTGGTATTGTCACTTGTTGTCCTGGTATAATGTCAGACAATATTAGATCCTTTGTGGCAAAGAACCTTGAGAAGTGCCCGTATCGTGTGGACCTATTTGAAGAGTTACAAGTGTGGTGATCTCATATGAGATGGTATTGATTGTTGAACAGTTCTTTTGATTTTGTTGGTAATAGTTTTGGGTAATAGGAGTTAAACGGCTACTTTTTTTTTCTATTCTTTGGTTGAATGGTTATTCTTTCTTTTATTTCGTTACTAGTGTACATGTTGTGCTCTTTATTGTCTTGTCTCATAGATCAAAGACTCTTGTTCATGAATCTTCTTCTAGTGAATGCAAGCCAATATTTGGAAGGAGCCGACTGGTTGTCCTTGTAGACTCTCTGAATAAGACGTGCACTGAGCTCCTGGCGGAACTGTGTGAGGTACTGTTTCAGCAATTCGTACTCGTTTCTATCTCTTGGTGGCTGGTAAAGAGAGTTCAGTGGGAAGTCACCATCACCTGGGATGGCAAAGTGATCAAGAGACAAGTTTGTAAGAACCTTGTGAGCCTCAGAAGCCGGCATTGTGGAGGTGAGTTTCGAAAGACAGTCTGAAACAAAAAGAATACCATAGATCAAAACACGATCTGCTGGTCCCTTGATCTCAAAGTTACGGAAGAAGGAGTTGGCACGGAAGAGGTCGAGCACCTCGTCGATAATGTCATAGTCGGAGTCTGATGGGTATGCTGGGCCACGGAACTTGGTTCTGAGTGGCAAAAGGGAGATGTTTCCCACAAGACGCTCGTTGGAAGCTGGGTCAGCAAGGAAAGTGGAGTGGTATGCCTGAGGGAGTGTGTGTTAGTATTGTCCATGATAAGCGTGAGTCAATAGGAGGACAGGGCATTGCGGGCCGAAACAAGACAAAAACACGACACGGTATCGCAAACTCAGCACTCAGGAACTCAGACTTACAGGCATTGTGGTCCTATGGGGCTGATGTGGGGGGAATCCACCTGTTCATCCTCTTCAGTGCCAGCTAGTTTGGCTTCTCACCTCCTCTCCCACTCCGCCGCCGGTAGCCTGTGGTGTGGTGTGCGGATGTTGGGCTATTCCGAAAGCTCCTTCCTCGCATGCGCCAGCCGCGGGCTATGCAGTTATGCCAAAGAGAGAGAATACTCCGAGGGTATAGGTCACGAGGTATGCCCTCGGAATACTACTCGTAGAGAGGCGTCTCCTCTTCTCAGCGAAGCGCGGCGGCGGTTGGATCAACAGTGCGGAAAGCAGCGAGGAATTCAACCTTTTCCCAGCATAGCCAGGGGGGCTCGAATGCGCGGTAACCGACCTGGGCGGCTCACGACTACGCTACCAAAACACCGCTGCTGAGCAACAGTTCCGCACTGCACTTTGTGACATCCAGGCTTGTCGCACCCGGACTTCTTTCTTGTATCTTGCAGAGCCTCCCCATACGGCGCTTTTTTCTCCACGTTGGGGGTTTTGGCCTGTTTCAAGAGTGTGCTATCGGGAAGCGCCCACACGCCACCCACCGGTTCTCGCACCAGGCCCGCTTCTTATATGCCACTGAGAACCGCTGTCGTCATTTCTTGGATCAGTCGAGTCTGTTTCACATCTCTCAGGAATTAGGCCTCGGTCACACACACAGCAATGACACAGTTCACGCGAGACGACGTCTTCAGTGACATCTTTGGCGAGCGTCGTCCTGACGCATCGCCGCCAAACAACTCGACGGGCTCGACGCCCGGGAGTTCAGACAACCAACCACCATCACCAACACTAAGACAACAGGTGTTACAGATAAATTTTGATGATGATAATAACGATAACAATGACTTTGCCTTTGACAACACCCGCACACCAGGGCGCACGCTTGACCCAGCAAGGAATGGACCAGTGTCTCAGATGCCACAGAGAGACGGCGCCCAACCTTCCCTTGGCAACGTATTGGAGGGCAATCATCCCTACAGAGTGATCCAGGGTGATAATCCAAGGCCCATGGCCCAAGAACCACCTCAATTGCAACCGCAACCAGTTCAACAACAGGCCCACCCTTACCGGCTACCACAGCAACAGCAGATGCACAACCAACCTCTGCAGTATGGGGCTGTGCCAACTCAAAATAGCATGCACTTGCACCATCCCATCAGAAAGCCTCCACCACCGCCTTCACCGCTTGATGTTGCTCCCCAACGCCAGTTGCCTATCGTTTCGCAAGGGCCGCCTCATCCTCATCCTCAACAACAACCACAGGGCCAAGCGCAGTATCAGATCCCTCCTCCACAACGGCATAACCCTGCATATCCACAGCAACAGTTCCACAAGGGACAGGCACCGGTATTACAACAGCAAATGCCCCAGCAGAGAGTCCAAAACCCTCCGCAACAGCAGCAACAACAACGACAACCCCAGCATGTATTTGAGGCCCCTCCGCAGGCCCAGCAGCAACACCCAGTTCCACAGCATTTGACAAACACAGTTCCAGCGCCTCCGTTTGACGGCCAAAATCAACGACTTCGACCTATAACGAGTGACATTTCAAGCACCACCAATGCTCAGAGAACCAACTACCATCAATCGCCAACAACAGGACTATCGCCGATCCTTCAACAGGGCATGAGTTTTTTCACCAGAAGCAACAGTCGTAGTGTCACATCACCTACCATTACCAGCAAAGGTAGCTGGACTGCTTCGTCGATTCCGGCGGCTGCTTCGGCAAGGACACCACAATCGCCAAATCGCTCAATGTCGCTTAACTCTTCCTCGATTCGGACATTCAGAAGCTCGGATAACCTGCAGCAGGCTGTGTTCAACTCTGGGAATCACAAGAGTTTGAAGACATCGGGTGGACGCTCGATCCCACAAAAGTTTGACATGAACAGTGGTGGTACTACCGGTCTTGGTTTGAAGACACGCAGTTTCCCATCTATTAGCAAGGCCAGACGCGTGTCATCAAGTGCATCTCTGAGCTCTCAGAGAGTTTCAAGCGCTAATTCATTGACCTCAAGAACGATCGTCACTACCGCTTCAAGACCATCAAAAGTTTATCCAGCACTGTTATCTCGTGTTGCAATTCTGTTCAGAAAAATCATTGCCTTGTCGCAACATAACAAGGATGGTTTGGAGTACAGAGATTCTTTTACTGGTGCTGAAGCTGTTGACGCTATTGCATTTATCATCAGAACTACCGATCGTAACTTGGCTCTTTTACTCGGTCGTGCTCTCGATGCACAAAAGTTCTTTCATGATGTTACCTACGAACACAGATTGAGAGACTCCATTAACGAGGTGTACCAGTTTGATGAAGTGTACTTGGGCTCTACTGAACCAGGTGGGATTGAGAGGTCTGAATCGTTTTCTTCAGACACTCAGAGCACATTGGTTGGAGTAGAGTCTAACACTCAATTGCCTGCTGCCTCTGATATCAAGGTCAATGGTGTCTTTACATTGTTGACGGAGTGCTATTCGCCCACCTGTACCAGAGATGCTCTTTGTTACTCTATTGCATGTCCAAGAAGATTAGAGCAACAGGCTCGTTTGAACATGAAGCCACAAGGTGGATTGAAACGGAACGAGTCACACGCATCATTGCATGATGAAGAAGAGAAGAAGCAGTTGTGGTCTCATACGGTGCCAAAGCAGTTGTTGGACAGTCTGGATAAGAAGGAGGTCAAGCGCCAGGAATTGATTTATGAAGTTGTCGCCACAGAGCGTACATTCTTGAGAAACTTGGAGTACATTCGTGACTACTGGATCAGACCATTAAGAGAATCCAACATTATTCCAGCAGCTGAGCGTGAGAAGTTCATTCGGACTGTTTTCTTTAATGTCATTGATATTTTGAACGTTGCCACGCGTTTCCGTGATGCATTGGTGAGAAGACAGCAGTTGAAGCCTGTTGTTGAGAATATCGGTGATATCTTCTTGGAATTCATTCCATTCTTTGAGCCATTTGTTTCTTACAATGCTGGTCAATGCTTTGCCAAATATGAGCTTGAAAGACAAAAGGCTGCCAATCCGTTGTTCAAGAGGTTTATCGAGGAGACTGAAAGATTGCCAGAGTCCAACAGACTCAACATCAGTTCATACTTGTCTCAGGCTACGACACGTACCGTCAGATACAACTTGTTGTTGAAAGACATCATCAAGAATACCAAAGAGGGATCAATTGATTTGCCAGATTTGAAGAAGGCTTCTGAACAAATTCACAAGCTTCTCGAGCGTATCAACGTTAAAGTTGGTAAAGCTGAAGATCGTCATGCATTGATCCTGTTGAAGCAGCGTCTTGTTTTCCGTCCTGGTGAATACGTTGATCTCAAACTCGGTGCCGAGAACAGAAAGATCTTGTATACGACTCCGCTGAAGAGGAAGAACCAGGACAAGGACAACCAAGGTGATATCCACGTGTATTTGCTTGATCATGTCTTACTGTTTGTGCGTGTGAAAGTCATCAACAAGCGTGAGCAGCATAAGGTTTTCCAAAGACCGATCCCATTGCCGTTGCTGTTTGTTTCACCAACTGAAGAGATGCCGAATCTGAGAATGTTAATGAAGAAGTCTGGTGCATATGCGCACGTTTTATCACATCCGACAAGTTCAGTGGATACTTCCAAGAATCCTATATCATTTGCATATGTTGGACGTCGTGGGTATGAGTTGACGCTATATGGTCCTACGAACAGTGCTCAGGAGTCCTTAATCTCTGTTATTGAACAACAGCAGAACAAGCTTAGGGATACGAATGATATCTTCACACTGACGCCTTTAGCTGAGAGATTCTTTGACATTTCAAACAGGATCAACTGTCTTGTTCCATTTGACGGTGGGAGAAAGCTGTTGTATGGTACAGACTCTGGTGTTTTCACCTCGGAGGTTCGTACGATGAATGGTCGGAGAATAGTGTCGAAGCCCGTGAAGGTGCTTTCCAAGACGAATGTGACGCAGTTGGAAGTGTTGGAAGAGTATCAGACGCTGTTGGCGTTGTCGGATAAGAAGCTATATGCCTGGCCTTTGGAGATTTTGATTCTGCAGGAGAAGAAGACTGGTAAGGAGATCATGTCGCATGTGTCTTTCTTCAAAGTTGGAGTATGTGGTGGTAAGATGCTCGTATGTGCTGCCAAGAGTGATTTGATCAGGGTCTTTGAGCCTACAGATCCGTTCTCGAAGAAGTCTAAGAAGAAGTTTAAGAGTGAGACACGTGAGTTCCATTTCAGCTCTGAGCCCGTTTCGATCTCGTTTTTGAAGACGAGATTGATTGTTGGATGCACAAAAGGGTTTGAGATTGTTTCTCTTGGGGATGGACGTATTGAAGCTATTTTGGATCCTGCAGATACGTCATTGGATTTCATCACGAACAGAGAAGGTTTGAAACCGTTGGCTATTCACAGAATCAGCTCGAATTTCCTGCTTTCTTACTCTGATTTCTCCTTCTTCATCAACAAGAATGGGTGGAGAACGAGATCAGACTGGATGATCAATTGGGAAGGTATCCCGCAGAGCTTTACGCTTTGGTATCCATATCTGTTGGCATTTGAGCCGAACTTCATTGAGATCCGGCACGTTGAGAATGGCGAGTTACTGCGTGTGATTCTCGGAGAGAACATCCGTATGCTACACATGGGATCTCAGGAGATTCTCTATGCTTATGAAGACGAGCGTGGGTACGACGTTGTGGCGTCTCTTGACTTTTGGGACAAGACTGCTGCGAAGCGGAACGGGAAGCTGAGCGAGATTGAAGAGGAGTAGAGCAGTTGAGTGACAGGGGTATTTATGATTCGGCTACTGAAAATATATCGTATATATATACATGCGCATGTGATTGCTCGCTGCAGATGTAGGGATCTGGGATGTAAAAGCTGTATAGATCTGGAGATCTGGGGGGATCTGGGGGGTTTGTGGTAGCGGGGGAGGGGGGGATGGCGCGTAGATAGGGCAGGCTGATGAGGGGTAGGTTGCACCGGTGGGAGCTGTGCGCATTCTGCGTCCGGCTGAGTTAGTCCATGCTTTAGCGTACATGATGGTGTAGACATGGTACGTGATCGCAAGTCTAATCTACATGTTGGATAACAGACGATACAATGGGTATACCACATGGCAGAGTTTTGACAGGGTATGAAGGATTGGCCGGGGCCGACTCCAGAAGTTGATCTTCTGCGGGTGTTGGGATTCTCACCTGCCATTCGTCCACGCGGGTGTCACCTGCTCGTATGAGCGAAATCGCAAAACTGGGAATACCGGGATATGCGCCTCTGAGTACAGCAGGAGCCGGGCACGGCGCATGAGAAAGGAAGTATTACGCTACAAGTTCAAGGGGGCGTGTTCTATATGACAATATTCATTCTTAGTAATATATATATGTGTGTATAGAAGTGAACGCATGAAATAATGAGTGGGTGGTCATGATGAAGTCGTATTCGTAGTCGTATCGTGGAAATCTATGTCTGTTTTTTGTGCATTGTAGGGCTCTCTCTCTCTTTCAGTCGTCGTGGTGATCGTGGTGGTCGTTGAAGTCCCAACCACAGTCCCCCGTCTCGACGTGGAGGTCGAGCCATTCGTTGACGCTGTTGAAGAACTTGCCACAGTGTTTGCAATTGCCGCCGACCATGTTTCTCATCTTCTTCTTCGTCCCGGAAGGATACTCAAAGTGTAGCGCCTTGAGATGGTTCTTGTAAGTGTCGCAGCGCGAGAAGACACCAGTAGGGTGGCACGGGATGTCGTGGTCGAGCGGGTTTCTGTACCGTGTCTCCTGCTGGAGGGCAATCTCCGGACGCAGCTTCTTGAGAAGCACCGTGTTGAAAGGACACTTGAAGGCACCTTGGTCGAGCCCAGTCTCACGCCAATGGCGCTTGTTGTGGCGGAAAAGATCGTTTGAGCGCGAGAAGCCACGCCCACACACTTGGCAGAGGTATGGCCGCGAGGAAGGGTTGAGATGGATCGACTTGTGTGTCGAGAGGTTTGAGAAGAAAAGATGGCACTCGGGACACTGCTTCTTCTTGCGTGGCTTCGTCTTGGACTTGGCGACTGCGCCGTTGGCCACCGCGAGATTAGAAGAGGCAGATCTCTTGAGCGCAGAGTGTGGCAGAAGCTGGTTTTGCTGGTGTTGTAGCGGCGAGTGTTGGTGCTGTGTCGCAGAAAGAGAGGACATCATGCCCTGCGCATAGGAGAGGTTGTTTGTGTCTGTGAGCGGCGTAGACGCTGGCGAGGGCGACGTATTGGTAGTACCGGCCTGTGTCAATTCAGGACTCGTGATGTAGTTCATCTGTGGCATCTGCATCTGTGCCTGGAGCTGCTGGAGCTGGAGTTGTTGCTGCTGGATCTGCTGCTGCTGGAGCTGAAGCTGGAGCTGCTGCTGTTGTTGAGGCTGCTGCTGCTGTTGTTGAACCTGCTGCTGCTGCTGTTGAGGCTGACCCTGCTGCGACTGTTGAGACTGCTGCTGCTGACCCTGCTGCTGTGACTGGTACTGCTGGGGCTGGGGCTGGCCATTGGTGTTGTAGTTGAGCTGGATCTGGTTCGCCAGACGGTAGTCCCATATCTGCGACGGAGGTGGGAGGACCACTTTTTGCACGGGCGGCGGCAGAATGATGTTGTAGTCCTTGTTGAAGGTCTGGTATGTCATCGTGTCGGTGTAGACGTTGTCCATACGGTGTGTACTCTGTCCTGTTTCCTCAGAAAGAGAAGGATAAGAGAGACATCTACAGCATCTACTTCCAACCAGCTACGGCTCCTGCGAAGGGCTCGTTTTATATGGAAGCGGCTGTAAGTATAAGGGGCCTCTGTCTCTTGTTTGTCCGATCGCCCTCGTATTAATTAATCGCGCGCGGTATTTTGGCAATGCACCTCTGTGTGCGTGCCAGTACAAACAACCCACGCTCAACAGGCAGGGCAACAGACAATGGGAAACTAAGAAATTCCGGAAGGGCGGCTGGCGGTTGGCGGCGTGGGGGTGGGCGGCTGTCTGATTATTATTGTTTACCTTATAGGCTTATTCAGTGAGATGGCTCTCTCTCTCTCTCTCTCTGGTGATCTCCCCCCTCATATACATCTAGATGTGACTAAGAATTGTATAACCAACTCGTAGATGCTATCGAGACATCCACACAGCGAAAGAAAACCCGGAAATCGGGGCCGGGCTTTTTCACACTCTTTGCACAGGATCTGCCTGCGGTGTGCGCGCACCGCCAAATAATCTGCGCGCGCTCGGCATGGCGCTTCCGCCCGGGCTCTTTTCACCGCGAGACTTTTCACTTTCCACTTTTCCACAGGGGAAACAAGAGAGAGAAATAGAGACGCAAAGAACAAGTGAGAACGTCTGATCGTGTGATATGTGTGCTTCTTACACGCCATACATGCGGAACCCTCTGGAAACCGGGGAAGCCATCTAGACATGTAGACACGCAGTGACGCAGTGTAGTTGTGCAGTACCACGGTACTGTTACACTGTTACTGTAGTACTACTGGTACGTAGTAAACTGGAGCGTAGTAGCAGTATTATTACGTAATAATTACGTAATCTTTTTCGACCGCTTGACTATAGAGGAACAGTATGTAGTAGTAGAGTAGAGTATTATTACATAGTCATTGTATGTATAGTTGACTATTAGGGCACTGTGGATGCCATGCGGGACAGCAAAGCGGTGCCTTAGTTGGCCTTTTGCTTCTTCGTCTTTTGTGCAGGCTTCTTGTAAATGGTGATGTAGAACATGATGAAGAGCACCAAGTAAGATGAAAGAATCAGACATCCAACACCAGCGGCAAACGGCGTGCCGTAACAAGTACCCAAGTTTGGGATCCAGATGTTCCACTCTCTAGAGTACTTCTCTGCATAGAAAGTATAAGTCGTCATGTAGACAAAGAAGAGATCAAGCACGAATTGGATGATCTGGAATCTGGTGATCCACTGCTTCCACCACACTCTAATGCCTCTAGCGGCAAGGAAGTAGTACCAGTACATGACAACGTGCACACCGAGGTTCAAGAGGATAGGAACCCACGAGACCGAGGTGGCACCGTTTAATTGGATGTAGCACAAGAGAGCAGTGGCACCGTGGTGGTAGGAATGCAAAAAGATAATCTTCTTCTTCTTGACAACGAGGAAGAAGGTGTCAATGAACTCGAGGTACTTGGTGATGTAGTTGAGGTAGTAGATCACAACAACCTTGTGGTGCCACGAGTTTGGCGAGCACACGGCGTAAAGAATACCATTCTTGACAACATTTGGGAAAACCTGCTCGAACAAAAGAGACAACAAGACACCAGACGCAGTGGTCAAGAACAAGTTGTGCAACTGGAAAAGCGCATTCAACTTGAGTGCTGGGAGTTTCTTGAAAATGAGCTGTCCAACGGTGATGATGAAGTAGTAAGCACCAATGACAATGAACACCTCTCTATTGGTTGACATGAACGTCTTGTTCTCAACGTACTCAAACTCATCTGGAACGAAACGGCCACCAGTGACAAACTTGGCAAACTCGTTGAAGATTGGCCAGAGATACACGCCAAATGGTCTGTCAAGGGAAGGAACGCCAACCTCAACGTATGACGGAGTGTGTGCGTTGATCGCTTGTAACCACTGCGGTGTTTTGGTCTGAATCTCGGCAAGGAAGTCCATCGTGCAGAACTGAAATGTGAAGAAGGTATGTGTTGGTGATAAAATACCACTGACAGGGAAAGGGAAAGGGAAAGGGAAAGACCACAACGACGAGTTGCTTCTCGTTATGTTGTGTTGTTGTTGAGAACGAAGAGGAAAAAAAACACAGTCGGAAAAACGCTGCGAGGAAAAGCCGACGTTGGCGGCGGGGGGGAAAAGGGGGAAAGAACCAGCAGAACGGGAAAGAGCGCGTCTCCGTCCCGTGTTGGGCTTTATCTATCGGAAGATGAGAGGTTTTCAAAGAATCTCATCATTATCTTCTTTATAATCATAACCACAAGTATATCTCTTCTTATCGTCTTTTCCCTTCGCAATGATGACTACAGAGTTGTCGTTGTTGAGCGTGTGGGGCCCTGCCTCGGCTATCTGTTGTAGACCCTGAACCAACTGAAAGAGGAAGAGATGGAGATCTGCTGCCAATTTAGAGACCCCCCAGCCCCCAGCTTATACGGACTGAATAAGACCACATACTGGTAAGTGTCATAATATATAGTCAGTCAGAATTGTCAACAAACTACCATCCTACTACCTCATCACCTCATCCTCATCCTCATCCTCATCCTCATCACAGGACAGAAAAAGACTAAACAGGGACTATGCAGAGCTAGACGCTAGACGCTAGACCAATAGAAAAGGGACTGATCACAGAGACTAGTCCGAGACTAGTCCAACAAAAACGAAAAAGCGGACGCAAAAGCAAAACCAACACCCGCACACCAAAAGATATACTTTTTTTTTTCTTCGCCGTTGCTGAGGGCGATGGGCGGCGGGTAGCTCTTTTTTTTCCTTTTGGTGCTTTTGTTCGCTAACTGTTCTCCCTTTTTTCTGATTTAAAGGACTTGAAGGTGTTTTCCATTTGAGAGGCAACCTGGAAGTGTGGTTTTTTGTTTTACTCTGACGGCTTCTCTCTTTGTGGTTTCTTTGTGTCGTTTTTATCTATCAGTAATTTGAGCCCGTTCAAGTTGGTTACCGTCAAGTCGCACACTATGGAGTCAGGCACGACATCGCTCACACGATCATTGTCAAAGGTGAAGTCAAAGCTCTCGGCGAGATTCCGGTCCGATAGCGTATCACAGGATGAAGAACACGTTCTCAAGTCGATGAGATATGACGAGGTTGAAGCTGATCCCTCGATGGGCCCCGCATCGCAAAGTGGCGCCGCCGTCTTATCGCAATCTTCATTGCCGCCTAACTTGGCAACCAACTCGTCATCGTCGTCCGTATCAACATCAACGTCGTCATCGACATCAGCATCTTCAACATCAGCATCTTCAGCATCTACATTAATATCATCTACAACCACATCGTCATCTTCGTCATCATCGGTATCACCTTCCTCGTCTTCGTTGATTGCCGCCGTCTCGATTCAGCAGAGGCCAACACCATTGCAGGAACCAAGAACATCCAACGTTGGTCAAATGGAGCCGATTCCAGAGTCCACTGTCGTCTCCGTCGTGTCGTCTGCCTCTGTGCTTTCACCTCAACGGACATCTTCACAGTCCTCGGAGCTACCGATACCTCTCATGACCTCGCTTTCCTCTGATCACCTTTCATCGCTACCTTCATCACGGAAGACGAGCCTTGATGGGAAACAGGATGAAATGATTGTGGAACAACTCCTCCCACCGCCACCGCTATTAAAGGTCGGGAGCAGCAGCGCACAATTGACTACACAGCCGTCGTTCTCGCCGTTGGATAGACTATCACCCCCGTTATCACCCGGGATGGATCAGCTGAAACAAGAGCAGCCAACAGTAACGGAAACGGAGGCTATTCCTCACCCTAACGACTTTGCCGATGCTATGGCCTTGAGCATCCTCAACAAGGTGGATGACGGCATAGACTCGAACACCGAGTGGAAGATTTAAGCACTGCTCTCCTTTCCCACACCCCACGAATTTTACACGAAGTAAAAGTGAGTTCTTCTTACCCACTTGATGACACAAAAGAAACCATTCGCATTCGCTTTCCCTATAGATTCATTGCTATACAATATAGAATTAGCACTTACGTATAACGGTAATCGCCGCTTTATACGTTTTTTGCTATCTGATTTTTTTTCTCTCCTTCTTCTAATCACCAACTACATGTCGTAGGACCAATAGTGAATGTGTGTAATTGACATTTGCGTATCCAGATAAGTCAACACCAGACTCTCTTTCTTGTGCTGCTTGTGCCGAGGTATCACAAAAGTTCTATGAATATCAAACCGCCTCTGCTGCTTCATGCTCATCAGCTCCACTCAGTCCGCATCTCTCCACATCTCTTTTGTTTCTGCTTTGATTTGTTTGTGGTTGTTGTATAGTCGTTCATCATGAAATCGGGTTAGACCTTGACGGTTCTAAGACCAGCTGGTGAGCGGAAGATGGCATCACCTTCAGCATAACCTCTACCAAGACCAAAGCCAATGCCGAGCCAGACTGGGAAGGCACGTCTCTTGAAGAGCAAGACACTGGCAATAACACCACAGCCAAAGCCGAGACCGGTCTTAACGATCGTGTTGGAGATCACAACGTCCCAGCGGTCGTTGAGGATGGTCTGCGATGGAGTGGCAACGGCTGTCGACATCTAGGTATCATGGTTGTTAGTACCAATAATACTATTAACACTTTAGCACTTGTGCAAGAGCCTCAAAGAGTATCCATTGACATGGGTATATGGCCAACACACAATGCCCATGGTAAACAAACAACAGAAGACATACGGTAATGTGAATGTGGGTGTATGAAATGTGTGTGTCTTCAGACAGTCAGTCAGCTTCCTCTGTGGATCTTCCACAGCTTCGACAAATCACCAACGGGCACTTTTTCGCAAAGGGCAGACCTGGGCATAACCGTCTTTGTGCGGGTGTTATACTTATGTCATGGAAAGATGGTTACGCGGCACTGCAACACCTCTTCTTAAATTCCTTGTATAACTAACTGGATAAGCTGGCGGGGAATTGTGAAACCCGCTTAAGAGGCCAAAAGTCCGATGGGTGGGTTAACGGCGCCGACGTCAACACCACGGCGGCAAAATACAAAACATACATCATCCAATTGGCGCTGTGTTCCTGTTATCAACACTTTTCTGAAAGCTTTCTGTGGATGTTCAGACTTTCTGCTGAGACTTTTGCTCCCCTTTTCAACCCAATTAGAAGACACTTTGCCTCAATTGCAATTAGCCGCCACATTGACATGTCCTCCTTGACACCTCCACAAGCTCCGCCATCCTGGGAGATCACCCCAGAGGAATTGATCTCTCAAGCTGAGAAGTACGTTGCCGACGCGGGCAAGGTTGATGATGCCACCGCTGCTGTTACTTCGCCTTCTGTTGAGACCGTTCTTAAGCCATACGCTGCATTCAGTAACTCGACTCAGGGTCTTGTCAACCAATTGACTTTCTACCAGCATGTTTCCGACAACAAGGAGCTGCGGGACGCTTCTACAAAAGCTGAGAAGCTTATCCGTGACTTTGGCATTGAGTCTTCCTTAAGAGAAGACGTCTACAAGGTGTTCAAGAAGGTCTTTGAAGACACCGAGTCTTCTCCTTCATTGGACGCCGAGAGCAAGAGATACCTCAAGAAGACCAATGACGAATACCGTCGTAACGGTCTCGCATTGCCATTGGATCAAAGAGAGAAGATCAAGGAGATCCAGAAGAAATTGAGTGATCTCTCCTTGGAGTACGCCAAGAACCTTGGTGAGAATACCGAACATATCCTCTTCACTAAAGAGGAGTTGGAAGGTGTTCCACAGGACGTTGTTGGCCAATTCGAGGAAGTCGATGGTAAATTGAAAATGACTTTCAAATACCCAGACTTGTTCCCTGTCTTGAAATATGCCAAGAACCCAGAAACGAGAAAGAGGGCCTTTGTCGGTGACCAGAACAAGAACGCTGCCAATGAGGCATTGCTTGTTGAGGCAATCAAGCTCAGAAGAGACTTGGCCAAGACTTTGGGATATGAGACATTCTCTGATTACGTCCTCGAGGAGAGAATGGCTAAGGATACAAAGACTGTCAAGTCCTTCTTGGAGGATTTGAAAGAGAAACTACACCCACTTGGTGTCAAGGAACGTGAAAAATTACTCGAGTTGAAGAAACAGGACTCTGAAGAACGTGGCTTGACATTTGACAATCAGTACTACGTCTGGGACCACCGTTTCTATGACAACTTGATGGTTGAGAAGGATTACCAAATCGACCAACAGAAAATCGCCGAGTACTTCCCAATGAACCCAACTATTGCAAAGATGTTGTCTTTCTTTGAGAAGTTGTTTAACCTCAAGTTCGTTGAGACCACTGAGAACAAGTCAGTTTGGCACGAGGATGTTAAGCAGTTTGCAGTTTGGAATCTGGATGATGCTTCCAAACCACAGTTTGTGGGTTGGTTGTACTTTGACTTACACCCAAGAGATGGTAAGTATGGCCATGCTGCTAACTTTGGTATGTGGCCAGGTTATACCAAAGAGGATGGTTCCAGATCTTACCCAGTGACTGCCCTTGTTTGTAACTTCTCAAAGCCAACTAAGGAGAAACCATCTTTGCTTAAGCACGACGAGGTCACGACTTTCTTCCATGAGTTGGGTCACGGCATCCACGACTTGATGGGTAAGACAACTTACGCTAGATTCCATGGTACATCTGTTTCTTGGGACTTTGTTGAAGCACCTTCCCAGATGTTGGAGTACTGGACATGGTCACCACATGAGTTGAAACTGCTCTCTGAGCACTACAAGTCTGGTGAGCAGATTGACGACTCATTAGTTCAGTCCTTGATCAAGACTAAGCACGTCAATGGTGGGTTGTTCAACTTGCGTCAGTTACACTTTGGTCTCTTTGATATCACCATCCACTCCACAGATGAGGATGTTGACCTTGCAAAGTTCTGGAATGAGTCTAGAGAACAGATTGCTCTTCTTTCCAACGGTAATACCGTGACTAAGGGTTACCAGTCCTTCGGTCACATCATGGGTGGCTACCAAGCAGGATACTACGGATACATGTGGTCGCAAGTGTTTGCTGCTGATATTTACTATTCACAGTTCAAGAGTGATCCATTGAACACTGCCAACGGTGTTAGATACAGAGATATCGTCTTGGCAAGAGGTGGTTCAAGAGACGAGATGGATAACTTGAAGGAATTGCTCGGTAGAGAGCCAAATAACATTGCCTTCTCTAAGGAGTTGGGCTTGGCTTGAGTGGTCAAGACACTATTGATCCGTCAGATTCAATGTAAAGGACATCTCATTCAGCAATGTAGTTGTCAATAGGTAAACACAACTCATTAGCAATTCCCTTTATAAACTCATAGGAACAATTGATTTTCCATTTGGTCTTACCACCGATGTAATCGACGTTACTGGACTTCAATAGCAGTTTCATATTCCCGAGGTTAGCCACTTGAACAATAAGATCCAAACTTGGTTTGATCTTTGCGCCAGAATCGGACTGATATAATGCATGTGTGATAGCAAAGAGACGTTCCAGGTCAAAGGGTGAAGGTTCCAATAACCTTGAGCTTAGTCTCACAGTTTTGTATGCCTTTCTGGACTTCTTCTTGTGGAAGTCTTTCATTTTGGCAAAGAAGGCCCAATCGTGTCTTGGGTCATTGAAAGAAGCAATGTAGCCTCCTAGCAAGAGGAATTTTGATATCACTGGAAGATTAGAAGTAAGTGTCTCCTCTCCTTCTTCATTCTCATCAGTAATTGATGTTGTGATGGCATATTCAGATCCAATCAATTTGAAGTTCTTTCTGTAAATCAACGGGAACTCATGTGGCTTGCATTCCCCTTTTACCACAGGTTCAATGAACTTGTCCCATAACTTGGTTAATATGTTTCTCAGTGTCACGATATCCGTTGTGTAGGAATAAAAAGATTCAACAATCAGTTTAACATAACTCTCCCAAAACTGTTTCTCCACGAGTGCACTAATATAAAGGTCAGGTGGAAATCGGCACAGTATCTTATCCGAAAGAATGAGAATAGCCTCTTCGCTGGTGTAATTATCAAAGCAAACACTTAGAATCGAACTCGTGATGAGTCCTCTTGGCCTTGTAGTGCAGACAAACACAATGCACAAGTTGTCAATTCTTGTGACCTCTTGGATCTTGACAAAGTTTCTGAATAACTCCTCCTCGCCTTCCATGATCTGATCACAACGATCAAGTATCACATAGTATAAGTCGTCATTTGTCACGTTAAGGAAAAAATTCTGTAGCTGCTTCACAAACCCTTGGAAAGACCCAGCATCGTAGGATACCTCACCTTTCTTCATCATACCCGAGTCCATCTTCAGACCAAGAATAATCTTCTTCCACAAAATCTTCGGTGATATGCACTCATCACAGGAAATCCATGTGTTTCGTACCTGTTTGGAGTCGAGCACTGATTTGAGTGCCATTGTTTTGCCTGTAGATGGCGGACCATGGACCAACAGAGATCGTGGCGCTGTTGTCGCGTTATCGGTAATGAATGCATTGAGCAGTTCTAGTTGCTCTGCTCTTGTAACTATATCACACATTTGATCACTCAAAAAGTTCAACCAAGACGGCCAGCGTGTAAACTGTTGTTGTCTCGAGTTACTGATCTAGAGTCTTCGGACCCTTCAGGTTGTTATGAGCGCTGATCTTGTGTAACACCCGGACATCTAATTGCCTATTTAGAATCCATATTCCATACCTCCATACCTCCATACTACAATGAGGTGCTAACCGCAAATGATAAATGCATAGAAATAAACAGCTGTCTAACTATATCAGTCATCTCCGTCGTCATATTTAGCATTGAGAATGAACCTGTTCAGCTGTTCCTTCTCGAGTCTCATCTTCCGTTCTCCTTCAATGACATTTGAAGCAAGTCTCGCATAGGTTGGCACAGTCAAGTCCTTGGTTGCAACGTCCTTACCGTTTCTTTTGACAAATTTAAAGGTAACGCTACCACCTGTCGTAGAAATGCCATCTTGAAGTCTGTTCTCGGTGTCTGATTGACGAATATTAACACTCTCAGGGAGCTCCACTTTAGTTCCCGACGTCTTCTGTGAGTGCATGCTTTTGAATACCAAGTTTGTGAAGTCCTTTGCCAATTGGTCTTCAATTCTCTTCTCCTCCTGCTCTTGTAACTTGCGTTGGAATTCTTCATAGTCGACCTTACTCTCTTCAGCGGCAAAGTCATCAATGTCGTTCGTAAGCGGCCACGTCTGAGAGTCTGCATCAACTGCCTCGTCCTCATCATTTTCATCTTCTTCATTATCTTCATCCTCTTCGTCTTCATCTTCACCATCCTCATCTCCTTCTTCATTTTGATCACCGTTATCTTCATCTTCATCGTCGTCGTCGTCCTCATCGTCGTCCACATTTTCGTCCTCATCTTCGTCTTCATCTTCATCATCAACAGATGTTCCATCCATGATACCCTTGGCTTTGATGACCTCGCCCAAGGATTCGATTGCTTGTGGGAGATCAGCAGCTCTCTGATAGTTGTACTTGGCAAAGCATTTAATAACCTGGAAGTCAGTGTCTTTTGGAATGGGTTGTTCCTTTATCCAGATATAGTAGTCAAAGAAGTGTAGCAAAACATCTAGACGGTCTACCATCTTGGTAGAATTTAGAGTACAGTTTTGCAACAGCAAGCAAACCAGCTGAATGCGGAAGTAGTCATCGGGTTGATCTATCTCTGACAATTTGATAGGATTTGGCGAGTTGTTTGGATGTCCATACGTCAAGATCTTGAATATCAGATCGTGAATGACCATGACGCCAATGATTCCCTGTTCATAGATATGTGCAAGGTAAAAGCATTGGGCCATTCTAATTCTGTTGAAACGATAGTCATTCACTTCCATACCACGGATGACGTTCTCTAGCACTGTGTCCACAACAATCACGGTGAAGTTCGTTGTCATACTCTTGAGTAGCTTTGCCAGTGATGCAATGTTCTCATATCTCAGCTTGTCCGGTTTGCTGAAGAGTTTGAGCAGCGTCTCCGTATGTTCTGGGTCAGAAAGGTCAAGAGAGATGAGCATTCTGCGCACAGACTTGACGTTCGCAGAATTGAGCTCATTACGAATGATTTCTTTCATGAAGAGTTGCTCTGGGGTGTACTCCTTTGTTTGTCTTTGTAAGGACTTGATACTTGGTGGTTTCAAAAGAAGCAACAAGTGTGAAACGGCCATTCGGTTGCTGATAGTAAGTTTTTCTGCCTTCCGTTTCATCTCCAATAGTGCTAGCATCTCCTCCATTAATTGCGTCTGCTCGTTCAAGAGATACTTCCCACATATTTCAAAAAAGATGGTAAGGATTTCAATGTTGTTAGGCACTGCCAAATTGATAATGAGACTGCGGATCTTATGGAAGACAACGTGCACTGGTATGAGCTCAAACTTTATCAATTCGCAAAAGAACACAATGTTCTTAAAGTTGACGTGGTTGTGATGAATCTGCGATCTGAATCCTTGATCCAGGTAAGTGATCAACTCTTCCTTAATATCATCCAAATGTGGAGAATTTGCTCTGAGGAATCTGCCATAGACTTTAGCCTTGCTGGTGTCATTTGATGTGATGAAATGCTTGAGTAATCTGTTCTTTGAAGCCTTGTTGGACAGCTTTAACTTCCAGAAATCCAAAACACACTCGTCTATATCCTTGATAGTGGTTGCAAGATCCAGTTTCACCAAGAACTCGTTCATTTCCTCCGCCTTAGAGACCTCAGCCTTATCAGCGTTTGATTCCTCGATGAGTTCTTGTGGGATCTCTGTGAAAGCTTGATAGAATCTTCTCTCCTCATCGTTTTGGAATGAACTGTCCTTATTAAGAATGATGGAGTCAGAGTTGTCCATGATGCTCGTAGACTCTAGCACTGGGACGCTGAGACCGAAAATTGGGCATAGATTATCGCATGCAGTTTTGAAGCTCTCCAACAAATCGGACATTTCAGCATGTCTTGTCTCCATGTCTTCCAGAATACGGCCAGTTCTGATCTGTGCCTTGTACCTCTGCTGTGACAGCTCCTGGAGCATTGAATGCAATTGAGTTGTTCTGGTTCGTACTGCCTCTGTGTATGTCTTGAATAGTGCATTCAGTTCGGGATCTTCTTGGACAAGCGCTGTAAATCTCTTTGTGAATGTCTGTGCCACGCTGAGGGTGATCCCAGTAGCCAGCTTATATGCAAGGACCTCTTTCAGCGAGATTGCCACAATGGAGTCTGAGTTTTTCTTACGGTTCACCACCCAGTTCGGTTGGTCCTGTGTGTCGTCGATATTGCGGAAGATTCCAACACCAACAAACACAGTCAGTAACCGGAGAATCGTCTTGGTCCTTGTGAAGTGGTCCTTCTCTTCCTTCGGGTCGTCCCCGCTGGGGCTTCTGAGCCGTTCAAAGAACCACGTCAGCAGCTGTGGTGTGAAGTCTGGACAGAACCGCTGGTGCAGCAGAGAGACAACCTCCATGGCGGTCGGCGTGTCCTGCGGCTTCGTCTTGATGAGGCCCTCTTCGACGGCGAGGAGGATCTCCGTATGGTACTTCTTGAGCGAAAGCTGTGTGATCTCCTTCATCAGGGACTCCTGCTGGTCCTTGGTGAACCCCTTGGCCAATTTCTTCACAAAGGCACTGTTCTTCTTCAACGACGTGTCCTGCGATTTGGGCTCTAAGAGCTCACCATCCCACGCTGCCAGATTGCGCGCAAGCAGCTCGCTCTGGCGGTCCTTCTTCCAAAGCGGTTAGTGCCTCCTTTCATACCATGGAACCCTCTGAGTAAACTGGAAGACTTACTTCGTCCATTCTTTCCTCCTTGTGCTTGCCGCCCCTTTGTGGAAAGCCGTGATGGGCCATCGTGATCTTCTGAAGTGGAAAAGAAAGCATTTCAGGCTTTGAGGGAATCGCGACCAGCTAAACACGCTTTCTGTCCCGTCTCTGGCTTCACTGGCAGAGAAGGTGCTAAAAGAGGAGGAGGGTAAGATGCCCCCACGGCAGAGAAGAGTCCTTGGAGGTCCCACAGCGCTGGTATCGCCGGTGATACAGTTGGAGGAGCCAACACCTGAGCCCTCAGCCCAACCAACACCTGAACCAACACCTGAACCACCAGCTGAGCCACTAGAGCCAGATACCATAGAGTCCGTCGAGGTCAGCAATAGTGCTACTCCAGAGCAGCCACTCAAGGAGAACCACTATGACGATCTCAACTGCCCCATATGCAATGAGAGAATGGTGTCACTGCTCCAATTGAACAGGCATCTCGACGACGAGCACGGCTTTGGCTCAGATGCAATTGTGTCTCCTACGCCGAGGGCCCCTGCACTACAGACGAACATCATCTCCTCAAACGGACGGTCATCATCGCCGTCACTGATCAGCTCGCTCGGTGCTCCTCAGAGTGAGGAATTGCGTTCCTGGTTGAGAAAGACAAACGAGGTGAAGACTAAACTGCAGGCGCAGCTCCCAAGAAAGCTCGCTAAGCTTGACATCTTCGATACGGGGAACTTTTCTGGACAGGTGTCTCCAGATTCCCGCAACAGCTCTAGTTCGTCCATTGCTGCACCACCGGAGATTCAAGTGACAAGGAAGCATTGGCAGAAGCCTTCAACGCATGACATTTGCTCTTTCCCCGGGTGCTCTAAGGTGCTAAGCATCAAGAACGGTGCCGTTAACTGTCGCAAATGTGGACACTTGTTCTGTCATCAGCATACAAACTTCAGGGTTAAGCTTGATGCCGATGCTCATTATGATCACAAGGGTGTTTGGTCGAGGTGTTGCGAGACTTGTTATTTGCACAAGCCTGGGTACAATGATCTTGCGCTTTATCAAGATCTGACGTCCAGTTTCAAGGAATACAGACAGAAAAAAGTTGATGAGCGTCAGCTCTACCAAAATAAGCTTGAGAAAAGAGTAATCAATCTCACAGCAATGCTCAATAAGATTGACAGAGAGTTTAACAGGTCGGAACTCAGCAACAATTTCCTTTACTTCAAGATCGATTCCAAGAGACGACAGGCAGAGCAGCAGCTCGTCAATTGGGAAGATGGTGCACATGTCCTCAATTGCTTTATCTGTTTGAGAAACTTCAGCTTCAGTCTCAGGAAGCATCACTGTCGTATTTGCGGCAGAGTCGTGTGTGGTGAGCTCGAGTCTGGCTGTTCCATGGAGGTCCCGATAAACCATTTGACCATCTTATTGGATGTTCCCCGTGTCAATGATACCTCTACAATCCGTATGTGTCGCAATTGCAAAGGCGTTCTGCTCTCAAAGCGGAACTTCCAGATTGATACCAAGAAGCCGTTATCACCACTGTTGGAGAACTTTGAAACACAACAGAACATCAAGAGGGCCATCTTAGTGCTGATGCCGAGATTCCAGGATATGCTTCAACGGCTACAATCCGATCACAATAAGACCAAATCTATAACTCAAGACGCATCTAAGCTAAGGAAACGGTTGGTTGACTCATTCTCACTCTTTGACAAGCTCACTAAAAAGATCGTATCGTTGAAGTGTACTTCAAAGGATGAAGAGCTATTGCAAACGGCCATCAAGACCGAGTCTGCGATGTTCATACATCAGAACATGGCTCCTTTGAAGCAACTGCCGAAACTTTTGGCTAAAATCGAGGAAGAAACTAAGAAATCGCTGCCGGCGCCACGGTTTACAAGGGAGCAGGTGAAGCAGATCAAACAGAATAGAGACGAACTGATGGTACTACAGGAGCAGAAGTATCTTGTGGAGGACATGATAGAGACGTGTAAGAAACAGAGAAGGTTTGATGAAATTGCAGCATTGAATGAGAATTTAAATGAGCTGGAAAATGGTATAAGGCAACTGCAGTTGGATCTGGGAGATGAAGGCTTCTAGATTGTGTTTCTAGGTTACATGGTCTCTGCTATTACGATCTGATATATGACAGCATTAGAATATTTGTAGTTATATATTAAAAGGGTGGTTACGAATCTCATTTTGTGGAACACTTTATCCTTTTGAGTAAGGGCCCCGCATCCGGGTAACCTGTCACTGTGAAAAGAGCTCCACAATCTCCACACAAAGCTTGAGACTTTAACATGTCACGCAACAACAAACGATTACAGGTTAAAGAAGACACATTAATATCATTACAATATCAAGCAGACAGTATGACGACTAAGCAGATTGACGAGATGCTCTTGGAGCTTGAGCAGATGGAGCACCCAGAACCGACGACATACCAACTGGCAACACCACCACGACCACTTGCAGAGACACAACAGCGCTCAGATCAACAACTCATACGATCTGTGCTATATCTCGGGCACATTCTCCGCCGATCCAACGCACAGAAACATCAGAGTAGTGGTGCTTTTGTGGATTCGCTGGAGACCGTTACCAATGTCTTGGATTCACTGTACCTCATCACGACATTTGGTATTGGCAAGAACTCCAAATGGCTAAGCAAAGTCGGCGAGCATGCTAGCAAACTCTGGTTTATCACACTACTCTTTCGTATCCGCACACTAGTAATGAATTTGTTACGAATGGCCAGACTCAAGGCACAAGTGATGAAGGAGGTACGCAAGATGCAGCTGCCGAACGAGCAACACCCATTGAGAAAGATCATCGTTGAGAAGTACCAGGCAAAGATTGATGAACTCTCTTCAGAGACAACTTATGAGATATTGAGACTGCTTGGGGCATTCGTCGACCTTGCGTTTGTTGCGATGGAGATATTCCGATTAAAGGTTAATCCAAAGTTCGAGAAGCTCCTTGGGTCGATATCGGCTGCAATGAGCATATATAGAGCATTTGGATAATTTACAATACAGACACTGTAAAGAATATGGTATCATCATCTCCTTTCTTCTTTATATTGTGAAAAGTAGAATATAGAGTATGCTGTGGGTGTGGCCCTTACCGTGACTTTTTACTTAAGCGGAGCGCTGCGTTTGGTGAAAAATTCGTCGGGTTCGAATCAAAGGCCATTTGACTGGAACACAAGCAGATTGTTTAACTGTCATAATCACAATAGGATGCTTCGTTCCGGTGTGCAGAGGTGCTCCAAGAGATTACTAGCGACGGTCGCTGAGTCGGAGAAGCCGGTCAAGCAGTGGGCGCGTCCATCCACTGGCTTGGAGTCTGAATCTCTCGAGCTCAGCTCCAAGAGCCTGAGAGATGCCGTATTGAACGGTGTTGACCCAAAGTACGGTCCAGCATCTTTGAAATCCAGACGGTTCAAGATTAGATACACATCGCCAGCTGGTTTGAACGAGGCTTTTGATGAGGCATACGCATATTTGAAGAAGGACTCGGAGAAGAAGTACAGCCAGATATCTAACACAAAGAGTGAACAGAAGAAGGCACAGCTCCTTGTTCAGGCACAGATCAACAATCCTGAGGTCAGATACAACTTTGACTACAATGAGAAATACGACAACATTCCAAGTATCATTGACTATTCACAGCCTGTTTACAGAGAGTTGAAGAAGAGACACTGGGAACAATACTCCCAGATGCTCTTGATGCAGAGATTGGAACAGCTTGCTGTCATCCCAGACACACTTCCTACTTTAGAGCCAAGAGCTGAGGTGTCCCTCAAATTCCTTAACCACACAACGGTCAACCGTTGGATTGAGCCAGGTTCACTGTTGTCCTCCAACGTTACCATGTACCCACCATCCGTCAAGATTCAAGAGTACGACATAGTGGATACATCCAAGCAATTATACACCATCTTGATTGTCAACCCAGACGTGCCAGACATTGAGAACAACACATACAAGACCCACATACACTGGGGACTTACAAATATCAAGTTGGATTACAATGACAACTTTATCACACCAAAGCGTCTCTTGTCCGATGAATCTATTAACGAGATCATTGAGTACTTACCACCTGTGCCGGAGAAGAACTTGCCAAAGCAGAGATTTGCCCTATGGGTTTTCAGACAGGAGTCTGAGATCTCTGATAAACTACAAGACCGTGAGTTCAACATTAGAAGCTTTGTCCAGGAGAAGAAGTTGAAGCCAATTGGTGCTCATCTCTGGAGATCCATGTGGGATTTGAACACACCAAAGGTCAGAGAAGCTTACGGCTTGGAGAAGGGCATTGTCTTCCACAGAGTTCGTGGCGATGAGAGAATGTAGAGTTATTTTATAACAATTGAACGTCTTGTATATATACTACCCGTACATTAGCAGAAAAAACATGTATATGTAAACCTTTACGTTACATAAAAGGGTCGGGTGTGGACGAATGGAAGGCAAGAGTCAATGTGTATCTCTATGTATGCCAGAAGAAATGGTGTAACTTTTTCTTGCTTTTAAAACTGTTGAGTTGGGGAAAGGATGGGGTTCCGTATGTGCGTCATGAATGTGTATATGTGGTAACAATAGAATGAATATGTGTCAAGTCAATTAGTTCTTGAGGCCCTCGACTGCGGCAAGGATGACCTTACCAAAGTCCAAGTCCTTGTCGTCGAAGTTGATCTCCTTGATATCGCTGGAGGCAGCAACCACTGGCTCTGGCTTCTTGTGCAACTCGGCGTACTTGGTTCTGGCCTCAGCAATGAGAGCAGCCTTCTTCTCGTAGGCCCTCTGCTCCTCCTTCTTCAAAGCAGCAGACTTAAGCTGGGAGGTGTGGTAGGCACCGTAGACGATACCGGCAGCCAAAGCGGAATATCTGAAGACCTACCCGGCGTGTTAGTGTCCATCATCTTCATAAAGAGGTGCGCTGCACGCTCAATCCCCGGCCAATCCAGAAACACGGCAAAGGCAGAAACGAGATTTAACATACGTTGACAGTGGACATTGTGAGTACAGAGAAGGTGGATGAGCTGTGATGATACGAGACCTCCCCTTCCAAATGCCCCGTTGAGCTGGAATCCACACAAACTTTTCGGTTGTCGGCCTCGCTCGCCCAATCAGACGCGGCGGGTAATTTTATATGTTCGGGTGTTTATATGATTAATAATATATTATGTAATAAATATCAATAAAATCAGTTTAAATTTCCTGATTAGGAAGTATTCTTGATTGGTGTTGTATTTGTGATGGGCCAACACTAGAGTATAGTCCAGCGCTGTTTTTTCTTTCTTTTTATCTCTTACATCTTTCTTTTATATCTTATCCTATTGAGTCCAATTAAGGCGCAAGATGTTTGCCCGTTCGCTCAAGAGATGTACGTACTTGGTCCTTTTCCTCGGTCTCGTTCTCGTCGCTGACTTCTACAAACCAGCATCCATCCCACAGCGTTTGCCTCGTGCCCTGCGGCGACCATTCAGCTCTTCCTCATCTTCCCAATCAATCCAACACGATCTCCCGTCTCATTACCATGCCTCGGTGGCGTTCCAGCCCAAGAGCCGTGATGATAACAGGCTGATGCGCAAGCATCTCAAGATAAACAAGCTGGAGTCCCCAACTGGCGAGGACAATTACTTCATTGCCCACAGAGCAGGCAGTAGCGACCTTGCATGCGGTGTAGCCGATGGTGTTGGTGGGTGGGCTGAGATGGGGTACGACTCGAGTGCCATATCAAGAGAATTGTGCAATGCAATGAGTCAGGAGTTTTCGAATGGCAAGGAGGATAAGCTGGTGCACAACCCGCTGCATCTGTTGGAGCACGCAATGAACAAGATCAAACAAGATGGGATCGTCCAGGTTGGTGGTACAACTGCCTGCCTAGGTGTCTTCTCAGACGGATACCTGAAAGTGGCTAACTTGGGTGATTCGTGGTGTGGTATCTTTAGAGAAAACAGACTGATAGCTGACACAAAGATTCAGACACATGGTTTCAACACGCCTTATCAACTTGCTATCATCCCCGCTGAGATCTTGCAAAAGAACCCGGGTTCGAAATTCATCATGGATTCACCTCTAGACGCTGATAGCTATGAGTTCAAAGTTGAGAAAAATGATATCGTCATGTTTGCTACAGATGGTGTCATTGATAACATAGATGTCAAGGACATTGAACTATTTTTGAAAGACAATGAAGGGGAGAACCTCGACCATGTCGCCAAATTATTTGTGAAGAATGTTACACAACTGAGTCTTGATGAGAACTTCCCATCTGTCTTCAGTCAGGAGTTGTCCAAGATCACAGGACAGTTCTATTCCGGCGGTAAAGAAGATGACATCACAGTGGTAATGGTGAGGGTCGGGGATGATGTTAACTAAATATTAGAACCGCTTTTGTACTATACTCAAACCTGTTTTGAGAGCTGCCTTCTACAAAATCACAAATTAAAATTGGTTTGTATTATCTGCTAATGTGCGTAAACTCTTGCCTGTGTAGATTCTTTCCACCTCAGCAAACTATATACAAGACAAACCAATGGTACAGGCCATAATATATGCGGCATTAAAGCATAAGTCATTGTCATAAAGTGTGATTCATACAACGTCATACTGGGGACATCATTAGATCAGAGGCTCTGATGCTGTCCCAAGAACGAGGACATCAACTCTTCCATCAGATTCTCAGACTCGAAATCAAGGTTGTCCCACGCATTAAACTGATCAGGGTATCCTTCATTTTCAGTCTGCAATGAAGAAACCAACATGTCCTTCTCGCCAACATCTTGGCTTCTACCCTCATCAGGGTTCGAAATTTGCAAGGTACCTGGGTTGATGGAACTTGGAAGTGGATGCGTATCAGACACGGGATACGTATTCGTGTCAGAAAAGAGATGCATGTTCGTATCAGGAGCGGGATAGATGTCCATATCCGAAATCATATTTCTATCAGGAACGGGATACATATTCGTATCAGGAACGGGATACATATTCGTATCAGGAACGGGATACATATTCGTATCAGGAACGGTATGCATGTTCGTATCGGGATGCATGTTCGTGTCAGAGATTGAAAGGTTACCGTTTGTAAATTCCAAAGAAGAAATAAACTCTTCAAACACAGAATCAGAAACAACTTGCTCCGTCTCTGGAACTTTCCCATTGTCATGAGACGTGTTCCAATGCTGGTGGTTATAGTTTAATGGTGTTTCTGGGGCATTCTCTGATAATGGAGATGGACTTGAAGAAATTTGTTGTTGATTATCAGAGGAACGGGTTGGTTGAAGTCTCAAGTCATTATCATATGAATTGGTTCCTTCAATTGCAAATTCTGTTGGGCTCACGGAATTTGAAGAAAGATTCAAGGCAACACTCTCAATTGAAGAAGGTTCAATGGAGCCATACTGTTGGATTGGTGCTCTTTGATGAATAGCAAGGGAATCAATCGTGGAGGCAATAGTTTTAGGGGACTTAAAAAAGCTGCGGAAACTATGATGGCGGCTTCTGGTTGCATAACGAGCAGGTTCTGGAAGAAAGCGCTTCTCTGGTGATCTTCTCTTAACGATACTCTTACCTTCTTTGGCGCTCTTTGAAACAATACCAGCTTTTCTGTGGGATGGCACTGATGCATTTGCAATTTCACAACCTTTCAAAAGAACCTTGTACCCACCATCGCCCAAAAAGTCCTTGTATCCTGACAAGTCTGAGTGATGTTTCGAGATTCTAAACAACTCCTGCTGCAACCGATCAGACATGACGATCTTTCCCGCGTTTTTCATATTTGCATTTGAGTCATAGTTATAGCGATCATAAATCAACTTGTTCATGATCTCAGAGCACTTAGATTTCTGCTCATCGTCTTGCTGCAATGTCCTGTTAAGAAGATCATCGCTGTATGGTCTACCAGTGCACTCAAACTGCCATTGCCTATAAGAATGTCTGTCGATCCTGGAGCCAAGTAAAGGAGCCACATCAAATTCAAAGTCTTCTGGAAGCAAAACATCCAGTCCATTGTGAATAATTCTCAAAGGAACGAAATTCATCACGATGACAATAGTCTTGAATTTGGTGCAACACTTGTCAGTGGTGCATTGGATGGCGTTGCGGGCTGGGTTTTTCTTACATCTTGGAATGTTGTGCACATCAAAACGAAGCTGGGTTCGTGGGTCGATCACCGGTGTGATAAAAGTCTCAGTCTGGTGCTGGCTGTGTTGTCCCCTGTCTTTTATGAAAACAAGTGGTTTCTGGTAATGCAAGCAGGTTTGTGTTCTGTGGCCATGAATGCATGCCGCACAGGAGAACTTCAATTGTCTGTAGCCATATATCTCTTCTGCTCTTTTCCGAGACTCTAGTCCCCAAGACCAGAGCAATGGGTCTTTGTCCAGAGGGAGCACGGGAGCTGGCTCCCCTGTTGGGTGAATCTTTGGAAGATATGTGATGATCATAACTGCGTATCGCGTATTTCGCGCGTCTCCGTAAATCTGTTTACCTAGATATGAACAAAGGTTGAAAAGAAGAGGCCTTTAGATGGGCGGAAGACGCAATTATAAACATTTTTCCTCAAGGAAAGGCAACATTTTCTGGCCTCTTCAAGGCAGAGCTCTTTCTAAACATCTTGAGCTCTTTTGCACCAGCTTCCGGTTGTTCGTTGAGCGCTTTTCTGTCCAGCTGCCCTGCCTTTCTGTCAAACCCGACGGGGAAACCGTTTCTCCGTAATTAGTTTGGGCACTACAGGTTGATGAGTTGCACTTTATGCTCTGCTTTTAAATGAGTTACAGATGATGTAATAAACTCGATAACTAAATAACAGCATCTGTGATATTGACAAAGTCCTGTTGCCCGACCCTCCTTACCTCGGCTCGTCCATCAAAGTAGTTATCCTTCCAGTACAGTATCTCTCTCCTGCTATACGGCCCATTCAACTTATTGTCTCCAACCCATCTGAACTCCCAGTCCTTGATTTCAGCATCCCCTGATTCCTGTCCCTCGATAATCTGCTTTGATCTGGATTCACCTGCGATCGCCTCCTTTCTCTCTCTGGGGAATGCCTTGCCGGTCTCTTCTCTATACATCAACATCAGTTCTTCCCTTTCAGTCTCGTAGACATCTTTGAAGCCATTCAAAATGAGAAGCTCGCAATATTCCGTGAGTTTAGAAACATTATCCTGAATCACTCGCTCTTTTTCTTTCTCCTCGTCGGTCAGTGCAAGTTTTCTGCCCCCCTTTCTTTTAGGTTTCACTCTTGACTTATTCCATCGGACTAAGGCTTCCATGGGACTTTCCACTGGGTGAAGAAGTTGAACAACATTCCCAATCAGCTGACCAATATCCACATTCTGTGATTTTTGAATCTTTTGTTTCTGTTCCTTCAATGACCTTTCCTGTGCCAGTTTGGCCTTCTTTATATCTCTTTTTTTAACGTCCTGCCATGCTTCGTCATCATCTGATTCTGCATCTTGATAGTAGTTTCCCTCTCTGTCAAAGACACCTGTCTCATTCTCATTTTTCAAATCAAACGAATCCATCTTTGGGCCCTTGCGAGGCCTTGTATAATGCTGGGCCTCTGGGTCCAAGTAGTAATCATCAGGACCTTCTTCCTCATCTTCATCATCCAGTTCTGAATCGTTCTTTGTTTCATGTGCATAATACGCATCATCATGGCCAATATTATTTCTCGAATCAATGTCATTCTCCTTTTGAAATTCATCCATGTTCATCGTGTCAATGCCTCTTTTCTTTGTCTTGAGAGGTCGTGTAGAGGAATCTTCTTCCACTTCCTTATCAGAAGCAAACATGTCATCGTCATCGTCATCTTCAACTTCATCGCCTTTCTGGTCATCAGGTTTATCTTGATCTTCCCCCTCTGAGTCTGGATCAGAGGAGTCTTCGTCGTATTCACCAGTATCTATTGCATGTCTGGAGTTCTTGTGTCTTTTCTCATTGGAAATATCTTCAAGCAGTGCCTCGTCTGCGCTTTCCACGTCATCCTCAGATCGTGCCCTTTTCACCCTAAGTGGGTTTGAAGGGTCAAACTCAACAGACATCCTTTGTTTGGCTCCTTGGTACTGTTGTTTAGTATGGTAGTATCTTTTGCTGATTCACTACAAGAAGGCTCGAGTTGACAGAAAAACAATATGGTAGGCGCACATATTCTATACTATGATGCCAAAAGAGCAATATCTTTTGTTTGTGCCGGTAAAATATCTTGATTTGATGTGAAGAGTAGCAAAAGGTAATATAAACTCTGATACTTTTACAACTTAGGTGTTTTTGTGGCTTTCGAGCAGCTTCTAGTGCCGTATAATCTGGTTGAGATATTCTATTCCGCCTATTTCCGCACCTGGGTCTTCTCTTTGTGACCTTTCTGAGCAGAACGAGAAGATTATCATTTTTTTAGTCAATGGCAATAAACTCTTTGCATTTATATCAGATATTTTCCATTTGTCATAAGAAAGTCTTGTTATTGCTTTGGGATAAAGACGTAGCCTAACCTATAGCTTGCAACTTGGAAGACCGAATGTTTGAAGTCTTTACTGACCTCTCTAGCTCTCGCCCGCCAACTCACTGGCCCTTATATTTAATCAAACTCTACTGATCAAATATTCTGATGATTATTTAATATACCTCTGATTCTTTCGTCCCCCTCCTCGTTGGTTGTGTTGTTGGGCTTCATTACAGTTCCTTCCTGGTCCTTCTTAATACTAAGCCCGACCAACGGCGTTTTTTACTTCTTGAAGAAATCTGATCATTACAAGTACGAGAAATTGGTATGTTGACATAGAGAGTCTAAGAAGGTTGAGTATCTTCAATAGATTATTATCCGTAGGACATTGATCAGGGGGTTGACATTTGTCATCCCGCTCTTACTCTGCCTAGGAACACACATACATCGGTCGGTTATCTTAATCATAGTTCCTCTCTTTCTCTCCCTTCTATACATACGCCTAGTTTAGAATCATTACCACATGCCGTCGTCGTTGAGATTTCCAATGCTTGGTTGTGCCTTCTTCTCTTTCTCCAAACCTGTTACTAAGCTACCAGCGTCGTCAAGCTGCTGTAGTGTCACCTTCTTCTTTATCAGGTTAGACAACACTCTCATTTTGTTCCTTATCTTCACCAATGTCTTCTCTGTCTCGATAACATGGCCGTACTCGTTGTCCATCTTGACATCGTCTAACAACTGCCGAAGCTGATTCAAGTGTGATGTCGCCTGCTGTGACAACTCCTCATTGAGAACTCCACTCGCCAGCAGTTCAGAAATGGCATCCACCTGTCCTATAAACACGTATTTTTGGAACCCAACCTGCAGACCGTACTCCTTGCCCTCGTTGTATGACTTCCTTGTGGACTCATTCTGGCCCTCTTTAAAGCCCTCATCGTAGAATCTTTTTGCCTGTTAGTTACGCTTTGTCGCTGAATAAACGACACTGCAAACACACATACCTCTGCTCGAGATTGATCACATCGTCAAAGTCCATTTTGCCAGTGTAGTCACTGCAAAATTTGGTGTGCGGTGATCACCCCAATGAGCGTCCTTCGCAACTTTTTAATCACCGCGAGTGTAAGGTGTCACATCCCACACATCTGTCTCATGCATCAACCACCACAACAAACAACCACAGCAGCATAGCACCACCCAACACGGACTTTTTCTGGTTTTTGAGCTCTGTGCCTCTCTGTCTTGACACCATGAGCATCGACCTTCTTCGGTATATTGGTCAGGCGCCTCTTACGCACTCTGCTCTGCGCCAGTTTACACGTAATGTTCCCTATCGAGTCGTCGTGAATGACGAGTCTCATGAGCTCGATAACGATTTTGTCAACTTCATTTACAACCTCATAACGAATGAACATGGTACTGGTGAACTCTACGAGTCTGATGATGACTTGACTGTTGATGACAGTGCCCATCGCCCCGTTGGTAACTTGGAGCTGATGAATTGCCTGGAGAACCTAAAGACGAGATTGCAATCAACGAGTGACGTTGTTACTCCTCATGATGTTGATTCCAAAGGTGTTGACGTACAGGGTTTGATATGGCAGAGCCCAGAGCTTCGGGACACTTTCCTCCATGTCAGAGACCGCAGGCATAGGTCGTTTATGAACGTGCCACATTCCAAGGAGATGGCATTGATGGATGTTAACGTTTACTTGAGTGATGATCTGGATGCATGGGACTTCCACAAGTTTTGGAAGACGCCCAAGCCCAAATTCAGTCACTTCCAGCTGCGAAACAACCTTATTTGCATCAATAGCAGAAACGAAGTGTTCTATAACGAGGTTGTCTGCGATAAGTCTTCAACAGACTTCAACTCGCTAATATACCCGGTCATCAAGAAGCTCAATCTGAACACTGGGGAGGTCCAAACTGTGATTGAATTGAAGACAGACTTCTTTGATAGAATATCTTCTTTATCCTGTGAAGGCAATCTCCTTCTACTCGGGACCCTTAACGGTTCTTACTATATCCACAACCTCGATACGCGGCATACAGTCAAGAAGGTGCTTACCACGGCTAGCAACGGAATCATCAACTTCACAGAGATCATTCCAAGTTCCAACACAGCACTATTCTCGACAAATGATGGTCATCTGATAACGACAGATCTCACAACGACAAAACGAAAATCTAGTCTGTCATTCCCCTGGGCTATCAACTTCATCTCGATTGCACCTTTCAATCCAGACATAAAGCTCCTTGTTGGCGACAACACCAGTTCCTACATTGTCGATGATCGTGTTAATCCACAAATACCAGTGAACATCCTCTATGGACACAAGGATTTTTCATTTGCATGTGATTGGTCTCATAGTGGGTATACCATTGCAACTGGAAGTCAAGATTCCACTGTGAGGTTGTACGATTTGAGAAATCTACAAAAGGAGATGTATGTTATGCAAGGAGAAGGGATGAGTTCTATATGCACGGTGAATTTCAACTCGACTGACAAGATGCTGGCGTTTAGTGAAAGTATTGATCATGTTAACGTTGTTGGACTGGAAAGCTTCCAAGATGACGGTATGGGATCCAAACAGTCCATTTCCATGTTCGGTAAAGTGATCGGTGCACAGTTCTTCAACCACGATGACGAAGATGGTGAAACGCTGATTGTTGGGGTAAGTGATGATACTATTGGGGGAGTTCTACAGTATAGGATGGAGAGCCCGAACAAGTGTTTGGATTATGACTTCTTATGACACTGAATGTGGGTGAATATAACGCAATGAAACCTCATAATGTACTGTAATCAGTCTAAATAATAGCGTGTATTACCTTGACCCAAAGGGCTTTTCTCTTTAGGAGTCTGTTCCCGTGTTACTGGACAACTTTTCCACCAAGTACTTCCTTACCAGTCTTCTTAATGGTCTCAAGCACGTCATCATAACTCAAAGATGTGGTGATGTCCACAGACTGCTTCTCAAGAGACACCTCGTACTTTGAGATATCAGCTTTTCTAGAAAGGGCCTTCTCAATAGCGCCGGAACAACCTGTGGTGGAAATGACGTTAGTAATCAGATCGAGATGACACAGTCTATAGGGTGTACAAACTCACCGGAACAGCTCATCTTAACGTCGTAGTGGTATTGGTGGGACATTTTTTGTTAGGCAATTGTGTAATCTGTGCACCGTCTATGGAGGTGTATGAGCAATATACTGAAGAAAAGAATGAAATGAGCAGACAATTTATACAAAAGATGGTGCTGGTTGTGGCTTTCTGCAAGGTATCGGCTGGGGAGGAGGAAGGGGGTCCAGTCATCGAACGGGTTCGCGCATTTTCGCGAAAATATTTGCTCACGCTTTTTGTCATCACGTGATACATAAAATGTGCGGGTGTTCTGGCGCGGCTCTATGGGCAGTTTCAGGTTCGAATCTCGGAGATTGCATTTGATGTCAGCGGCGACGCGCGGTGATCGGATAAATGGTGCTGGGTGATTCGGGTAATTTAAAAGATTATGCTTAATAGGCACGGTGGGCAATTAAAAGCGGGACCCTGGTGAAAAATTGCTGGAAGATTCCGTGATCCTGATTTCTCCATGAACTAAGTGTCAATCAGTAGGCTTATCACAATGAAGTTTTCTACGCTTACTCTTCTCGCCTTGTCGCTTGTGCCAGCATGCTCTGCTGACAACGCTGATGACTGGGTCACATACACCAAAAGACTGCCAACTGAGACTTTTACAGTGACCAGATACATGGGAACTGAGACATTCCTCGAAGGCCCGCAATTCCAGACCCATACTATCGTCGTCTCATCTAACGGTAAGCCTTTGTACACTGAGATTATCACTGGCCATGATGAGAACTACAAACCGGGTGAGACTGATGCACCAGCTAAACCAGCTGGTAAGCCAAAGTGGAAAACCTGGGAAGATAAGAAGCCTGGCGAAGGTGACGACTGGGTGACTTACACTAAAGACCTTCACACTGCCACTATCATTGTGACAAGATACGTTGGTACGTCTACTTTCTTGGAAGGTGAGGCTTTCACCACTAGAACTGTCGTTGTCTCATCTAATGGTAAGCCACTCTACACTGAGATTGTCACCGGCCACAACACAAACTACCATCCTGCTGAGACTGAGGCACCAGCTGCTAAGCCAAAGTGGAAAACTTGGGAAGACAAGAAGCCTGGTGCAGGTGATGACTGGGTTACTTACACTAAGAACCTTCCAAAGAAGACTATCATTGTGACAAGATACGTCGGTACATCTACTTTCTTGGAGGGAGATGCATTCACTACCAGAACTGTCATTGTTTCATCTGATGGTAAGCCACTGTACACTGAGATTATTACTGGACACAACACAAACTACCAGCCTGCTGAGACTGCAGCACCAGCTGCTGAGAACAAGGAGACCTCTGGAGATGCTGCTTCTGAGGACAACTCCGACGGTACTGTCTCTACTAAGAACTATACCTCTGTTTCCTCGATCTTCGGTTACATCATTGGTGCCGGTGTCGTTTCCGCTGGTGTATTCTTCTATCTCAGAAGACCAAGAGGATCCGTCCGTCTTCCACAGCAGGCTGCTTGAGAACTTACACATAGCCAAGCATGACCTTTGTCAGAGCTATATATACAATCACATACTTTTTCATCAATGAGTAGCAAGTTTAAAGTGTTTGGTTTTTGGCTTCTGGGGTTCTGCACTCGCTTGTCTCTTGTGTTTTAGAATAGCTTAAACAGTAGACCTCAGAACCGAACAACTTGGCCATCAATTGACACAGATCTCCCAAGATTGTGTTGTGATATTCCTCAAGAATATATTATCTCTCCCTTTCCCTTCATCTGCTCAAAAAAAAAGAGTGGACGATTGATGGTTGACATAGCAGCCGTAGAATAGCGGCAAGGCGCCGGATAGGAAGAGTGAGCGATTGATTCTTCTCATCAGCATGTCATCATAACACTAAAATTGCGTCACCATACATTAAGAAGGTAAAATCCTACGCATCAAAAGTCTAGCAAACCTTTGTATTGCAATGCAAATTTTAAACGCAAAATCACTCATGTAGAGACCTTTTCAGAGCCTCCTCCAACTGTTTTCTGAATTGCTCATCCTCCTCTTCATCATCATCACCATCATTATTATTATTCGGAGAAGCCTCAGCAGCATGCTCCCCAATCTCACTCTTCTTCATCAAGCCACCATCAACATCGCTTGTATCTCTAGCGGACTCATACTCCAGCTTTGATACTTCCAATGCGCGTGCCAACTCTTCATCCACCGCACTTCGACTGAGATCCTGCATAGAATGATTAAGAGCAATTGCCATCTCCAAGTCCTCGTCTTCTTGCAAGTCCTCACCATTGTACCGATCTATCAAGTCTTCCCTGAGTTGGGTTTCGTAGTCGTAGTGATCCATCTCTCTCACTGCATTTTTAATACTCTTGTCAAACTTGTTCTTGCGTTCCTCAGTGGCCCCAACGAGATTCTTTCTACTCTTCTTTGTATTCTGTATCTTTGGTACATCACCAAGTTGGAAAAACTGCAATACTCGATTCACCTCTACCACACCATGCTTCTTGTTGTTCTTTCCCAAAATGGCAAACCCTGATGGGAAATTGACATATTCTCCGTTCATTTGTAAGTGCTTTCTTGGTATCTTATTGGAAACTGTGCGAATAAGTTCACCATTGAGAACATCATAAACTGCAGCCCAACCGTTGAACGACGAAACTAGCACAACAGAAGAATTCACATCGATGGCACACAAAGGATCGAGTATATAGACGTTTGGGAAAACTGGCTTAAACTCACACTGTGGTTTTGTCAATGATCCTCTAACATTAAATGTGAGAACTCTTTGCCCGAAGACGACGACAGCAAGGTTACAGCCATCTTGACCTGCAACTTTCAAGTCTTGCATTGCTTCCTTCTCTTCCAGCGCCAACGCTGTAATTAGCTCGTCCTCTTCAGAAGACGTGTTAACTTCATCAGATGTTCTCTCGACTGAATATGTGCTTTTGTATCCAAACCGTTGAGTATCAAAGCAGACTGCCTGAACAGTATCTTTATTTGCGAGGACCACAACTTTGCCACCAAAGTCCACGTCAAAGTAGATAACCACCTGAAGAGAGTCGTTGATCTTCTTCACGCTCCCATCACCATCAGCGTTAATGACGTATATGCCGTTAAGTCCTAGTGCAATTATCAAACCCCTGGACCCTTTGATTCTCAAAACCGGTGTAGATGGCAACTGGTATACTTTCTCAACAGTGTGTGTCTTCAAATTGCTGACGATAATCTTGCCGGAGGCATCACCACTGTAGCAATACGGCCAGCTGCTATGTACAGCAGATATCCTGTAAGAATGACCTTTAAGTTCTAAACTACTCCCCCAAGCATTCCTCTTTGTAAGAGTTTTTGCAAATAATCGGCCTTCAGTTGTCCCAAACACAGCCATTTTGGAATCAAATGACACTTCACATGCACCTTGTCCGGTTGTAACAGGGATGTCAAAATTATCCTTGGACTTTTCAAGGTTTGTTATGTTCAGTAGGCCTTCGTCATGCCACGTCATTATATTTGGGTAATACAGTTTGATACCGGTGATGTTCACAACAGATTTCAACGGGATGACACGATGTGTAGCTGTTGCTTTCTTCCACTCTCTGATCGTGTCACTTCTCTCAAACAACTCGGCACTAAACCTTGTAGACCTCGACACTGAACTGAATTGGTCAGCACAGAAACGAGTCTTGAACATGTTTTTCCATAGCTCTTGATCGTCAAGAACATGGCTCAGAGACTCACATGTGTCAGCGATGGCGTGGAGGTCACGTATATCCAAGTAGGAGAAGATGACCACGATGAGCTCCACCGGCAAGTCAAGAAATGATACCATTGTGCAAGGCTTCCGATCCGTGCCTTTTCAGCGACAACCCCCCTGGATCCAGGTTCTCAAGGGTAGAGAAAGAGATATCAACTAGTCAATGACGCGCTTGTAGAGCACGTACAGCTATGAGGGCGTGGAGTAATACCGAGGACGCGCTTTTCATTCCGAGGCCTATCTGCATCATTATACACTTTCTTCCTAACAAATGTACTTTGAAAAAAAACAGCAGTAAATTCTCCTAATCTATTGTATAGATAAAGCATTTATGTGCTCTCTTTTCTATAATTTGTTCAGGCAATGAGGTCCCTGACGATGGTAAACAACTCGTTCAAACCCAAAACGTGCTCCTTTGCATTGCTGACGCTTCCACCAAATGCAATGGTGAAGACGTTCTCAATCTCACTATCATTACCCAGCTGGTTGGCAAACTCCATGATAGGCTCGAACAAGTTGTTGGAGTTTCCACAAATACACAAAAAGTCCAATGGCTTGGCTGAGAATTTCGACTCATTCTCTGTGTTCATAGAATTGTGGAAGCTTGGGGTCAGCAACTTGGCCTTATCACCAATTGTTCCAGTCTTGGTGATATAGTCAATGAGGAATGTAACTGCCTTCAATGTGATGTCAGACTGCTGGACGTAAACAGTGTTCTCCACTAGTGTGGCGTGAATGTTCTGGTCGATGCTGTTAACATGCGCAATCAAATCGCCAATGGATGAAGCCTTACGCTCCTTGTCCAAGACACCTTCAGTGTGGAATCTCACAGAAGCTTCACCAGCAACGACATATGATCCAGGTAATCTCTCGGCAAAAGACTGTGCCACAACTCTTGTAGTCTCCATCCACTCACAGACGTTATCATCATTGAGCGTGATCCAAGGACCACTGTCCTTCAACTTCAAGAAGCTTCCACATTCGGCCATGAGTCCCACATTTGGAATACGACGATACAGTCTTGCCAAATCCAATCTTCTGTACGTTGAGAGCACATAAACCTCATTATTAACACTCAAGTCGTTCAAAATGCGAAGCATTCTCTCTGATGGGTTGTTGGAAATAAGGAAGATGAACAGTTTGTGTGCGCTCTTCTTGTAAGCATCCCTGAAAGCTGGAATATCAAGTGTGAAATACGTTTCTTTCTCCTGTTGGTATTCCCAGGACTCGTTGATGAACTTCAAACTGGAATGGACCCAGAAATCACAATCCTGATGCGAGACAACTGAGTATAGTTGGTTCCAGTTCTTCAATTTCTCTTCAGTACTCATCACAAGTGCCTTCTTGTAGCTGTTAGACATCTGTTTGATGTCCCATGGATTAATGAGCAAAGCGCCTCTTGTAAAGACAGAAGCCGACCCAGTAAACTCAGACAAAATCAATGGGGACTTCTTCTCAAATGTGGCCACGATAAACTCATGGCATGTCAAGTTCATACCTTCTCTCATGGAGCTAACGATAAACATATCAGCTTCTGCAATCAAGCCCAGATATTGAACAAATTCAATGTCCTGGTGCAAAAACACCACTGGTTGAGTATTGGAGATGTTCTGGCTCAATCCGTTGATACGGTCAACAATGGACATGATCTCGCTCTCCAATGCGCCATCAATGGTATTGGACTTCAGACAAATCTGGATCAACACTGTCTGGTCAATATATTCCGGATTCTGTTTGAGGAAATCCTCATATGCAAGAAGTTTTTGCTTCACTCCTCTGATTCTATCAAATTTATCTCTTCCAACAATCAACTTCTTGCCATTCCATCTCTCTCTAATCAATTCTCTCCAATTCTGGACGATCTCAGAATTGATCTGTGTTTTCAACTTGACTGCATCGATACCGACAGGTTCAGAACAAACTTTTACCGTCTGTCCCTTATATCTCAACTCGTTATCTGAGATATCAGCCAAGAGCAACTTGTTACAAGTCTGCAAGAAGTGTCTGGCATACTCTTCAGTCTGGAAACTGATAGAGTTTGCGCCCAACATACCTCTCAACAAACTCTCACGTTGTGCAAAGCATCTGAAAACTTCACTTGATGGGAAAGAGACGTGGAGGAAGAAGCCAATCTTGGCATTTGGCAACTTGTTTCTTACCATTTGAGGCACCAACAGCAAGTGATAGTCATGGACCCAAATGATATCACCATCCTTGTAAATATCAACAATCTTGTCAGCAAACTGCTGGTTCAAAGATCTGTAGTACTCCCAAGAATGGTCTTCAAATGCCTTTGAATTTGGATTGTCTGGGATCTGGTAGTGAAGTGTTGGCCACAGGATTTGCTTACAAAAATTCTTGTAATGTCCCTGGAAAGTAAAATCATCTGGAAGAACGGATTCAGAGTTATAATTCTCCTTTAATTCCTTTGTAATTTTTTCCTTTGTCTTGTCCGTCAATTCATCTGTAGGGATACCAATGGTTCCCAACCAGGTGTACTCACCAACAATACCATCTTCTCGAGAGGACTTGATTGCATTCTTCAAAGCGCCATTGCCCTTTGCAAATTCAACAACGTTAAATGGGGATTTTTCAAAGATGTTGGATTTTTCTCTCTTGTTTAACATTTTCTTGTTGGAGAATCCACCAAACTTTGGAATGTTGTAATGGCGGTTAGAGTCGTACCCGTCATCAATGTCTGCATATTTGTCCGTGGTGGAAGTCGTGGTCGAGGTCAGATCATTGTCATCGCCTTCTTCTAGGTCCGATAAATCATCATCGTCATCATCGTCGTCTTCAATGGTGAACTTCAGGCTGGATCTCTGGAGAGGTGTTCTCTTCACAAAAGCTCTCTCGATCGCCTTCTTCTTTGTTGGTGCCTCTGTGACAGAGTTTGGAGGCGGGGAACCGATCCTCGATTTGGGAATAAACGACGTTGCAGAACCACTTCTGTGAAGTATTTTAGGTCTGATTGAGAGTTTCTCTCTGAGCTCCTCAAATGGTGAAAGTTGCAAGTCGGGTGACCCTACACGAAGGCCAGGCGTTGAATGGGTCAAGTTGCTATGTTGGCCCGTAATGGCACCAGCAGCACCATATGGCCCAGTGGACTGGGTTCTCAAAATAGGTGGAGGCTGTGGGGCACTCTGTGCTGGGAAGAAGAAATCTTCGACGGACGAGTTTGTGGTCTGGTACTCAAGCGATGGTCTCTGGTTGATGATGGAACCACGAGACGTGATCTGGATCGTGGATGCGTTGATCGAAGATGATCTCTGCTTTGGAACGGTGATCGGAAGGGAGTCCGCAAGATATTCAGCTGCAGACGAGTCTTCGAGCTCGAATTCCACGGTATATGGAAGGAAACTAGGTGGTAACGTTAGTACAATGCTTGCACAGGAGGAGATGAGCAAGGGGGGTGAGTACACCAGAGGCGGTGCGGAAATTGCGGTTCAGCTGCTCTGCGGGCGGCAACTTACAGGGAGGCCACGATAAGCGTCATCTTTGACTATACGATACTCCTGTTTGTGAAGTAGATGTCTCACCAAGTTGATTTGTATTATTTGAGCGCAATTGTTCTTGCCGCCGCAATGAAAAAAGTTGAACGTTGCTTTAAAACTCTAGCGAACTTTTGCAGGTGAGCTTAACTTGCTGTCAAAAAATCAACAGTTCTGCAACTGCGCGACCGAAACATTAAGAGAGATTGGAAAGGAGAGGAAAGCAAAGGAGAGGAAAGGAAAAGAGAGGAAAGGAAAAGAGAGGAAAGTCTTAGACACAAAGAGATCGGAAATGCTTGTTGATGCCCATTGCCACATCTCGACAGATTTCGATCCGTCTGAGACAGACGCCTTTGTCAGTTGCTACTCCAATTTAGGCGATCTGCGCTTTGTCGTGATGTCGACAAACCACATTGACTATCAATACGTTGATGCCGTCGCGCATCGACTAAACAACGTTATTCCATCGTTTGGCGTTCATCCTTGGTATTCACACATCTTCACGCTCGAGACTTCAGTTGATAAGTGCGAGCACTACTCGAGTGTTTTCAATTGCCCTGCTGTTGCTGATGATTCCGAGTTCCTGGCGTTGTTGCCAGACCCGATCCCGCTGGCTGCACACATTGACAAGCTAGCCTCACTGATCAAGCAACACAAAGTGGTGTGTTGGGGCGAAATTGGACTAGATAAGCTCTTTAGAATACCGAGCAGTGGGTTCTACGCAAATCCAGAGTTTAAGTCGACTGGTGGTTCTGAAATCAGGCTTACAAATTACCGCACCTCGATGGATCATCAGAAAAGAGTCTTCCTACAACAGCTGAGGATGGCTTTTAAGCTTGGGTTGCCAGTGTCAATACATAACGTCAAGACATCTGGAGCGCTACACGACTTGATCCAAAACGAGTTGTCCCCAGGTGTGAGGTCATCGGTGTGTCTGCACTCGTACACCGGGTCGGTGGACACGCTCAAGCAGTTCCTCAGCACGTTTAAAAAGTTCCCGCAGGCAGAGTTCTTTGTCTCCTTCTCGAGTATCATCAACAACAACGGAGCCAAAGGGAAGGAACTGCGGCAGATCCTTGACCTGCTGCCGAGGACGTGTATTCTAAGTGAAACGGATATGACGCTGGACTCGTTCAGGGACAAAGGGGGCCCCGTTGAGCTGTTGGCAGACATTGTTGACGCCCTCGGTGGGGACAAGACGCTTCTGATGAACAATTGCTGTCGCTTTTTAGGAATTGACTCATTTGCGCAGTAGAAACTCTATACGATATTCCCAACGGCCCCAACATCCCAACATTCTGCGTAGAATACTCCTCCTCCTTTATCTCACTCTTATCTGCTTGCTATACGAGCAACGACAGCATTAGGTTTGTATCTTGCTGTACCAGTGTATTGTTGTATTGTTGTGCGCGAACTGGCGGTTAGCACTACTGTATTGGGCGTCGTTGAAGTTTTCTGCCGTTCCCCTCACCGATTTCCCAACGCGGAGCCTTCGCTCAACTCCCCTCACTTTGCTAATATTGGGAAAATTCAGGGGCTAAGACAAATCGGACTTCCGTTGCCTTGTGCATGCTGTGTTTACATATCGAAACTACACCGCTCGTCAATTGCATTGTCTTCTCTGGCTTGTGCCTTATTGCTAATACTATTATCATTCTCCTACAATGGTACGATGGCCAGAGGTGCATAGGGAAACGGATCGCCGCTCTCAAAGCTCTGAGGACCTCGCAGCCCCACGGGGCCTCTAACAGACAACCGTGCGCGTCCTCGTGCTGGGATCGTTCAAATGACCCCAGGCTTTTTGCCAGAGTAAATCACTCGTATATTTATAAAGAGTATGACCAGGATTACAAGCTCCCTTGGCATCGATCTACTTTTTTCCTTTGATCCATGTGAAAAATTGGTCATTCGTTTGCCCCCCCTATATGCCTGTTGTGCTGCCAGTTGGCCTATGAGGTCGCTCCCGATGGTCGCGAGCGTGGCGCGTCACTGCTATCGACGGAACCGATAGGGATTCTGCCGTCGCTAGGGAAGGGATTGGAAGGAAGAAATAAAAAAGACGATCCGGGTTCCGAGAGTTTTCTTGCAATGGTGAGTCGGACCCCTCCGGCTTGCCGGACCACGCTGGTTTACGACTCGCGAGGGAATCTTTAAGACGATAGTCTAGCGCTCACGCGCTCACACACATAGTCATATATAGTGGCACTTTGTAGATGGGCTTTGATACGCGCGACTTTGCCCGCAGTCGGGAAGTCAATACCGGTGTGTCTTCTACAGCGGTCAGCACGCGCGGGTGTCTAGACCAACATTCTTCTTTAGCATGAGCACCACATCCTGTGTGTCTTCTACTCTCTTATGTCTTGTGTCTTGTGATATTCTCGATATCGAACGTTGAATAATGGATTTGGCACATGGCTTGAGAGATCGCGCCCCCCGCCGCTCCCCGGATCTGTCCGGGTTAAATATTGCGTCTTTGTTCTTTGTTCACGTTCGCGCGTGTCTCGTGCCCGCCAAAATGTCCGAATGTCCGAGCATTTTGTAGCGCTGCAACCTCGTCTGTCCACCCAACGCGTGCGCGAACGAGCCAGGCGCACTCCCAACGGCCGGTGGGCGGTTTCCCGTATAAAAACCACCCAGCAGCCACTCCCCTCACCAACTTCCCAATGCGTTTTCTCCTCCTCTCCTCTCCCTCCATCTCGTTTGTGTCAACGCGCTACACGTCAAGTCGCCTATAAACAACACTTCCTAAAAAGGTACATATAGCTGTCACTGCGGATGCCCGTCCTCGCTCGAGGGGGCTGCGCTCAGATCGAGAATTGATCACTAACACGCTTCTTGCAGATCAGAAGAGAGATGTCCCAGATCCTCAAGCAGAGAGTCAGATACGCTCCATACCTCAAGAAGCTCAGAACACCGGAGCAGTGTGTCGAGTTCTTCAAGGACGGCCAGTACCTCGGTTGGTCTGGTTTCACCGCTGTTGGTGCCCCAAAGGTTGTTCCGGATGCTCTTGCCCAGCACGTTGAGGACAACAACCTCCAGGGTAAGATGCGCTTCAACTTGTTCGTCGGTGCCTCTGCTGGTCCAGAGGAGTCTCGTTGGGCCGTCAACAAGATGATTCTCAGAAGAGCTCCACATCAAGTCGGTAAGCCAATTGCCCAGGGTATCAACAATGGTGAAATCAACTTCTTTGACAAGCACTTGTCGATGTTCCCACAGGACTTGACCTACGGTTTCTACTTCAGAGAGAAGGAGAACAACTTGCTCGACTACTCCATCATTGAGGCTACCGCTATCACAGAAGACGGTGCCATTATCCCAGGTCCAGCCGTTGGTGGTACCCCTGAGATGGTCTCTGTCTCAGACAAGATCATCATCGAAGTCAACACAGCCACTCCATCATTTGAGGGCTTGCACGACATTGACATGCCAATTAACCCACCACACAGACCACCATATCCATACATGACCGTCGACCAGAAGTGCGGTGTCCACGCCGTCCCAGTCGACCCATCAAGAGTCGTCGCCATTGTGGAGTCCACCAAGAAGGACACCGTTGGTCCAAACACCCCATCTGACCAGATGTCCAGAAACATTGCCGGTCACTTGGTTCAGTTCTTCAGAGATGAGGTCGCTCAGGGAAGAATGCCAGAGAACTTGCACCCATTGCAGTCTGGTATTGGTAACATTGCCAACGCCGTCATTGAAGGTTTGGCTGGTGCCAACTTCAAGCACTTGAACGTCTGGACTGAGGTCTTGCAGGACTCCTTCTTGGACTTGTTCGAGAACGGATCTTTGGACTACGCTACTGCCACCTCTATCAGATTGACCCCAGAAGGTTTCGAGAGATTCTTCAACAACTGGGATGAGTTCTCCAAGAAGCTCTGCTTGAGATCCCAGGTTGTCTCTAACTCCCCAGAGATCATCAGAAGATTGGGTGTCATTGCCATGAACACCCCAGTTGAGGTCGACATTTACGCCCATGCCAACTCCACCTGTGTCTCTGGTTCCAAGATGTTGCACGGTTTGGGTGGTTCCGGTGACTTCTTGAGAAACGCCAAGGTTTCCATCATGCACACCCCTGCTGCTAGACCATCCAAGACTGACCCAACTGGTATCTCTTGTGTTGTTCCATTTGCTTCCCACATTGACCAAACTGAGCACGACTTGGATGTCCTTGTCACTGACCAGGGTCTCGCTGACTTGAGAGGTCTTTCTCCAAAGGAGAGATCCAGAGTTATCATCAAGAACATTGCCCACCCAGACTACGTTGACCAATTGTTGGACTACGTCTCCAGAGCTGAGCACTACGCCTTGAAGACCAAGTCTCTCCACGAGCCACACTTGTTGGCTGATGCATTCAAGATGCACCGTAACTTGGCTAAGAACGGCACCATGAAGTTGAGCTCTTGGGATGCTGAGATCTAAGCTGATCTGAACGTTAGCTAAGATGTACCCCCACCCCATATTCAACACTTTTAATGATCCATACTTCTACTCGTGACCCGTTTGCACGGGTTCTTTAACGAATGAAAACGATATACTACGCTGCAGCACCTTGAACCAACAAGAAAAAAGAAAAAGTGATCTCTATTGAAGAGATCATGGAAGAGTCTATAGATACTCTAGAACTATAAACATTCTTTCACATAGTGCCTTCTTCCAATCGGTTTGTAGATGATGGCTTAACGCCGTGGACGTGGGGTCCTTTGCGTCTCCGCCACGGAATTCCGGCAAAGAAGGCTGTGGGTGTGTTTAGATTGAGATGGCTCATTGTCCCACCCACGCAAAAAAGGGGTGGGAGGTGCATAATTCAGACATTTCGAAAAGATAGAGTCCATTTTGTGCTAAAGTCTTGATTATGAATAATAGTAAGAGGCGTTAGTGTGAGAGTGTTCGTACAACTATGGATCTCTCCTTTCCTGTGTCTTGTTCCACAATTGCTCCGGCAATTGGCTCTTTGGATCTCTCAAGTTCGAACACATATGCAGGACAATTGAATCGTGTCCTTCTCCAAATAATGGCTGGAGTTTGGCACCTTACATATCGGCGATCATCGAGATCAGCAGATGGTGTGTGTCCTAAACTCCTGATTCCCTGTTGCAGATTGAAAGCCTCTTGTACCGATTATACAATCTGCATATCTACATGTCTGGAACTGAATAAAAACCCTCAATGTCTAAAGAAAGTGAGGGAATATTACATGCTCTATTAAACTCATTTGTACCAGTGTAGGGTAGACTTGTCCTGACTATTAAGTTGAGAAACCAGACGCTAAATGCAAAGTGCCGAATGTATGCCTCTGGGGTGCCTAGTCTGTAAGATCACCAAGCTTGGCATAAAATTAGACCATATAATCAAGAATATCTCATCCCAATCCAACAAACTCGGTCAAAAAGGAATATAAACGCAATTAGGGTTTAAAGTATGCGATTTACATTAATTCTTGAAAGAAGATTCTATGCTGCTAATCTCAAGAAAAGTGATAAGTATCGGAACTTTACGCCCAAACAAAACAGGGGTTTGTTGAACATTTAATCCGAAAATATTCAAATATATGCTTAATAACATCTGTTTATAAGGATTTAGAGTCATAATAGCTGTTCTGAAGCAAATAATAGAATTAAATAAAAGTCACCCGAACCTCATTGAGAAATCACCCGGACATCATCATAACATAACCCAAACACCACACATTGAGCGAGAATAACTACCAAATCTTTCAATAAAGGCCACTACTTTTACTCATGTTATTAGAGAGATAAATAAATACCGCTGGAGTGGACATGGAGATCTGAAACTTGAGTAATCACAAGGAATGAGAGTTGTGCCCTAAGGAAGACAAATTCCGAGGGTAAAGTCGAGTTTCGGGTCGCACTTCCATTACAACTGAAAAACTTTCTGAGCTTTTTCCAGCTTTCAACAGAGCCACTCCAAGACCAAGATCCATCGCTGGACAGAGTATGAATGCTCCTAGGCGTTTGAAAGATCGAGTCTTGGCTAGAAACAGTTCCTAGCAAGACATCATCTACAGTATGTTTTAATCATTACTTTTCAGAACATTGATCGAAGACTCCATTTTGACATCTCACGTTTATGATGAAAACTTTTTCTCAGCTCACTCAGAGCAATTGCTATGCTGATAACTTTTTCCTAATCCAACCTAAATCTGAACAAATGTGTCAATTGTTAAATGTGATTTCTTGATTCGACTGATTCTTTTTCAAATTGGGAGGTCATGTACTAACAGTTAGCAGTGGACTAATACATTCTGTGATTAGATCAATTGAAATGATTATTCCATGATAATTACATTGTAGGTTTATATATCTAACATTATTCTAAAATTGAGCCAACAATGTGGCATGCAAATTCGCCTTCTTGGCTATGGCGTATAAGTCCCCAACAGGAATGTTCAGTAGCTTGAAGTATCCAAGACAGGCGTAAACTTCGTCAAAGATTACTTCATTTGTAGACCATCCAAGCACTCCATCATAACCACTTTCCGTGATATGTGACTCAAGATCACTCAAGATATTCTCAAAGTGCAGATTGATTTTCCGGATTTGTGAATCTGAAAAGTGTTGCAAAGAATTCTTCAGCATAGTCTGCAACTGTACTTGCTGCTCAATGTCACTTCTGTAGAGATTCTTCTTTTCAACATTAAACAATACATGCTCATCACCACCTGCCTTAAAGGTTGGTGAGAAGTCCAAAACTTGATTGAAAACGATCACAGATTCCTCTTTGGTATTACCAAACGTTTCAGCAAATTGTAATGCATTGTACCATGGAACGACGCCATCTCTGAAATGATCAGAAGCGCACTCCCTAATCTCATCATCATCATCAGTCAAAAATTGGTAAACCAACCAAGAGATACGGCTGCTCTTGGTCTGTGAGAGATATCTGAGACACGACTTAAGTGCGGACATTCTTACTGGGAAAGGCATATCTTCATCAGATTTCTCTAACACCAGCTTGTACAGCTGATCAAAGTATTGCGGTTCCTTGGCGGCAACACTTCCAAGCAACTCTAAGGAAGAGCGCATTACATCTTCACCGTATTTCTCCTGGTGCTGCACAAAATCCAAGGCCTTCTCCACGTCGTAATCTTCAACATATGGGATTGCCTTCGATCTGATGTAAGTCCACTCCGAAGAGTCCTTTGCTATATGAGAAACCTCCGGACGTTCAATAGACCGTTGGGTGCAGTATTGGATAGCAGAAAGCTTAACTTCGTAGAAATCCGAGTTGAGTCCAGCCGAAAGCACATCATCATCATCAAGGATCAATTCGAACAAATCTCTCAGATAAAGCTGCTTGGAACCATCAATCTTAGAGCGGCTGTTATCATAGACAAAAAGATCCTTCAAGGTCTTCTTTGTACTGTCGGAAAGATCACATAACGCAAGGAAGTTAATGAATGTTTTTCTGGTGGCGTAGCAGGGATTTTTCACAACTAAAGTTTCAAACAGGGAGCACGCTGTCTTTGAAACTTCCTCATCTATGCCTCTCAACGTCAAAGCAGACAACAGCAAACCATGTAATTTGTTCTGGTTTTCAAGAGTGCACTCCGCCAACAAAGACTTTGTTTCAGTAACTCTATCAGATACCAGTGCCGGAAGGGCCCACGATGCACACTCTCTGATCTTCCAAATTTTGTTGGCAAGGCAATCCCTGATGAGTGGTAGGAAATCATCCAGGCCAGAGTAGCCAGGGGTATTTTCTAGTTTGGAAAGAATAGTCAAGACAGGAAAGAGTACCTCGACTGTTTCATCAGTAACCTCTCTCAGAATCTTGAGCAAGATGCTTTTCACGCCCTTGTATCGGGAAAAGAAGACACGAGCGCTCAACTTCTTTCTCCCAAAGAGTCTGTTCTGTAATGCAGTGAAAAGCATAATGGAACAGTTTCTCACAGACCAAATTCTGGAACTGAATGTTGAAAGAGATAATTCGAGTGCTCTGTCAATATATGGTGCACAAGAGCTGGAAAGCTGAGATTCAATGAAGAGAGTCTTGATACAATTGAAAGCATGGACCTGTGAGATATCCATCTTTTCACTGTCTTCCTGCTCATCAACAGGAACCTCTGCAATGTTCAAAAGCTGTTCAAAAGCATACTTGAAAAGATCTCTTTCAACTGTCACAATGGCGGTGATAAGATATGGCAAACCACCGGATCTTCTAGTAATAAGCTGAGTCTTTGTCTGAATCAAGTTGAGGTTGTAGTCAAGCCACTTTCTATTCTGGTCTGGCAATATCTTCTGACAAACAGAAGCAACCTTGATGAATGTTGGGTACACAGCAGAGAATGCACCTCTATGACGAACTGTAGAAAGCTGATCAAGCGTCAGCTCACCAATTCTGATAACATCCTCTTTACTCAAGTCCAAGTTAAGTATCTGCTGAAGTAAAAGAGTTGATTGTTTGGTTGATCTCCAGCCATAGTTCAAGACCAACTGTGCAGAACCAACTTCGTATTCGTCACAGCCTTCCGGAGAATCATGAACCAGAATTTCCTTCACGTTGGCCCAGTTCTCCTCACAGAGCTCTAGAATCTTCTTGGAATCACAAATTGTGTTGTCCTGTGCAACAATAAGGGCCATTGATTGGAAATAGCCATCGACTGGGGACTTGACACCCTTAGCAATATCGCTTGTGAGGGGAATTTCCGACACCAGTCTATCAAATATGGATCTGTCTTTGAATAACTTGAATGAAAACTCCAAGATCTTAGAACTGTTATCAGATCTCTTGTAGTCATTGAGCATTTCAAACCCTTTTCTGACAATTTGTTCCTTCTCTTGTTGACTCCAGTCATAGTTGGAAATCATTAATAAGTATGCTGAACTTTCACGAACGTCCTCATAGGTACTCAAGATGCTATCCAAAAGCAAGTTCTTGAGCACATCATCAAATATGTTGATCTTGAACGGGTAATCAGTTTCAACTTTGAATGGTACTCTGGAATCCAGGTTCGATTCGACAATGTGAGTCAAGACTTTCAGACCGGCAATAAGTCTTTGATAAGGCGCTCCAGGAAGAATTTGGGTCTTAATAAATGAAAGAATCCATAGAAGAAAGTTTTGTGCTTCTTCGACTTGCTCAAACTTCGCTTTGGACTCATTGGTAAATCCTCTTGATTGAAGCTTGGATGCGTCACGGTGGAGACCATATGCGGAGTCTCGAAGTCTTTGTATGAACTGTTTGAGGTATGCAATAAAGACGTTTCTAGATTCGACTTCGGTATCGACAAAGTATAGAGGTATGTATCTGCGTAGAATGTCGTATACCTCTGGGTTGATTTGTCTGGAGGTCTTTGACGAGACCGTGAGGAGTTGAAAGACCTTGATTTTGTGTTCCTCACTCACGAGTAGCTCTTCCACAGTCTCCCGAGAAACAATGTCTGGGAAGGGATCGTTTTCAATGGAGAGTTGTTTCCCAATATTGAGACAAGAGATGAACAACCCAGGATCATCTCTGAGTCTGCCCACGATTATTCTGAAACTTACCTTAGAAATCATAAAGAGTACTGGGAGCAAGTGGTGCTTGACACCACCCCTTAGATGGGTATTTCTAAGCTCCTTAATAACAGGATCCCAGTAGGCATTGACCCATTCCTCGGCATGTTCATCATCAATGTAGAGTCTCTTGTAAACAGCACCTAAGCACCTTCCAATGAGCGCGCCAAGGGCATTAGAGGAGATAAGAGACAGGGACTCTTCGATAAAGAATGGATCCTTCTTGACAAGGTACTCACGTTCGTCAATCTCCTTCACGAGAATTTCCACCATGTAGTAGATGACTCTGCGCTCCTTTTGGATCAAGAGTGCTCTGTCGAGCCAACGTCTTAGGATTATCTGCGCGTTATCAAAGTTCCTGACGAGAAGTACCAGTTTGCTGAAAAGCTCCTTTAGGGCGTTGGACAAAGGGGCGCCCGTTTGGTTCCAGTAATCGACAATATATGCAAATAGGAAGTCCAGCGTCTCATCATCAAGTAACGGTTGGTGTTGAAGCGCATGGAGGAAGTCATTTGAAGCCGCCTTCTGCACCAACTGTGAGCTTCGTAGGCACCAGAGAACAAGTGCCTGTACACAGGCTGTTCTCTGGTCACCGACACCGGACATCCGCTTCAACGACGCCAGAAGCGCCGGGAAGATCGAGAGCAGGGCATCTCGATAGTGTGGATCATCGACTTCCCTTTTGGCAATGAGCAGCCGCTGCACGGATTCAACGGCAGCCTCCGCAAGCGGCTCAGGTGCAAAAGAGGCAGCGTCTGACAGGGAGATAGCAGGCACCTTCATCAACAGTTAACTAAAGCAGCAACTTCACCGTTTACTCTTTCTTTGTGACGGCATGTGTACCACCAATTGGGCGGCTAACAGGCTCATCGAACAAAATTTGAGACTTGATACGGCCCACACACTGCACCTTGTAAGGGACACAGCCCGCTGACAGCCAGAACAACGGCACAGCAGCGACAGGGCTTGAAGGAACCGTCGAGAGATCGGAGGCCACGACTTTACCTTTGGTGGTGTTTCTGGTCTTCAAACGCAAAAAGTAACACGGAAATGGTTGCCGACAAGTACATTGGGCTGGCACTCGCCATCTCCTCGTCGTTCGCTATTGGCACGTCCTTCATCATCACCAAGATGGGACTCAAAGATGCATCGAGACACGGTTTCGACGGTGACGGGTACCAATACCTGAAGAACCCGATCTGGTGGGCAGGCATGGTGACGATGGCAGTCGGAGAGGTGGCGAACTTTGCGGCCTACACATTCGCCCCAGCCATCCTGGTGACACCGCTTGGTGCGCTTTCAGTCATCATTGGCGCAGTTCTTGCAGCTGTCTTCCTCAAAGAGGAGCTGGGTACGTTGGGCAAGATGGGGTGTGCGGTCTGTCTCTTGGGATCCGTCATCATTGTTCTGCACGCCCCAAGTGATAAGGAGATCGACACCGTTGATGAAATCTTGAGATACGCATTGACACCTCTCTTCATGTCTTATGTTATTATTGTCGCAGTGTTCGCATTGGTCATGATATACAGAATCGCACCGGTTTACGGAACCAAGAACCCAATCTACTACATCTCCATTTGTTCCTCGGTGGGGTCGATCTCTATCGTCAGCATCAAGGCATTTGGCCTTGCGCTGAAGTTGACCTTGAGCGGCAACAACCAGTTTACGCACATGTCAACGTACATATTCATTGCAGTCGTTGTCGTTTGTATCATGACGCAGATGAACTATTTCAACAAGGCATTGGACCAGTTTGACACCTCTATTGTCAACCCACTCTACTACGTGACATTCACAACTGCAACGTTGGTTGCGAACTTCATTCTCTTTAGAAACTATGGAGACGCTGGTCCAAAGGATTCGATTTCGTTGATCTGCGGCTTCCTGATCATCTTCTCTGGTGTCTATCTCCTCAATGTCTCCAGAAAGAAGAACAAGAACCATTCTCAACAGTTGTTCTCCGAACAGGACGACATGGGCGATATTCCATTGGAAGGAGGCGTTGGAGCATTCCAGACAAGAAGATCGTTGAACCTTCACAGAGCAGGCACTGGTGCAAGCATAGCGAATGAAGACGAAACTGTTGGATTAAGAAGTTTTAGTGTCCACTCTGAGGACGATGAGGATAGATTCAGAGTTTGAGGAACAAGATAGAAGAACAAACAATAACCAAGAAAAAGAAATACTACGTTATTTTGTAGAATAGCATCTGATTAGACCTGATAACTCTCTCCAGCTGTCTTGTAAAGCTCTCTGAGCTCCTCATAGTCATCCTCATCCATACGGCCAAACTGTCTCCATACCTTGTTGAATTCCTCCCTGTCGATTCTCCCCAATGTTCTGTTAATGACCCAGTTGGTTTCCTTGAGCCTCTTGTGGCGTTCCCGGTCGTTTTCCATTCTTTGCAAGATCTGCTTATGTGTGAGATGTTCCAAATCTTCATTTAGAGTCTTTTCTGATTGTATTTCCTCTGATGGTTGCTCACTCAAGAGCTTCAGACGATCATGAAGACCCGATCTCTTCTTTTCAATGATATATCTCCATGCTTGTGCAAACCCTTCCTCATCAGCGTCATCAACTGCCTTTTCTCCCGGATGGTCAATGGTCAGTTTGCGATATGACTCTCTAAGCTCAGCGTTATCAATTCCATAGTGTCTTTCCACCTCTTGCAAGATATCAGCTGATCCACTTAGATTTGCCAGTTTATCACCCGGTATCACTTTTTCTAATAAAAGCCTGAAGTCAGAGTGGATCTTTGCCAAATACGGCCTTCCTTCGAGTTCCTTTGATGAATTCTGCGACGCCACAGTGGCGACGAGCGCCTCAACGAAATACATCACGTTCATACGTGCACTGAGGTCAACTTTGTCAAGCACCTCCAGTATCACAGAGTGGAAATCTTCGTGCAAGTCCAAGTTCTTCAAGGCAAAGTTAATGGCCTTACCTAGCGTTACCGATGACGGGTTGAGCGTCTCGAGGATCTGGATAAACTGCAGCCGCGCTTCAAATGGGTCCATGGGCATCGTCTGTGATGTCAATGTGGGTTAACTGTCTCTAGAGAGCAGAAGCTCGAGAAAGCATTGAAGAAAGCTGTCATCATCAAACATTGAAGCTTTCCTCTCTCGAAGATGCGGTATCTGATTACGTCATAATTACATAATAATCGCGTCCAGATGAAAAAAAAAAAAAAAAAAAAGCAGTGAAAAGTCTGCGAGATGATGATGGCAAGCAAAGAGTCGCCAGTCCTCCTGAATACGTCAACTGACAAAGCAAGATGCCAAAGGCCAAGGGAAAAGTACGTATGGGTTTGTGTGTGGAATCTCGAGCTTCCAATAGATACTAACCGTGTTGCTTCAGGGTGGTAAAAACAGAAGAAGAGGAAAAGGTGACAACTTTTCTCAGAAGAGAGAGCTTATCCTGAGGGAAGAGGGCCAGGAATACGCCCAGATCACCAAGATGCTTGGTAATGGTCGTGTGGAGGCTTCCTGCTTCGATGGAATTAAGAGAATGGCACACATTAGAGGTAAACTCAGAAAGAAAGTGTGGATGACACAAGGTGACATCATCTTGGTCTCCTTGAGAGATTTCCAGGATGAGCAATGTGATGTTGTTCACAAGTACAACTCTGACGAGGCTAGAGCACTTAAATCCCAGGGAGAGTTGCCAGAGTCAGCAAAGATCAACGAGACAGACACCTTTGGTCACGAGGACGATGAGGATGTTAACTTCGAGTTTGGTGCTGCTGATGACGACGACGATGAAGATGACGAGGAGTTGGACATTGATGACATCTAATCTTATACCATTATGTACTTATCTTCTTACAACAAATTGTTATCTATATGTCTGCTGCTCTTATGCTCATTTTCCTAGCTTAGATCAGTTTGTACAAGCCTACAGTGGGGTAATCATAATGTCTAAACCCATATCACACCAGTCCATTAGTATTATGCTGAATTCAGAAACACCAAGACGTGTAGTCGATTTTATTGTTATCGCACCACATCTTTGTAACTCTTAAAGAGTAGGCAATGATATCCCTGATGCCCACACAAGAGGTAATAGGCAGTTGAAAATCTTCTTTCATTGGGTCAAGAAGCTGTCCCACTGCATTTTTAGCTCTCGTGAGAGAATCAACCTCTCTAGACTGTTGGAAAAATCGATCCACAACCTTTGGATAGTACTCCTGCAAGTCAAAAATGCTTAGATATGATTCACTCAATGCAAACGCTCGTCTGGAAAGCTCCCTGTATTTCATTTGATCCCTTGTGTTCTTCACGATTAAATTTGAAACTTCTTCAATATCTGATTGCTCTTTGGCCTTCCTTCTCTTTGACAGATCCAACTGGATGTATTCACCGATACTCATGGCAATGTGCTCATAGACCACAGCCTTGATCTGTAACGATACTCCTGCCATATCGTGAATATCGTTGTCAATACACAACCTCGACACATGATCCACAAGCCCAACAAGACTCAACCAGGTGTTCACATGGTATAATTTGCTATCAATTCTTCTCGACTGGTCTTCATAATGGAACCCGACAAGATAGATGATGATACAATCCATAAAGTTGGCGATGGCGAGGTTAAGGTTTGAGGATAGAAGAGAATCAGCTCTGTGCTTCTTTTCCCTTGCAATCTTCAGATACTCTTCATTTTTGGAAATAAACAGGGCAGATTTAGATTCTGATGCAGACGTATGTGAAGCAGATGATGGAGCAGATGTTGCTGATGTGGGTACCCTAGGTGATTTTTCTTCATTTGCTGAGTCCGAGGATCTCGCAACTGACTTCTTTGATTTCTCAGCACTTGCCGTCGAGCCAAACCCTCTTTTCTTGGTCAAGCCAATTCCGAGTCCAATAACATCTTTCTGTTCATGTGGGGCAATCTTCTTGATCTTATAGGCCTTGGCCTTGTGTTGTGGATTCTTCTTGTACCAGGTTGGAACATATAGCGTCAAAAGCAGCTGCTTCTTCTTCTCCTTCCTATTTTCAATCAGTCGATATGAATGAACACCACACGGCATATGCTTCTCAAAGTTTGTAGTTCCCTTTCTCTCTATTGTATTATCACTCTTGTCTCCATCAATCAGCTGCAGAGAGGAAATGCGAACAGGAACAGGCTGTTCAAGCAAATAACGGGAGGGAAGAGTTGGTGACAGCATCCTCGGTATCTTGATATCATCTGACTTGAGCTCCTGAATGGTGTTACTTGTGCCTCTAGAACTGGGCTTCGATGAGAGAACGGGCGATTCTGGGGAAAGCGGAGCTCGAGCAATGGCACTTTGCGAAACTTCCGTATAATCAGAACTCCGTACTCTTGTTACTTGAGACTCAGAATCAGTTTTTGAAACGCCATTTCTCGTGGGATGTTGTGTGGAGTTCAGGGGCTCATCAGCATATGAGGTATTATCTTGGAAGACAGGTGGTAAGGTAGGTGATAACAATGGCGGTAGAGAATTGCCAAAGAGAACAGGTTCCATGTCATCCCAAGCTGGTTGGCCATGCCGTGTTTGAACTTTTTCCTCCAAGTGATCTTGTGGTATTGGGGGCACCAACGTATTTAGCTCACTTGAGTGCATGACGGGCGTGCTCTTCTCTCCTACTGCTCCACTCTGCTGTTTCTTTCGCTTTAAGTAGTCCTGCAGACTAGCTTTTTTGGGCACCTCACTCATCTTAGTATGACTCTATCCGCCAAATCCTCCCTACTGATACTCAATCTGTAATTCTTCCGAAGACAGTTATCAAGCCTTTGATTATGCCTCATCAGCACTGTTGTGTTGATCTCCTGTCAACAGCCAAACTTCGCTCTGTGACCAGAAGGTGTCCGGGTGTTTCAACGTGAAGATCTCTATACATGTGATGCGGGATGACGTAAGCCATTGTTATCGAGATTTAATCGACTCGTAGTGAAGATAGAAAGTTGAAACAGAAGGTGATGTAGTATATCAACTTGAAAGGATTTACTCGTTGCTGAGGGCGCCTCCGTCTTTGCGACACCTTTTTAAACTTCTCCGCTTGCCACTACGGGTCGCACGAAGAGAGGTGCATTCTCACATCACACATACACATTTCAACGGTGTTCCGTTACCACCACACTTGTGCACGGATCATCAGTGGAAGATGCACGAAGACACTGACACACTTGCTACAGCCATTTCCATATACGAAATGTTCTACGCTGTAATAATGAGAATTGCCTGCATGATCGATGACAATTGAGAGTTCGAAAGATCTGACAGGGTCTTTCCCATCGACAACACAAGTTCATGGAAAGAGCAACAATATGATGCCACTATGAAAGAGGTCAACTATTATCTGAAGTCATGGGGAAATTGGTCCATACCAGATGTATTCGGGTAGTGCAGTAGTACAAACATGCAAGCTCTCCTGTAGTTTGTGCGTCCTTTGAGCATATGTAATCCGGTCTATAATGGCACATAACACATCTGGGCGTGGGGAATGTGATTGCTGATAGATCTAGCGTCAGGAAGGGTGCTTGGTCGCATCAGAGCCCTCTATCTCTGTTGTGCTGTCGTTTTTGATTGTGAGGTATTCAGCACCGCTTGTAAGCTGTTCTCTTACACAAAGCGAGCACCATACACCATACACAAATTACATGCATTTGACAACGCACGTTTGTGATTTAATGCGTCCAAGTTGGGGGCAAAAGTTGGTGATTGACCGTCCAACTATTATAGAGATGCATCCTCTGCACACCACTGAGCCCAAAAGATCAAAGGAATGACAAGTCAGACATGCTAAAAGTGTATTATTGCGCCAGCGATTTTGCAATGCACGCAATTTCAGCCGCAATAAACCTATAAAGAAGTGCGTTCTGAAGGTGTCCAGCTGCTAGCACCAGCATACTAAGCCTGGCTAGTGGGGGAACACACATGGGACAGTTGACGAAATAGCACCCCTGTAGAGAGATCTGATCCAATTAGAAGACGCCCCTGTGCGGTGGTGCGGCTGGCTTGGGCACAAAAGATGGTTGTTGAGTTCAGATCTTCTTTGCCCTTAACGGATCTCTCCTGCTGAAGACGCTAGTGAGTTGGTACAAAGGACGGTCCTCATCAATACGCACTGCACTGCATGGTTCCTAATGAACAAGTCATTACAAACCACGTTACCAATTGGATTGTCGACTCTGCCGACTGTGAGACGAATAGGTGAAGAGCCCTAACCGTTCCAAGTCGTAAGATGTTCATTTTTTTTACCCGCAGTACCCCTGGAACTGATCCGCTATATTCCGTGCGTCCGCAAACTGCAAGATTGTCCTGGAGATCGCATGCAAGCTTTAAACGCCTCGTAAACTGTGCACCTTCATGCATATGAACCACGGCTATACCAGCTCTAGCCTCTCCGAAAGCTCCAAGTTCCAACAGTTGTGTATCTATCGGGACATCTGGTAATGGACAGGGGCAGGGTAAAACGCAAAAAAGCCTCACATGTCGGATATTTCCGTTTGTAGAGCATGTGACCATGGGACTCAGTATTGGAAAAACAGCAATATGATCTCCTGCTTCTGAAAGAATTTGAATTCACCCAGTCTTAATGCACAGAAATATTTTCCCATGCAACTTTACCGGCTTGCCAAAAACCAAGTTTAATGACTTTTAAAGAAATAGGCACCACCAAACAAAAGAGCAAATTCATGTAAGCGGAGTTGGGTCCAGATTTAGATTTAGTCCCTTAGTAAACGGTTTCCCCATGTAGATCATGCAACTGCTTGACCATCTCCCACAACCTTCTATTTCTACCGTTCCACGGCGCTTGCCTGTAGCCTATGGACCTACTCTAGATTATTTCTATGCGCAGATAGAGTTCTAGTTTGCTTTACGATGTTTTAGACTAAAGCACTCTATGTGTTTATTTAAAGAGATCACACAACAGGTTCAAAGATTGATACAGTAGTTCAAACCTTGTTAGGGGTTGATCACCAGCCATTGTAGAACCCATATCTCTGTAGCACTCATAAGACTCTGATCCAAAGCATATGGTAAGGAAAAGCACACCAGTATTCTAGAAATGGCCCATATCTAGAGCTCGCCTATCCCAGCCGCTAGTAATTCGCAGTAATTAAGCGAGTAATTGGCGACCAGGTTTTGTGACTTCTCCTGCATGCTCCGACAGAATGATGCACAAACCGGCAGCAAAACCGCCTGTGCTTCTCTTGCAACTTCACTAATATCTCTTCTTCCCAATAGGCTATTTGAGATGTATCGTGTATAGAATGAACCCTGGGAAAGCATTCGAGCCTTTAATGGTGGAAGAATTGTAGGGGAAATTCTTTCTTGGTGACAAGGTCGCTCCCTTAGATTTCCACGTGACAACTTCTACCAGCGTGTCGCGCTGATCAAGATTGAGGTGCAGCTCATTCTGAAATACATTATTGATCCCGATTCCCTGCCCTGTGAAGGCGCAAGGCAGGAATACAGATTGGTTTTCAGTTTTGGTGAGCCCTAGGCCCCAGGCCCCAGGCTTCAGGCCAGCAACACATATGCTTGCTCTGCTGTTGAGCAATGCTAGGCGACTTTACGAACGGGTTATGTTTAACTCAACAACTCAATGATCTTTGGAGAAGAGAGTTTAGGGACGGGGCCAGATTGATTGATCCAATAGAGTCAGTGGGCTCCATCTAATATTTCCTAAATCTCTGACTGAGTGCTAGCAAATTGCCTGAACAAGGATGCAGTCGGTATATGTTTATGTCTTTGCTCGTGCTGCAACACCCGTACAGAGCACGTAGACAGTGCGACGGGAAGCATGTTCTTTTTCAAAATGCCACTTTAGGCTACTGAAGACTTTGTCAAGCTTAGAATTACACAGAACAACAATGAGCTGGTGTTTCAAAACTGGGGAATTTCACAGTTTCGCTGTTCATCCACCATGGATAAGAAAGCACGGAGCAAACCACTAGATCCACAGTGATACTGTCGAGTAAAGCATCACATAAACTCAAATAATGAATTAGCTTAAAGCTCTCACTAAGTTATGATATAGATAATAGTACAATAAGGATTAGATATACCGTCTTTTCACCTTTGCTTTTGGACTGGACTGGTGCATCCGAGACTTTTAGGCCCGCGTTATGAACAGCTTCGCTTGCAGTTGCATAGAACACTTGCATCTTAGCGAAGAGGCTTGCAAAATCTACCAACTAGAGATCCTAAAGATTTGCCTTATCACTCCATTGACATGAGGCAATGGCCCTTCTCGAACGCCAGATGTGTTACATATAGAGTGCTTAACTTTACTAGTCGGGTATCCGATTCTACATTTGCCAGGGACCTGTTGTAGTGATAGTATGGTGGGATACTGCCTGTTAGTACATCTCTGGTACAGTGTCCGTAAGTTATGCTGTGAGCACAGGTCCCAGGACCATTCAACTGAACACCTGGTCATATTTGGTGCTTCAATCTCAACTATCGTGTGAATCTCTCATGAACAATATGCATTTTAGACAAGGGCAAGAATAGCATGCAGTTGGGATCTGTATATCCTGTCCACTTTTCGTTGAGATCTAGACCTATTCCCCGAGGAAAGGGAATAGCAATTATATATAATGACAGCTGAGGGTCCACATGCCAGTTAGTGCTTCAATCTATTGTTTTTTCCCTTTATTGAAAACTCGATCACCCTTTTACTGCCTTCTTTTACAGCTTGGTCATGAAGCTCTGGAAGGACTTTGTGGTGCTACTGCTGTTGTCAGGCTTAGCTCTGGCAGCACTACCCTTCGACACTACAAATGTTTTCGAAAGAGGTCCACACAGAGCCGAACTTGAAAGACCTGGTACTCGTGAGTGCTATTCATGAACTGCTGTGCCGGCCAGACCGTATCAACTCTGGTCCGCTCTTCGTATCATCTCCGCCGATCGCCGTCCTGCGGCCCAGACCGATGGGTTCGAAAGCTTTGGCGCCAGCTCCAATGAGTTCCTTTAACCATCTCGGCGGCACAGACTATCATGAGATCACTACTAACAAAATGAACATAAAGGGACGACCAAATGTGAAATTGTCCCCAAAACAGCTTGTGACAGCAACCGTGGTCCCGACAACACCAACTTCCCACTGGATATCTCCATCGAAAACCCTGTCCAACTATCTGGGTCTCGGTTCCAGGTGACTGTTGCGTTTGACACCGACTCCCAGCTCTGTCGGCAATATTCGCCTGCTTCTGGCTATATCATCTTGACTACACAGACAACACTCTTTAACTGTAACGGTCATGTTGATAGAGACTTCGATCCGTGCCACTGGAAGAGAGATGTTGTTGTTAATGCTATTCCCGGAAGAACCATCGGCCAATACTGTATGCCAAACCTTCATATCAAAATCGCATGGTGTAATACTCACGGCGTGGACTGCTGTCGTACTGGTGGATATAGTCATATTGCCAATGAGATCTATACAGGCTGTGGAAACAACATGGGCACTGCAGGCTATGATTCTCCTCAGTATTGTTGGAACATTTATGAAAAGTGTTCGACCATCGAGTCATCGTCTACTGAGTCATCTACCACCGAGTCATCCACATTACCAGAAACATCTTCGACGTCTGAAACATCTAGCGAGACATTCCCACCTGCGATGTCTTCTACCGAGAAATCATCTTCATCCGATATCTCATCTGTCGAGGTTTCATCTGAAACGACTCTTGAAACCTCTTCATCTGAACTTATCTCGTCAGATGCCACACCTGCCGTGAGCTTTTCTTCTGAAATATCATCTTCAGAAGTATCGTCAGCCGAGATATCATCTTCAGAAGTTGCATCATCTTCAGAAGTGCCATCAGCCGAAACCTCTTCTTCAGAAGTTGCATCATCTTCAGATGTGCCATCAGCCGAAACCTCTTCTTCAGAAGTTGCATCATCTTCAGATGTGTCATCAGCCGAAACCTCTTCTTCAGAAGTTGCATCATCTTCAGATGTGCCATCAGCCGAAACCTCTTCTTCAGAAGTTGCATCATCTTCAGATGTGTCATCAGCCAAAACTTCTTCTTCAGAAGTATCATCTGACGAGAGCTCATCCTCCGAAATCTCTTCTTCAGAACTTTCACCATCTTCAGAAGTATCATTCGCTCAGAGTTCTTCCTCTGAAGTGTCGTATTCCTCTGAAGTTTCATCTGCTGAAAGCTCTTCTTCAGAACTTGCATCATCTTTAGAAGCAGGGAGCTCTTCCTCTGAAGTCTCATCCGCCGAGAGCTCTTCTTCAGAGGCATCATCAGCCGAGAGCTCTTCTTCGGAAATTTCATCCGTTCAGAGTTCTTCCTCTGAAGTGCCATCAGCCGAGAGCTCTTCTTCTGAAATATCTTCTGTGCAGAGCTCATCCTTACAAGCAGAGAGCTCTTCCTCTGAAGTGACGTCCTCCAACAGCTCTACTTCAGAGGCATCATCAGCTGAGAGCTCTTCTTCGGAAATTGCTTTGTCTTCAGAAGTCTCATCCGCTCAGAGCTCTTCCTCTGAAGTCTCATCCGCCGAAAGCTCCTCTTCAGAAGTATCGTCTGATGAGAGTTCGTCATCTGAAGTTACATCGGCTGAGTCATCTGTGCAAAGATCTTCTTCTTCAGAAGTATCATCTGACGATAGCTCGTCATCCGCTGAAAGCTCTTCTTCAGAATTCGCATCATCTTCAGATGCCTCATCTTCCGAGAGCTCTTCTTTGGAACTCGCATCGTCTTCAGAAGTATCGTCTGATGAGAGTTTATCCTCTGAAGTTTCATCTGCTGAAAGCTCTTCTTCAGAACTCGCGTCGTCTTCAGATGCATCATCTGCTGAGAGCTCTTCTTCAGAACCCGCATCGTCTTCAGAAGCATCATCTGCTGAGAGCTCATCTTCAGAACCCGCATCGTCTTCAGAAGTATCATCTGCTGAGAGCTCATCTTCAGAGCTTTCATCATCTTCAGAGGTCTCATCGGCTCAGAGCTCTTCTTCTTCAGAAGTATCATCCGCTGAAAGCTCTTCTTCAGAACTCGCGTCGTCTTCAGATGCATCATCTGCTGAGAGCTCTTCTTCAGAACCCGCATCGTCTTCAGAAGTATCATCTGCTGAGAGCTCATCTTCAGAGCTTTCATCATCTTCAGAGGTCTCATCGGCTCAGTGCTCATCTTCAGAGATTTCATCATCTTCAGAGGTCTCATCGGCTCAGAGCTCTTCTTTTTCAGAAGTATCATCCGCTGAAAGCTCTTCTTCAGAACTCGCGTCGTCTTCAGATGCCTCATCTGCTGAGAGCTCTTCTTCAGAACCCGCATCGTCTTCAGAAGCCTCATCTGATGAGAGTTTATCCTCTGAAGTTTCATCCGCTGAAAGCTCTTCTTCAGAACTCGCGTCATCTTCAGATGCCTCATCTGCCGAAAGCTCTTCTTCAGAACTCGCATCGTCGTCAGAAGTATCATCTGCTCAGAGCACATCTTCAGAGATTTCATCATCTTCAGAGGTCTCATCTGCTCAGAGCTCTTCTTCTTCAGAAGTATCATCCGCTGAAAGCTCTTCTTCAGAAGTACCATCTGGCTCATCTATGGAAAGTTCTTCTTCAGAAGTACCATCTGACTCATCTATGGAAAGTTCTTCTTCAGAAGTATCGTCTGACGAGAGCTCGTCTTCAGAACTCGCATCGTCTTCAGAACTCGCATCGTCTTCAGAACTCGCATCGTCTTCAGAACTCGCATCGTCTTCAGAAGTATCATCTACTCAGAGCTCATCTTCAGAGATTTCATCATCATCAGACGTCTCTTCTTCTGAAGTATCATCATCCTCTGGAGTCTCATCTATCAAGAGCTCTTCGTCCGAAGTTTCATCTTTGGAAAGTTCTCTATCTGAAACGACAACTATTGCAGCCTCTTCCGATGAAATCTCATCTACTGAGAGCTCTATATCTGACATGACATCTATTGAGAGTTCTGCATCGGATGTATCATCTATAGAGAGCTCATATTCTGAAGTGCCATCTGTCGAAAGCTCATCTTCGGAAGTATCATCAGTCGAGAGCTCTTCTTCAGCACTTGCATCATCTTCAGAACTGTCGTCATTTTCAGAAGTTTCATCCACTCAGAGCGCTTCCTCTGAAGTGCCATCTTCCCCTGGAGTGTCATCTGTGGAAAGCTCTTATTCTTCAGAAGTATCGTCTGATGAGAATTCATCCTCCGAAGTTTCATATATGAGAAGCTCTTCTTCAGAACCGGCATCGTCTTCAGAAGCCTCATCTGTCGAGAGCTCTTCTTCAGAACCCGCATCGTCTTCAGAAGTATCATCTGCTCAGAGCTCATCTTCAGAGATTTCATCATCTTCAGAGGTCTCATCGGCTCAGAGCTCTTCTTCTTCAGAAGTATCATCCGCTGAAAGCTCTTCTTCAGAACTCGCGTCGTCTTCAGATGCCTCATCTGCTGAGAGCTCTTCTTCAGAACCCGCATCGTCTTCAGAAGCCTCATCTGATGAGAGTTTATCCTCTGAAGTTTCATCCGCTGAAAGCTCTTCTTCAGAACTCGCGTCATCTTCAGATGCCTCATCTGCCGAAAGCTCTTCTTCAGAACTCGCATCGTCGTCAGAAGTATCATCTGCTCAGAGCACATCTTCAGAGCTTTCATCATCTTCAGAGGTCTCATCTGCTCAGAGCTCTTCTTCTTCAGAAGTGCCATCTGACTCGTCTATGGAAAGTTCTTCTTCAGATGCCTCATCTGTCGAGAGCTCTTCTTCAGAACTCGCATCGTCTTCAGAAGTATCATCTGCTCAGAGCACATCTTCAGAGATTTCATCATCTTCAGAGGTCTCATCTGCTCAGAGCTCTTCTTCTTCAGAAGTGCCATCTGACTCGTCTATGGAAAGTTCTTCTTCAGATGCCTCATCTGTCGAGAGCTCTTCTTCAGAACTCGCATCGTCTTCAGAAGTATCATCTGCTCAGAGCTCATCCTCTGAAGTGTCATCTTCCTCTAGAGTCTCATCTATCGAGAGCTCTTCGTTTGAAGTTTCATCTTTGGAAAGCTCTCTATCTGAAACGACAACTATTGCAGCCTCTTCCGATGAAATCTCATCTACTGAGAGCTCTATATCTGACATGACATCTATTGAGAGTTCTGCTTCGGATGTATCATCTATAGAGAGCTCATATTCTGAAGTTTCACCTTCATCTGAAGCCTCACGTTCCTCGGAAGTTTCATCGGTCCAGAGTGTTTCTGAGGTTTTATCTGTCGAAAGCTCTTTCTCTGGAATTTCATCTAATAAATGGTCTTCATCTGAGACATCATCTATTGGGAGTTCATCATATGGGATTCAATCTTCATCTGTCGAGACTTTGTCTTCTGAGGTTCTATCATCTTCGGAAATATCATCTATGGAGAGCTCTTCATCTGGCGATCTTTCACTTTCGGAAAGTTCTGTATCTGGAGTCACATCCACTGCAACAATTTCCAGTGACATCTCATCTGTCGATAGTTCTTCCTCTGATGCTCCAACTTCTTCTGAAGTTTCCTCTATCAAGAGCTCTTCTTCTGAAATCTCATCTATTCCAGACTTATCCACTGGACAATCATCTCTCGAGACTTTGGTTTCCTCTGAAATGGTATCTATTGGGAGCTCGTCTGAAGACTTATCTGAAGAAATCTCGTCATCAGAAAGCTCATTTACCAAGACCTTCTCTATATCTGAAACTCCATATTCTTCTGAAGTATCAGCGACGGAGACATCGTCATTCGAACTGTCATCTAGTGAGACATCTTCTTCTGATCCCTCGTTTTCGGAAAGCAGTTTATCTGAAACTACCACTATTGCGGCTTCTTCCCATGAAGTCTCATCTGTCGAATCCACATCATCCGAAACATTATCTAAGGAGACCTTTTCATCTGAAGTTCTATCGATTGAGACGTCCTCAACTAAGAGCTCATCTACCGAGACTTCTTTATCTGAGATTTCCTCCGTGGAGGCATCTTCGTCTGATGTTCCTCCTGCTGAAACATCTTCATCTGACGGTCCTCCTGCTGAAACATCTTCGTCTGATGTTCCACCAATGAAGACATCTTCATCTGATGTTCCTCCTGCTGAAACATCTTCATCTGATGTTCCTCCTGCTGAAACATCTTCATCTGATGTTCCTCCTGCTGAAACATCTTCATCTGATGTTCCTCCTGCTGAAACATCTTCATCTGATCTTCCACCTGCTGAAACATCTTCATCTGACGTTCCTCCTGCTGAAACGTCTTCGTCGGATGTTCCACCAATGAAGACATCTTCATCTGATGTTACTCCTATTGTTACATCGATACCAGGAGGTTCATCTATTGATACTTCTTCGTTGCAAATTACTTCACTGGAATCGTCTATTTTGACTAATTCAAATCCAGGCACCATCATTATAACTAGCACACTTACGGAGTCTCTTTCAACCAGATCACCGCAATCCACTGCTGCCACGTCTGATACCGAAGAGATTGTTTCTACGACCACTGTTGCTCCAATTGCAACAACTGTTACCGGAATAACCACTCCATCTGGACCAATGGGAACGAACCCATCATCTACTTCTCCAGTATCCGTTAGTACGGACCACAGTTTGGTTACAAGCCCAACCGATGTCATTATTCCGCCGGAGTCTTACAAGACTGGTGGAGGTATCTCTGCTATTACCACCACATACATTTCAGATGGAAGAAGTGTCTCCACTATCATCACTGTGTCAGACCAGCCGATTTCAACGACTCCATCTGAACCATCTCAGACTACACCTGTGGTACCTGCAAACACTTGGATTTCAGATCACACTAATGCTTTCACTGTTCTATCTGAAACCCAGCCAGTTGTTTATTCTCCGGTGTCTCTCATTACGACCGTTTGGACTTCCGATAATACCTTGGTTACTGGCACGACAACCATCTTTGCAGCAGCAGTGACTTCTGAATCCCCTGTTACTACAATTGCTGCAGAATCACTTGTAATTGCAGCTACCGGTAGTTCTGGTGGCACTATACCTGCTGCATCTGAGACCATTGGCGGCTCTGGACAAACTGGTGTTGGGATTTCACCAAGTGAAGGCGTCTTCGTGACATTATCCCCAGATGGAGCTGTTATAAGTGACCCTGCCAAGGATTCTTTCACGACTGTGCTTGCCGCGGAAGGTGTGGTGTCTACTGAGCCAACAGTTCTTGTCTTTGCAGGCGGCGCCCCAGTTGGCCACAATTCCGTGTATGGTATGGTCGCTGTTGTTTTCTTGAATTTGTTCTTGTAAGATGCTTTGATGTTATTTCTTTTTTGCTCTTCTTTTCCCTGCCTTGGCAACCTTTTTATTTTCTAGGTTGCTTCCTTGATCAGTACACAAATCAATACCAAGTGTTGGTGGTGATTCACGACTGACGTTTGTGTGTTATATTTGATGTCACTGCAGGACCTTTTTCTTATTTCTTCCAGTTTCGGATTTTTTTCTATTGATGCTTGTCGAACAAGCTAGTTAATATTCTATCATGATGCCCTTTGAACAGCATTTAATTAAGGATTATTTAGGGTGATAATATAGATCGGTGGTATAATGTAAGTGATAGTAGTTTGAACGTCAAAGTGATGCTTTTAGTACTGTCAATATTGTCGCATTAATTCTCAAGATTGTTCCGCATCATAGATTAGAAAGAGGTGAACAGTCGGAGATCGGAGGTCGTATTGAAATTTTGGAGTTCTGGCACTATGAACGTGGCAAAAGAATAAAAATGGGTTGTGATATATTGTTCTTAATAGACAATGGCGAATGGGAGGGAAGCGCTTGAGCGGTGATTAAAGGTCTAAAAATTTTAAGCTCATCTTCTACATATCACAGAGCTTGAGAAGTGAGCGGGATGACAGACTAGGCAGACCAAATTGAAAAGTTCTTTGCTCGTAAGATCCACGATCATACCCGATTTCATTGGTAAGTAACACCCCTATAAAGAGATCTGGGCTAACATTCTGGGTCGAAGATTTTTAGCACAATAAAATGGATACTGGGTCAAGACCCCCTCGGCCATACAAGGTTTCTCCGGCTGGACTATCTCTTACGATGTACAAGGGATAGTAGGTTTCAAAACGCATTGTTCGACATGATTTCTAGTAATGAAGTTCCTACCAACAAAGCTACCAATCTGTTTTCCATTCTTTATTGTGCTAGTACTGAATGCCTGAGGAGCAGTAAGTCGTAAGACGTTCTCTTTTCTCTTACTGGTCCGCAGCAGATCTAGAACTGAGCCACCCAAGCAAGCTTTAAAAGCGCCGTATAATACACAACCGTTTATCACCTTGCATGTAAACTACGGCTATACCACTGGGCAGCTCCAACTGCTTAACTTCAGAGCAGCCGGTTATGGACAGGGGCCAGAGAAAGTACAGAATGATTCTCGCATAGTGCACTTGACAGTCTATAGAGAATGTGACGTAGGCCCAGGACAAGAGCAGCATTAAATCTTGTGTGAACCATGATACCCATAAACATTGCCCCATTCCAGTCTACCGATCTCTGAGAGACCAAATTGGATGATTTTAAAAAAACAGTTTATGCAAAAGAAAGAAAAAATGGTCCAAGATTAGCTTTTGGCTTAATATATTATCCAACCACAGAGATCACACCCCCATTCTGACGGTCTTCTACAATCTCCTATACTCTCCCCTTGTAGAACATTCTGATTCTTGATGGTGTAAAGACATAGTTCCATGTTGGTCTAGTAAATTTCAAACCAAAAAGACACTACATTCTTGTTCAGATAACGGCATATCCGAAAATAGATCTAGCACTCAAACTTATTTGGGGTTTGATCACCAATCCATTCCTGCTGAAGCCTTGACGATTGCAGAATTCTTGAGAAAATGACCCAACGAGTAAAATGCGACCAACATTCCGGCATACCAGAAATAGCTCATGTCTCCACCTCGCTTATTCCGATCGCTAAAAGTCCCAGGAATTAAACGAGTAATTGCAGTCCAGTGCCTCTCCTGCATCCACATACAGGAGTATGCACATACCGGCAGCAACGCCGGTGCTCCTCTCGAAAAAAAACTTTCCTAAAAGAATTTCTATTCTTGTGGAATGTACATTTTATATGGTATATATATATATGAGTATTTAGTCCGAATATTAGATGAATTGAAAAGCTTCCGATGGCAGCAGCTCAAATTTCAAAGAGAACAACTCTCTAGCTCATAAAATGACTGACAAGGATTGAGGGGGAGTTATTTTTACAACTATCACATAAACCAATAAATCATGCGCGTTGTGCAACAGCATCAGACAAGACTACATAATAAAGTTCAGCCATTGTTGGCTGGTTCCTGGTCTTGCCTCAGGTCCAGCGTATAGATGGTTACTCCAGAAGTTGAAAGCTATGAGTTGTCTAATGCTTCAACCACAGGTTTACAATCAGTTTTCTGCCAAGCACATCAACCCCATTGAGCATAATTGCAACGGTTAAGGTGGGGCATATTGACCACTCTGCTGTAATCAGCAAGGCTTGTCAGTTTGTTAAACACTGATTAAATATCTGCATCAGAGTTGCCAGTTCTTGGAAAGCAGAATGTAGCTAATGTATGCTAATGTACGTCCTTGTGCTAAGGCGACAGTGCGCAGTATACGCAAACGGCGAGAAAGGAAGTGTATTCGGATCGGAATCCATCTACTTATTCACACTGAAAATACTTCCTTACAGTCTAAAAACTAAAAACCAGTACTCACTAACGTATTAGGAGTGGGGAATTTCAAAAATCCATTGCTCATCCACCAGGATAAAGCTCATTGGGCGCAAGCGCTGAGCAATTGTAGAACAAACCACCAGGAGTACCAATGAAGTTCCGTATATTTTAAGTGCATAAAAAGTATGAGCTAACTTTAGGTACTGCATTAGTCAAAGATTTGCGCTAATAGATGGTATCGTACAACGGTAATCCACGGACTTACCAGGGATTGAAGCCCCGTAGATCTTTGGGACCAGACTGACCTACCCGAAAACGCCAGGTCCGCGTTATGAGCAGCTTCGCTTGGAGATGCATATTAGTAAAGAAGCTTGCAGATTCCAATCCTGAAGATTCACGCTATCAATTCATCTACACGGGATATCAGCGACTCTCTGATATTATATATTTCGCATATATAGAGCTCCTCATTGAGATTATAAGCATGCTTATGGGGGGTTGTACATTTGCTTGGGCAGCTGTTGTAGTGTTAGTTTGACCGCCTACTGCTTCTTGGTACACTTGTGATATGGTGTCTGTAAGACGGGATGAAAGCACCGATCTCTTCAACTGGACACCTGATCACATTTAGTGCCTCTTTTTATCTTAAAAACCTCATGAACTTGTGCATTCCAGACAATCCAAGAATGCCTCCAGTAACAATCTGTCTGTCCTGTCCACTAATGGTGGTCTTCAAAAGACCTACCGCCTTTCCTTAAAACTCTATATAATGACCGACAAGCGTCCATCTGGCTAGTTAAAACTCTTTAGTAGTCTCCGTATATTGAAGGCTAGATTATCATTTTGTGGCCCTGTCATGAAGCTTTGGAAGGACTTTGTGGCGTTACTGCTGTTGTCAGGACCAGCTCTGGCAGTGGCACTACCTTTGGACAGTGCAAATGTTTTTGAAAGAGATCAACACGATGCCCAACTTGAAACTTCTGGTACTCGTAAGTCCATTTTATGCCGTGCTGGCGAGACTGTGAAACCTGACCTCTGGTTCTACCATCGGCCGCAGTCTTGTGGTCCAGACCAACAGGAGTCTTTTTGGCGCTGTTGCCTTTTTTGGCGCCAGATCTAATGAGCTCCTTCAACCAACCAATCTCGGCGGCACCGACTATCAAGAGATCACTACTAACAGAATGAACATGAAGAGCCGAGCCGGTGTGAGATTATCCCTACGAAAGCATGTGAGACCAACCGTGGTCCCGACAATACCAACTTCCCAATGGACATCTCCATCAAAAACCCTATTCAAATATCTGGATCCCGGTTCCAAGTGACTGTTGTGTTTGACAGCTACTCCGAGACATGCCAACAGTATTCACCTGCATCAGGATATATCATCTTGACGACCCAGACAAAACTCTTTAATTGTAACGGTCCTGTTGACAACACGTTCGATCCGTGTCATTGGCGGAGAGATGTTGTTGTTAATGCTATTCCTGGAAGAACTGCCGGCGAATACTGTATGCCAAACCTGTCAATTCAAATGGAGTGGTGTAATACTCACGGCGTGAGTTGTTGCCGCACCGGAGGATATAGTGCTATTGCCAATGAGGTGTATACAGGCTGTGGAAACAATATGGGCACTGCAGGCTATGATTCTCCTCAGTATTGCTGGAACATTCATAACAAGTGTACAACCACTGCGTCGTCTACCAAGCCATCCACTTCGTCAACTACATCTTCCTCATCTAAGACCTCATCCAGTAATACACCCTCTTCCGAAAGTCAATCTTCTTCTGAAGTCCCATCTATCGAGACTTCATCCTCTGAGATTCCTTCTTCCTCTGAGATTCCATCTTCATCTGAAGTTCTGTCTTCTTCTAAGGTCTCATCTATTAAGAGCTCTTCCTCCGAGGTTCCATCTTCATCTGAGATCTCTTCTATCGAGAGCTCTTCTTCTGAAGTATCATCTTCCTCTGAAGTCTCATCTTCTTCTGAAGTCTCGTCTTCTTCTGAAGTATCATCTTCTTCTGAGGTGTCTTCTTCTTCTGAGGTGTCTTCTTCTTCTGAGGTGTCGTCTTCTTCTGAAGTCTCATCTTCTTCTAAAGTCTCCTCTATTGAGAGCTCTTCCTCCGAGGTTTCATCTTCATCTGAGATCTCTTCTATCGAAAGCTCTACTACCGTGGCGCCATCTTCATCTGAGATCTCTTCTATCGAGAGCTCTTCTTCTGAAGTCTCATCTTCTTCCGAGGTGTCGTCTTCTTCCGAGGTGTCGTCTTCTTCCGAGGTGTCGTCTTCTTCCGTGGTATCGTCTTCTTCTGAGGTATCGTCTTCTTCCGTGGTGTCTTCTTCTTCTGAGGTGTCTTCTTCTTCTGAGGTGTCGTCTTCTTCTGAAGTCTCCTCTATTGAAAGCTCTTCCTCAGAGGTTCCATCTTCTTCTGAGGTCTCCTCTTCTTCTGAGATCTCATCTATTAACAGCTCTACTACCGAGGTTCCATCTTCATCTGAGAGCTCTTCGTCTGAGGTATCCTCTATTGAGAGCTCTACTACCGTGGCGCCATCTTCATCTGAGATCTCTTCTATTGAAAGCTCTTCTTCTGAAGTCTCATCTTCTTCTGAGATTCCATCTTCATCTGAGGTCTCATCCTCTTCTGAAGTCTCCTCTACTGAGAGCTCTTCCTCAGAGGTTCCATCTTCTTCTGAAGTCTCCTCCTCCTCTACTGAGAGCTCTTACTCAGAGGTTCCATCTTCTTCTGAAGACTCCTCTACTGAGAGCTCTTCCTCAGAGGTTCCATCTTCATCTGAGATCTCTTCTATCGAAAGCTCTACTACCGTGGCGTCATCTTCATCTGAGATCTCTTCTATCGAGAGCTCTTCTTCTGAAGTCTCATCTTCTTCCGAGGTGTCGTCTTCTTCCGAGGTGTCGTCTTCTTCCGAGGTGTCGTCTTCTTCCGTGGTGTCTTCTTCTTCTGAGGTGTCTTCTTCTTCTGAGGTGTCGTCTTCTTCTGAAGTCTCATCTTCTTCTAAAGTCTCCTCTATTGAGAGCTCTTCCTCAGAGGTTCCATCTTCTTCTGAGGTCTCATCTATTGAGAGCTCTACTACCGTGGCTCCATCTTCATCTGAGATCTCTTCTATCGAGAGCTCTTCTTCTGAAGTCTCATCTTCTTCTGAGGTATCGTCTTCTTCTGAAGTCTCATCTTCTTCTGAGGTGTCTTCTTCTTCTGAGGTGTCTTCTTCTTCTGAGGTGTCGTCTTCTTCTGAAGTCTCATCTTCTTCTAAAGTCTCCTCTATTGAGAGCTCTTCCTCCGAGGTTTCATCTTCATCTGAGATCTCTTCTATCGAAAGCTCTACTACCGTGGCGCCATCTTCATCTGAGATCTCTTCTATCGAGAGCTCTTCTTCTGAAGTCTCATCTTCTTCCGAGGTGTCGTCTTCTTCCGAGGTGTCGTCTTCTTCCGAGGTGTCGTCTTCTTCCGTGGTGTCGTCTTCTTCTGAGGTATCGTCTTCTTCCGTGGTGTCGTCTTCTTCCGTGGTGTCGTCTTCTTCTGAGGTATCGTCTTCTTCTGAAGTCTCCACTTCCTCTACTTCTTCTGAAGTCTCCTCTATTGAGAGCTCTACTACCGTGGCGCCATCTTCATATGAGATCTCTTCTATCGAAAGCTCTTCCTCTGAAGTCGCGTCTTCTTCTGAGGTCTCATCTTCTTCTGAGGTCTCCTCTATTGAGAGTTCTACTACTGTGGCGCCACCTTCATCTGAGATTTCTTCTATCGAAAGCTCTTCCTCTGACGTTCCATCTTCTTCTCAGGTCTCGTCTTCCTCTGAGGTCTCATCTTCCTCTGAAGTCTCATCAATTGAGAGCTCTTCCTTCGAGGTTCCATCTTTATCTGAGACATCTTCTATTGAAAGCTCTTCCTCATATGATTCGTCTTCATCAGAGATCTCATCTATTGATATCTCTTCATCTGACGTTCCACCGGTTGGGACGTCTTCATCCGATGTTCCACCAAAGGAGACCTCTTCATCCGATGTTCCACCGGTCAAGACCTCTTCAGTGTTGTCTTCATCTGACATTCCACCACTGAAGACCTCTTCATCTGATATTCCACCACTGAAGACCTCTTCATCTGACATTCCACCGGTAGAGACGTCTTCATCTGATGTTCCACCACTGAAGACCTCTTCATCTAATGTTCCACCACTGAAGACCTCTTCATCTAATGTTCCACCGGTCGAGACCTCTTCATCCGATGTTCCACCGGTCGAGACCTCTTCTGATATCCCACCGGTAGAGACGTCTTCATCTGGTGTTCCACCACTGAAGACCTCTTCATCTGGTGTTCCACCACTGAAGACCTCTTCATCTGATGTTCCACCACCGAAGACCTCTTCATATAATGTTCCACCACTGAAGACCTCTTCATCCGATGTTCCATCGGTCGAGACCTCTTCTGATGTCCCACCGGTCGAGACGTCTTCATCTGGTGTTCCACCAAAGGAGACCTCTTCAGTGTCATCTTCATCTGGTGCTCCACCAATGGCAACCTCTTCATCTGGCGTTCCACCGGTTCCACCGGTTACTTCTGCTTCAGGTAGATCCGAGACCAAGACACTGAAAACTGGCGGTTACGGAAATACAGGTGTTGGGACTTCACCAAGTGAAGGTATATTTGTAACTGCATCCACAATCACATATAGTGCAGTTACAACTGACGCTGGCAAGGATTCTTTCACGACTGTGCTTGCTGCGGAAAGTGTGGTATCTACCGAGCCAACAGCTCTTGTCTTTACAGGTGGAGCCCCAGCTGGCCACAATGCCATTTATGGCATGGTCGGTGTTGTTATCTTGAATTTATTCTTGTGATATGATCTGACGTGATTATTTTTTTGCTCTTCTCTTTCCTACTTCGGTAACCTTTTTCTCTTCTAGGTTGCTTCCCTTGATCAGTCCGCATGCTAACATAAGGTATCGGTGGTGGTAATCCCACGAATGGCTGTTATTTTTGACGTGGCTTTTTCCTTCTTCTTTCAGTATCAGATTTTTTCCTTCTTTGTATTGATGCTTGTCGACCAGGCCAAGCTTGATACTCTATCGTGTTTCTTTAGACATGTATGTAATTTAGCATTGTAATAATATAGATCGTTGATGTAATTTTATTGGAGTAGAGGAGATCAGAGATATTTACTGTGAAGTTGCAACTGTTATTCACAAGGAGCTAACGAGCTGTATTGTCGGAGGTCGGAGTTCGGCATTCGAAACATCGGAGTTTCGGACTGTAAACCTGCAGGAGTATGCATAGCACTGTAAGAACAACATTTACGATTGATTATCTTTAGTTGCACAGCGCCTAAAGAGCATGAAGCACTTCTCTAGTCTGAAACACTGGTGGAGTGGTTTGGTAGGAATATCTCAGCAGTAGAAAATGCTAAATATGGAACTGAGTAGATATGACCGGCAAAGCTTTCTTGTAACAAGTAAAATGCTTTACTGTGGAGCTACAGGAGGTGAAGTCGGTAGTGGGGTTTTGAGTAAAATTTGATTGATAGACACTGCTGTGACTTCTCAAGACTTGCTGTTATGACTCCAATATTTGGACCAGTTAAAAATACTTGAAAGCATGTATGCAGAAATACCAGTGAAGACCTAATTGTTGGACATGGAGACTGGAGCTTTTTTTTTCTCTCGTTTCTTTCTTTCCGATTGGAGTCACAAAACCAAGAATGTGGATACATTGATAAATATCTGTTCAGAGAAGTAGTCAGGGTGATACTAAATCAGCCTCACAGAGAATGATGTTAAATCTTCCCAACTTAATATGCTTTATATATCCAACACCCCCGCGCCGCTTTCTGCACCATGTACTCACGTATACCTAGGGATAACAGTCCTTGGTCAAACCTACTTCCTGATTTGTACTTTAATTAATATATATCAACTGATAGATCCCAATGGTTCCAATTATCCAAGATTTTGACATAGAGTAGACGTTTTAGAGTCATGAAAGAACACTGGTTTCTCCCAACAAGAGGGTAACCCGTATTTGGCAACAGGTTCTTAGCGATAGGTAGCAACTGGGATGCCCAGGATCAACACTAGCCACGATCTGATGAAAGAGAGATTGAGTCATTGGTTCAAGTGTTGGGTCATTCGAGAGAAGCACCAGGACGGTCGTGTGCTCCCTAGTAACAACTACAGCTAACGGCTGATAGAGTGCAGCCGCAAGAGAAGTAAATAGAACAACCGTTTCACCGTAAAACCACCGTAGAAAAGGAAAAACTTCTGTATTGAATACCATAGAGAGACTATTCTAAAAGCATCCGAATATAGACTTATCACCATCTGTAAAGCAGCTTGCCGTTGTGCTGTGTGCGTGGAGCCAATTCCAGTGGTTCTAGAAGCAGCAGCCCGCGATTTCGTCATGGCGGAAATTCGCCCAGGCTTTGAAACGGTCAGCCTTCGCAGATTGGATCAAGAAAGGCAACAAAGTACAAGGCAAAACCACACCTTTCAGACGCTACTTGTATTCCTCTCGTTTGCACTTTCTGATTCTTCATATCACTGGAAACACCGGGTTGAATTTCCAGAGCTTGCCGCCCGTTCAGCGTTCCAGTACTGCCCGCCAATACACTGATCTCCCTTGGTGAAACACAAGACAAAACACAGCACAAGACGGCATCGCTCAACTCAACAGGCAAGCCACCACTACTGCGGATGCCCGTACTAAGAGACCTCTGATTGGACAGAAAGACTTATATATTTGCAGCGCAACATTCACACAACTTGTCGCTCCTTTTGTGCTGCCCTTCTCTCCCCCGTTTTTAATACTTATTGTTTGCCGCTACAACACAGCCTCCTACACAACTCTACCATGAACTTCATAAGGAAAAAGCCATCAACGCCCATCGAGGATCTCACCGAGTTGTACAACGAGTGTGCTAAGAAGACCATCTACAACATTGCCGCAGAGCAGAAGGGGGAGTACAAGCTTGCTTTGCAAGGATGGAAGTCACTACAGACCAATGTTCTCTTCAAGATGGACGTTATCAACAAGTGCTTCTCCAATCACAACTACTCTGCTGATGAACTATACATTCGTGAAGGCATAGAGGAACTTCTAGGCAAGGCGTACGAGCACCACGATAGAGTTGAGGGCCTTTATAATCGCCAGATGGCCTCATCATCAACGCCCTCGCTACAACCACAGTCACAAGACGCATCCTCCTCCTCTTCACACGACGTACCGACGTTGAGAGGTGGAGCACCACAGTCTTTCACAGTGAGGCGCCAGCAGTCGGAACCCCCACAAAAATCGAGATTACTGAAGACTCTAAGGCAGGAAAAGCCCCACAAGTTCAACAGCAAACTGAAATCGACAAGACCCTCAGACATGTCTAAGATCGCGGCCAATGTGATGGTCAGCAACCGTCAGGCAGCACAACAGGCGAATTCTTTGACGAGCAGAGTATGGGCGCCCTCCAAGAGCATTGGCGAACAGCCCAAGTCCCGCAAGAGTGACGAAGTGGACATATTTGATAAGAGTTTTGAAGATGATTTTGCCGATTTTGACATGCAATCAGTAAGGGCGGACGCTTTGAGACAGTTGGAGGCATCAGGGAAGCAGTCAAAGTTGTCAAGGACGAGGACAAATGAAGATATATCAACAAACTTGATCAATCTTAATTTTGAAGATGCACCAGGACCGCCTAAAATACTGTCGACATCGCCAAAGAAGTCACCACAGCTATCATCACTTTCCACATCTACATCTTCCTCTACGAGAGTTGCCTCAAGACCATCAAATAGCTTGCTGAATGCTACGAAAAGACCCTCTCCAGGAGCACAGGCGAAATCAGCTACTAGAGTTGGTACTGTTGCTGCGCGCAAGGTGATCCCATCCCAGCAGAAAGCTGCCTCTACTTCAAGACTTCCACAGGCCAAGGCTCTTAAACCGTCTGCATCATCAACAACCAAACGTGCTGTGAAACCCACTGTAACCCCAAGGATACAACCACCAACTCGAAGCACGGCAGCATCTTCTAAACCTGCTCCAAAGAAACCTGCATCAGTGCGTCCAACTGCAAAGCCTAATACCACAAGCAACACCGCAAAACCAGTTGTCAGAAGAACAGCACCTCAGCCAAAGCCGACAGGCCATCTGAAGCCCAAACCCGCAATTACTACAACCCGCTCTCGTTCTGCGTCACCGACACCCGGAGAGACAACAAAGGACACTGAGACCATATCATCTGAAGAAGCCGAGATTGATGAGATGGAACTCTCCGAGAAGGAGATTCGTGAAAAGATGGAGGATAAAATTATTGAAGAATGCCGGGGTATCGATTACAATGCCGCAAAGCAGATCTTTAACGAGATTGTCGTTCGTGGTGATGAGGTGCATTGGGATGACATTGCAGGATTAGAAACAGCCAAGAATTCTTTGAAAGAAACTGTCGTATACCCTTTCCTACGTCCCGACTTGTTCTCCGGTTTAAGAGAACCTGCAAGAGGCATGTTGTTGTTTGGTCCTCCTGGTACTGGTAAGACTATGTTAGCACGTGCTGTTGCTACAGAATCCAAGTCTACGTTTTTCTCCATTAGTGCATCTTCATTGACGTCCAAGTATCTTGGTGAAAGTGAGAAGCTTGTCAGGGCTTTGTTCACATTGGCCAAGAAGCTTTCACCAGCCATCATCTTTGTCGATGAGATTGATTCGTTGTTGTCCTCGAGAAATGAAAGCGGCGAGCACGAGTCATCACGGAGAATCAAGAATGAGTTCTTAATCCAATGGTCTGACTTGACACACGCAGCAGCAGGTCGTGACACTGGTGAAGACCTACAACGTGTGTTGGTTCTCGCTGCTACGAATTTGCCGTGGGCAATTGACGAAGCTGCAAGAAGAAGATTCGTGCGCAGACAGTACATCCCCTTACCAGAACCGGAGACACGTTTAGCGCAAATCAAGAAGTTACTTGCACATCAAAAGCATACTCTTGATGATAAGGACCAAGCTAAGCTTGTGGAATTGACCGACACGTTCTCGGGCAGTGACATCACGGCCTTGGCCAAGGACGCAGCGATGGGACCATTGAGATCACTTGGCGATAAGTTGTTGAGCACAGCAAAGAGTGAGATCAGACCTATTGGACTAGAGGACTTTGTGCAGTCTTTGAAGTACATCCGTCCAAGTGTCAGCAAGGAGAACTTGTCGGAGTTTGATGAATGGGCCAAGAAGTACGGCTCCTCGGGTGTTTAGTTCGTGCATCTACAGTTCAATAATGCATAGATTAAGACACACGATTTAGTATTCATTGTTCAAAAGAGACTGCTGTAGTGCTGTAGAGAGCGCTATAAGGCTAGACGGTGGGGGGCCCGGGGCCCGGGTAACCACGCTGCACAGCCGTGTCGGCAAAGTCGGCGTTGTGGGCCGGAACAGGGAAGGCCATGATGGGCCATCATCTGCGCTGCTGTGACGTTTTGGCAAGCTAGCAGGGCTTGTAGTGTGATCAACAGGGGCAAAAACAACGGGAAAGCAGACGGAGGCCACAGCATCAGCATCAGCACATATCCATTTTTGGTACCAACAATGGTGAAGGACACGGCATACTACGACGTACTGGGCGTTGCTCCCGAGGCAACGGATCCTGAGATCAAGAAGGCGTACCGCAAGAAGGCCATGCTTACACATCCAGACAAACACCCCAATGACCCTGACGCCGCCGCAAAGTTCCAGGAGGTTGGCGAGGCCTACCAGGTGCTCAGCGATCCAACGTTGAGAAAGAGGTACGACGAGTTTGGTAAAGACGAGGCTGTTCCAGATGCCGGATTCGAGGACCCAGCGGAGTTCTTTACGGCCATCTTTGGTGGCGAGGCCTTTAAAGACTGGATTGGCGAGCTGAGTATGCTCAAGGAGCTCACCCAGTCTGCTGATATTCTCGGTAAGGACGAGGCAGAGTCAACAGAAGCAGCAGCAGCAGCAACAACAACAACAGGGGCCAGTGACTCGACTGATTTATTGCATGATCCGAAAAAGACTGCTGGGGGAGAGGTCAATGCCGCCAACACAGCAATTGACAACAACAACGGTACAAAGCCTGCTAAGATATCTACGAAGATCACGAAGGAACAGCGCGAGGAGTTGGAGAAGATGAGAATCCAAAGACGAGAAGAGCGCAAGAAACGTGTCGAGGAACTCTCTGCCAAGCTGAATAGCAAGTTAGAGAAACTCATTGCCGCATCCTCTCATGAGGAAGAGGTTGCTAAATTCAACCAGGAGCTACAGAAGGAAATTGATGACTTGAAGATGGAGTCGTTTGGTTTGGAGCTTTTGCATGTGATTGGTAAGATGTACAACCAGAAGGCATCGGATTATCTGAGGTCACAAAAGACATTTGGTATATCAAAGATCTTTTCTTCAGTGAAGCAGAAGGGTGCCACTGCAAAGGGTGCCTGGAACATCTTGTCGACTGCTATGGATGCACAGGCGTCGATGAACGAGATGATAAAGGCACAAGAGACGGGTGAAGAGTGGGACGACTATCAAAAGGCAGAGTTTGAACGCACAATGACAGGGAAGTTTGTTGCTACGGCTTGGGTATCATCGAAATTCGAGATCAAGAGTGTGTTGAAAGAAGTTTGTGATGTCATTCTTAACGACAAGAGCGTGCCATCCAAGATGAGAACCGCAAAAGCTCAGGCACTGCTTGTCATTGGAAATCAATTCATCAAGGCGGAAAGAACTGCAGAGGAAGACGAGGAGATTAGAATGTTTGAAGATCTGATGTATGACGCCACTGCCAAGAAGAAGGCCAGAGCTAAGAAGTAGACTGTTTCTTCCTTCTTTTAATACTTACGATCATGAGGTTGAAATTCTCCATAAACGCTAAACTAGAATACGCCAGTAGGTAATTTATTCATTAATTCATACCAAATTGATTAATTGTCCAATAGTACATAGCACTCCAACTGTAGTTTCCCCATTTCATAATCGTTTGAACATCTTGAACATTGTCATAAAGTCCAGCAGTATTGGATTGAGAAGCGGAGTCTGCCTGGTAATTTGAAGCGAAATCCACCATATACTGAATATCCGATCCAAACCTTTCGAGACCTCTAACGTATATCCATAATCCCAGAAACACAATGCTAAAGACAATGGCCAGTTTGATTGCAGTCTTTATCAAGCTGATGACTATCCTCACAAAGTTCTTGATCAGGTAGTAAGCCAAGATTGCACCGCCAACCACAAGAAGAACAAACGAGATATCTGGATATTGGATAAGGAGAAGTTGGAACTGCGCTATGAGCATGCGAACCAGAGCAAAGATGGATTGCACAGTGTATTTGATGGCATAATCCACGTCCAGATTCCCTGTACTGATCATTATAATCGGGCTCTTTCCTTGTGATCTCTTCAGGAAACTGAGTTTCTGCAAGCCGAAATGCAACTGAAAGCACAGCACACCTAAACAATAGCTTACAGGCAGACCTATTCTTGATATCGAAAGAGTAAAGAGAAGCGGAAGAGAAGATGAGGTGATGATGTAAACACAATCAGAGGCACTTCCGACTATTAGATCATGTGATCCAATCCGGAAGTCAGCATGTACACCCGAACATCTCACTTCAGCGGGGTGTCCTCCGAAGAGGCAAAGAAGCCTTCTCTTTTCCGGGTCGCCACTAACCAGCACATTTCTTACACACAAGTAATCAAAAACACGACAAGTTAGACACACAGAGGAAGAGACAGATATACAGATAACGATGTCAACGCCTACAAAGTCACAGATTCTCTCTCTGTACCGCTCCTATATGAGACACTCGACACAGTTTAACAACTACAACTTCAAGCACTACTTTATAAGACGGGCCCGTGATGCTTTCAAGGAAGGCAAGACGCTCACAGACGAGAAGCAGATTGCAGAGGCATTCAAAGATGCTATTGACCAGCTCGGTCCTCTCCAAAGACAGTCTGAGATATCGAGAATGTACTCGTTTGAGAAGCTCGTGGTAGAGCCGTTGGACACACACCACAGGGCCACCACGGCCACCACAGGGTCAACATGAGCAGCATTAGCATTTGAAATTTAGAAAGTTGTAAATATACACAGATGATAAGATACACAGATGATACGGATACTACCTACGTAGCTAAATGATGTCTCACTGCCTCAGATTGTTCCTTGCCCCTTAACTACGTCTCTGGTTCGACGGCTTGAATGAGTGTCTTATAAGATCGAAGAAGTTGTTGCTGAACTATTCACTTTATATTTCTATACGACGACATAATCAGAACAACAATGAAACGTCAGACACGATCAACCGTTGATAAGAGTCTAACAAATGTGACGACGATCAACCGCAAACAAATTGGTAGGCGCAACGATCTCATCACTGGAAAAAAAAAAAAAAAAGCAGTACACCTTGACACCTTGAAGTGAGTGGTACGATGTCACACTCTTTCACTTTCTCTCTTTTTTTCTCTTTCCAACACCCTTTTGTCAATAGTAAAAGAGACTTCTAGAGACTGGTAACTTGTACATACAGAATGTCTCATAAACACACACTGCCAGAGTCGGAGCACTCTCCAAGCAAGCGTTCCCACACAGATTTCGACGCTGATGAGAAGGACATCCACCGTTTCTTTGGCCCAAACACTTTCAAGAACAGAGAGGCTCTTCGCAAGTCTATTGCAGAATCGGAGCCTTACAGATGGGGTGTCTTCAAGGATCTCTTTGATGACACCTTGCTGAGACAAGTTCGCCGTGAAGTCGAGAGAGAAATCCATTTCACCCAGAAGGAAACAGACATCTACAAAGTGTTCCAATCAGGTGATCTCGCTAACTTGTCAGGACTCAATTGGGATGATCTTTCTAGACTCCCATCGTTGTTTAAGTTGAGAGAAGCTCTTTATTCCCAAGAGTTCCGTGATTTGATCTCTTACGTCACTCAATCCGGTAAACTCTCGGGAACAAAGACCGACATGTCCATCAACACATACACAAAAGGATGTCACTTGCTCACACATGATGATGTTATTGGCTCACGCAGAATTAGTTTTATTCTCTACTTGCCAGACCCAGATAGAGAATGGAAGGAACACTACGGTGGTGGCCTAAGACTCTTCCCAGCCGTGGTTCCAAACGTTCCACACACGGATCCATCGCAGAAGTTCGTCCCACAGTTTAACCAGATGGCATTCTTCACCGTGCAGCCGGGTCTTTCATTCCACGACGTGGAGGAAGTTAGGGTCGACAAGCAGAGATTATCAATTCAAGGATGGTATCACATTCCACAGCCTGGTGAAGATGGATTTGTGCCAGGAGAACAGGAGGCGACTGAGGCCAAGAGTACCTTGCAACAATTGGAAAGCAAGGAACTGCAAGAGTATGACTTCCCAAAGGATATCCGTGTCCCCTTCTCGAGCTACGAGATCAAGGGTTATGATTCTACAGACAGACTTAATGAACACGACGTGGAGTACCTCAGTGAGTTCCTCTCTCCTGATCTCTTGACTGAGAAGGAGATATCCAAGCTACAATCCAAGTTCGTTGCAGAGAATCTGATCCACATTGAAGATGTTTTGAACGAAAAATACTCAAACCAGTTAAAGAAAATCATTCGTTCATCTGAACTGAACGACACCATGCCAAATTCATCCAAGGAAGTCCAATTCCCTTGGAAGATCTCTGTACCACCTCATAAATGGAGATACTTGTACCTCGATGGTAAGAACCCAGAAGACCTCACCACACTCGATGGATACCGTAGAGCAAACAACTCTACCGAAGGTGCAAATTTCGAATTGATGGAAAAGACAACAGATCACGAATCTACAAAGCAATTGCTGAAATTGGCCGCATTCGTCCGCTCAGTGCCATTCCGCAAATGGATCTCTTTGATTACTGATCTCATTCCAACATCAGATCAAGTGCTCGTGCGTCGTTTCAGACCTGGCCATGATTTCAAACTGGCAACCTCAGTTGACATGGAAGGTGCAAAAGAGGAGGCAGTGTTGGAGGCTACGTTGTGTCTCACCCCTTCAAAGGGTTGGGAGTCTGGTGAAGTTGGTGGGTATGAACTGTGTATGGCCACAGATAACGGTGATGAAAATAGTGATGACCCAGCAGTATACAAACAGACCGATGATGATGATACTATGCTTGTCAACACTCAAGCATGCTGGAACAAATTGACATTGATGCTCAGAGATCCATCTGTGTTGAAGTTCATCAAGTATGTCAGTTACAATGCAAAAGGCTCGAGATGGGATGTTGTTGCTCAATGGGATATCAACACCAAAGACGATGATGAAGATGATGAAAGCAAATGATAAGATGATTAGATCTATTTAGACACACAAAAAAATTGGATGGTTATATTTAGCAAGATATAGCGAATATGTATCTGGTTATATTTAAAGGAATGACACATGAAGGATAAACATTAGGGACTATGATGATGTCCGCGCGCATCAGCGGAATGTTTCCTAAAAGGAAGACAAAAAAACGATTGTGAAGACCTCAGATATCAGCATCTTCGACATCAGAAAGGACCTTACCACCGGCATCATCCCTCAAGTTCTGAACGTTTGGCAACAATTGCTCCAACAACTCAGAGGCAGCCTTGTGGTAAGCCAACTGTGCAGTGACAAACTCGACAAGTTCAGACAAGACACTAGCACCTTCCACTGTTTGCTTCATCACTGCAACAGCATCCTCTGTAGCAGCAGCAAACTCATCCTCCAATGTCTCTAATGTAACCCTGAGAGAGGCCTCCTTCTCCGGCTTTGCAGACTTCAATGAAGCTCTAGCAGCATCATAAGAGAGTCTCTTGTTCTCAACCACCTTTCTGGCCTTGTCTGCACGGCTAAGGTTCTCTCTAAGCTGCTTCTTGAAGGCAACATTGACTTTGGAGCGAATCAATTTGTCCTGCTGGAGTCTTGCCTCACCGATCTTGGCTTCTGTTTGGCCAACTTGTGTTAAACCCTGTGCAATCAGATCAAAGGAGTCGTCGGTAGACTGCTGTTGAATCTTCAAAGCGGCAAGGTTAGTAGCGGTAGAGATGGCGTAATTGAGAGTCTTTGGCTGTGTGTGAGGGTTCTGAGCAATGAGAATAGCCTGGGCCTCAGAAGTAGATCTGGCAGCAGCGAGCTTCTCAACTTTGCTAGAGATCGACTTGGAGATCTCAGTGACGGACTCCTTGACGTTAGCCGGGTAGTCGTAAGACTCTGTTTCATAAGTAGAGGTAACAGCAAGCAAGTTCGAGTAGACGGTCTTGAGAGTCTCAACCTTCTTCTCCAAATCGGTGTACTCCTGTGGCAATTGGGAGATGTCGTCTGTCTGGCCAAGTCTCTCCTGCAACTGACGCGCTGTTCTCTGAGCCAATGGGGTGAGCTCGGAAGAGAGCTTCTGGCCCTCTTTAACGGCCTCGTTCAAACCGGCCTGTAAGTTCTTTGACAAATTCTGGAAGAAGGACATTGGATCTGTTGTTCTTGTCTGCTGTGTGTGGGCAATTGACCTTGAAGGCTAAGCAAAAAGGTGTGTCTTTGAATGAATGCATCGGTGGACATATTTAACAAACCCAGCAGGCTTGATTGATTACGTAATAATTTTTAATTAAAATGAAATAAAAGCACAAATCGGGAAAATTCCAAAAAAGGAAAAGATGAGAAGAAGAATCAGCTGCTTGTATTCTCACCAAATTCTGTACTCTAAGTTTGAAGTGCTATGATATGTATATATATATAACTGTGTCGGATGATATATGATCGCTGACTTGCGGGATTTGGTACTTGACCTTTAGTTGTCCGCTGCTCGCTCACTGGTCACAAAATGAGAGAATATAATGGTGATGACAATGCGAGAGCATTTCTGTTCTATGAGTTCGCAGAACAATTCTATTAGAAAATGTACCACCTTCAATGACAATATAATCATCATTCAATTAAATAGCATAAAATCATAAAGACAGTCAACCTTCTTATAAATAACATCGCAACTGAAACCGTTGATCATTGTTGATTCGGGGACGCATAATGGTGATCATCGATGTGGAGAACATAATTGCTCAGACGAGAACAAAACAAGACAGAAATATCCGTAGCCGAAGACTAAAATAAAAAGATATCAACGGAAAAGAGAGCGGTGTCTTACTGGAAAGTGTGAAATGATTGAGCCACCCAAAACGAGAACGATGGCCAGACAACAAAGTGGCATTGGTGATCGTCAGAAATCTACTTGTCTTCTGAAAGTATGGTTCGAAGAGGCTGCAAAAGAAATCGACAAATTTGAAGACGATACAGATGATACTGAAATAGATCAGTTAGATGACATACTGGGAATAACCACTTTTGACTTGTCAGAACATGGAAACTCCGATGATAGTTGTGGTATGAGACAAGAGTCAGACACAACTGAAGAGTTGTACTACGTTCCAGCTTTCCCAATTAAATCATACCATGACGAACCTGATACCAACAACCAACTACTTCAAAAATCACCAATGTATGATCAAATGGATGAGATAATAGCTTGGCCGCAATTTCATTGTGCTCTGGGAAGTTCAAAACTTCATAAGAGCAGTTCTGCACCAGCGTTACAAAGTACAGGAATGAACAATACTACAATCCACGTGAAGCCTCCCCTTAGAGGAACAATGTCACATCCTGCGTTTCCTTTTATATCAAGTCTTGAATATTTCCAGACTCCTTCCAGAACTATCAAGCGTGTCGATGCCTATGGAAGAATAAGAGAACACTGAGAGAGTTATGCAAAGCAACGCAGTACTCATGCAGTGGAATTCCGGATCTCCAATGTTCCAATTCTTGACAAGATTCTTCAACACAGATCTGTTCGAATTTATCAGATAATTAATGATTAATATTTATGTCTAGCCTGAAGGCTGACTCACGTAGGATGAGAAAATTGTTGGTGCTTTAACTCAGTTTGATACGATCCAGACGTCGTGGACTGCAAGTGGAAACAGAAATACAACCACTGCTCTTCAGTCCAATTAATCTCCAGAGAAACCCCCAATGTATGATTTATAATTGGTACTTAGAACAATTGCTCTTTATAAGTGCAGAGTGTTGTAGTTGTACAGAGCTACTTTTTCATCAGGGCGGTTCAGCTTACGTGTTTCACTACTTCTCCCTTTGACATCAAAACATTTGAGACAAGCGAGAAGCAGAAACTTTTACTACATATGGGCAGCAAGGTTATTCTCTAGACAAATAAAGTGTTAATGAATGTGTGGAGGATTGCGCGTGAGAGCGTCTTTGTAGAATGGTTGTAGAACTTATCCAGTCGGCGTATCAATCCTTGGGGTGGGAATCCTTGGTGACTTGGCAACTATTAATTATAGTTGCAACACAAAATCCCAAGGCGGCAAAAAAGTGACAACAAAGAATAAACCAGAATCCTTCATTGACATGACGTCAAAGGATATGCTAACTCAAAAGCGAATTGAAGATACAGACATACTTTCAATCTCATCTCCCGATATCATCTATTTACAACGATCTTAACAAGCGGCATATATCCTGGTAACCAGGCAAAATTCCAAGAACAGCCCATGCAATGATCAACTGACTCTCTGGGATATATTTCAAAGAGTACTGGTCATACGAGTATTGTGCATTCAGCATTTACTTAATCTATCGATGGATGTACTGACATAACGGGACCCAAAGCCGTCCTGCGAACCCGTGAGGGAACCAAAAGCAGTGAATTCTAAATAGTCAGGTTATTCTCTCCAGAACTATATCAACCCATGATCCACCGTTACTTGACATACACAGAACGATGCTCTAGCCACAAATAGCCTCCCCAAATTAATGGGCAAGACTGGACCTTCCGTGAGGAAACGAACAAGGACTATGCAGTCAAGAACCAATTGATATCACGTGCCAAATTGTCTGGTTGTTATTAACTTTCATGGTGAAGAAAAGAAAAAAGGAATTGGTGTGTTCAAGTGATGAAGGAAAGCCGTTGAAAAGTTTTTTGTACGGCCAAGGCGAAAAAATGCGTGCCACATAACCTTTCCTATTTGGAAAAACATTAGGGCAAATTGTCTCTAATACTGTGATTCACGAATAAATATGTACAAGTTCTGTCTAAAGACCAAACACGGCCACTATAGATACCAACAGTACAGCGATAATGGTAGTGACTTTTGTAGCCCACCAAACATGCTGAACAATGAATGGACACAACTTGAACTTGAACTCCCAGAGCTGATTAGCCTCATTGAAATGACCCGTCATGATACCAGTGTTTCCGTCATACTCACCCATCATGGCCCTTACAGTGACCTCTTTAATGGCAACATCCTCTTTCTTGTCCTTGGAGGCATACCACACAGACCCATTACGGTTGTACCAAGATTGACAGCCCTCGTGGTCATGACCTGTAAGAATGATACCAGGCTGTTCGTCAAAGATCAAAGACAAGACACGTTGAGAGACATCTTGGCTCAAGTGGTTCTGAGAACGTAGTTTACCGATTTTGTACTGCTCTCTTGCGTCCTTGTCGTAGTACTCAAAGTGTGGACCATCAACACAGAGGCCGTCCTCCTTGTAGAATGGAACGTGCGTAAGCAAGATGGTAGCACCTTTGAACTTGCGTTCAAACAGCTGGTAGAGGAACTCCCATGTGTATTCAATGAACTCCGGTTGAAGAGCTGGGCCTTCGAGAAGTAAGGAGTTAAGCACGACGATACGGTAAGCCTGTGGTGTCCCTACGTCGTACTCAATCCAGAAGTTGTCCTTACCAAAGAGTTCCAGGTAACGTGCCATATGCTGCCAAGTGGCATCGCCGGAGTAGCCAATGTCGTGGTTACCAGAGACGTTGAGGAACAATGGAGCGTCGTCAAACACCTTCTTGTAGTCTGGTGTTGTCCAGTCGTAAACATCAGTGTAACCAAATTCGTAATCTTTCTTATCCATCTCTGTTCTGTTGTTCAAGAACGCTCTCCAGTCGATGTTCTCATGCTTGTTGTAAATGTCCATAACGTGTTGTCTATGCTGGTCTGGCTGGTCGAACAATCTTGTCACGTAACGTCTTGTTCTGTTGAAATACTCAGAGTCCAAGATCCATTGTGAGGAGAACAAGTCACCAAGGACAGCGACGTGTGTTGGATTCAAGCGCCTTTGCATAGTTTTGTAGATATGGCCGAGATAGTGGTCATTACCATAATTGTCCAATCTCTTAATGTATGGCGTACTTGGCCAGTTCCCGTTAATCTGTGGATCACCAAACGCCAGCATCTTGATATCTGGGATTCCCGGTTGTTTATACTCGGGCTTGAAGAAGTACTGTGTCAGCAAGTCACCAAAGTATGGGACCGATCTGGCCTTCTGTACCCATTCTGGCAGGGTTGAGAATGGCGGCGACTCGTACTGGAAAGACCACGAACAGGATTGTGCATCAAGAGAAGGGTATGTGTAGATGTAGACGTTCAGAAAGAATGCCAGCACCACGGCAAAGGCAGAGAACCTCCGGAGAAACGTCATTGTCATATCGACGGCCAAACACACAAAATGCTCCAGCGATGAGCTTCAACAACACAAAACGTGAGACGAAGAACGCCTTGGTGCTGTGGAACGCCGGCCGATCTAACAGTATGGGGGATGTCTGGATGTTTTTTTCCTTTCAGATCCGACCAAGTATACCCTCGGAAATGATACCGCTTGAGCGCATCAAGAGAGGTTGCCCCCCAGTAAGTGGAGTATCTCTGTTCTTCGTGTTGTGGGGAGAAGACAACGACTGCAGTGAGTGCTTGGCTTCAGTAAAGGCAAGGTAGAGGACCCGAGGTTTGTTTATTGGGCGGAGTTCTGCGGAAAGATGTCGTTGCCTAAGAGAATTATCAAGGTGAGTGCGCATTTGGCATTTGATGTGAAGAATTGATAACATGAGATCCATCAGCAATTTGGAACTAGAACTAGGAACTACTTTTTTTTAATTCCTTTTCTATCCCTCTTCTTATGGTCCCTTCGTTATTGCTTCTTATCCTCCCCATAGACACTCTGAGAGACTAACCCCCCCGCATTAGGAAACAGAGAGACTTGTTAGCGACCCTGTGCCAGGGATCACCGCTGAGCCACACGAGGACAACCTTCGTTACTTTGACGTGACGATCCAGGGGCCAGACCAATCGCCCTACGAAGGCGGTGTTTTCAAGCTAGAGCTATATCTGCCAGATGACTACCCGATGATTGCACCAAAAGTACGTTTCCTAACCAAGATCTACCACCCGAACATTGACAAACTTGGCAGAATCTGTCTTGATGTGCTCAAGAACAACTGGTCGCCAGCGCTACAGATCCGGACGATTCTGCTCTCGGTGCAGGCATTGTTAGCAGCCCCAAATCCAAATGACCCATTGGCAAACGACGTTGCAGAAGAGTGGCTCCAGAACGAGACCAAGGCCATTGAGACTGCGAAGAAGTGGACGATGGAGTTCGCTAAAGCCTGATTGATAGTCGATCCCGCTTCCGGCTTTCTCGCCTCTGCCTGAGTTCTTTCTTTTTTAAAGATGTCCCTGTTTGCTAATGAAATAAATGGGGGTTTGCATTACTGAGTGGTATGATATCCATCCACCATATGGATCGTAGTTACTACAGTATTCCCTATCTGCGTCCATCGCCACATCGGCCGTACGCTGTACGGTAGGCTGTAGTGCGTAGCCCCTCTGTACCTCTGTACTCTGTACCTCCTGGCCTCCCTCTGGAGGGCTCCCCTGGATAGGCTCCGATCCCGATGCCGCTATACCCGAGCATACCTCCCCGTGGCCCGTGGCCCACTCCCACAGTCATTGTGCACTTGTCTACGGGCTGTGTATAGCTGTGCTGCTGCTACAGAAGGGGCAGTGCTTCTTTTCACTTTACACTTCACAAGAGTGTGTACTACATCCAAACTATTCACTAACCACTTCGGCTCCATCGGGCTTTTCCTTCTGCTGCTGCCGGCAAAAAGAAAAAAAAAAAAAAAAAGAAGAGATCGCGCTTTTCGCTTTCCCTCAATCTCCACCAACTAAACAACCAGCGAGACCACCACGAGGACCCCCGCCACAGATCTACGGCGGCTACGAAACCCGCGGGCCCCTGGACACCAGACCAACTTTGCTCACTTTCTCCACCACTGGATTGACCGCTGTATCTGGTTAGTTGCCTTTGCCGCGTGCTGCTTTGTCCCGCTTTTTGCCCTTTTACTACGTGTGCTGCTTGGTTGATCGCACACACGCGTCTAAGTCCTGTTCTCAGAGCACTGGATCCGTTGAACTCATATCGCACATAAATCCGGGAACGGCCAGCTTACATTCTTATATTCCTCTTCTTCTTCTGACAGTGGAGATATTGCATTCACATTCACAATGCCCGGCGATCTAGACCCGAACACGTCGCCACGCAGTCCCTTTGCAGACAAGCTCCAGTTCCAGGAAATCAACCTGTCGCAGGAGTCACAGGAACAGCCAGATGGGGGACACTCTCGGTCCGACTACCCAGACACAACAGACAACTCCTTCGACACCGCAAACACCAGCACTGGCCGTTTTGACTCTTCAGACTCGCCGCTCCAGGTGCCCAAGCGTGCTATGGGCGCCCGTGGCGGATCCATCCTCAGAAATCCCTCGAGTAAAAACGGTAGTAGGAACCCTTCGGCGAGAATCGCATTCTCCGGCAAGGACACCACGATTGGAGAATCAAAGTATGAAGTCGCAAATGAGCTCACAAAGACCTCATCGAGCAGTGCTGAGTCCTTCACTGCCACCCCAAATTTGTACCAACACGCTAGATTTGCAGATGAAGACAGTTTTGATCAAACTGGAGAACATACTTCGAGAGCAGCCTCTGGAGTCGATGAGGATGACAAGGTGATACAGCGTAAAGGCTCTGTCATGAAGCGTTACCGTTGGGGTACCACCAGAAACAAGAAAGGTCGCCCGACTGTTGGACGTGCCAGAACACTACGGTGGAAGAAAGGGTGGGATAGTTTCAAGCCACACCCTGACCATAACGATGATGACGATGACGACTATGACGAAGAGGACAAGAGCAAAAATAGAGCAGAGGAGTTCCGTTCCGTTTATCACAATATGGCTCTCCCACAGGAGATGCTCACGGAAACAGGTGAGCTCAACGTGGTTTATCCACGTAACAAGATCAGAACCACAAAGTACACTCCACTCACCTTCGTCCCAAAGAACTTGGCATTCCAATTCAAGAACATCGCTAATATATATTTCCTTATCATGATTATTCTCGGGTTCTTTGACGTCTTTGGTGTGCCCAACCCAGGTCTCTCTACAGTGCCATTGATCGTCATTGTCGTTATCACAGCTATCAAAGATGCAGTCGAGGATTCTAGACGTACATTACTGGACATCGAGGTGAATAACACACCAACACATCTTCTCCAAGGTGTTGTCAACCCAAACGTTTCGGAGGACAACATTTCCCTCTGGAGAAAGTTCAAGAAGCTCAACACACGACTTCTAATGAGGTTCATCAACTGGCTTTCGACACATTTGACGAAAGAGGGTAAAGAGAAGGCAAGACTTATCAAGTTGACAAAGGAATCCATCAATGCCAGAAAGTCTTTCGACAGTTTTGAAGATAACCGCAAATCTATGCAGCTCGATGATCTGACAAGACCTTCTTTGGACAATCCATTCGATGACTCTCACCGCACTGTTAACCCAGACGAATCCATCATCGACCCAACTATGTCCATCACATCTTTCAGCACACAGGCTAAATTCGTCAAGGATTACTGGAAGAGCGTCAAAGTTGGTGATATAGTTCGTATTCACAACAATGATGAGATCCCAGCTGATGTTATCCTCTTGGCTACTTCAGACTCAGATGGTGGTTGTTATGTTGAAACTAAGAACTTGGATGGTGAGACGAACTTGAAAGTTCGTCAGGCACTCAAGTGTGGGTTTGGTATTAGACATGCCCGTGATATCCAAAGATCCAAATTTTGGGTCGAGTCCGAGGGTCCACATGCAAACTTGTACAACTACCAAGGTAACCTTAAATGGTACGGTGCTGATGCTCAAGTCAAGAACGAACCTGTAACTATCAACAACTTGCTCTTGAGAGGATGTTCTTTGAGAAACACAAAATGGGCCATTGGTATGGTTATCTTCACTGGTCCTGACACCAAAATCATGCTCAATTCCGGTGATACTCCTACCAAGAAGTCTCGTATTGCCCGTGAGTTGAACTACACAGTGTTGCTCAATTTCGTTCTCTTGTTCCTTCTCTGTTTTATCTCTGGTCTGGTCAATGGTATTTCTTACAACCAATCTCTCAACTCCAGAAAATGGTTCGAGTATGGTACAGCGGGTGGAACATCCGCCGCCAATGGTGTGCTCGGTTTCTTCGTGGCTATCATTCTTTACCAGTCTCTTGTTCCAATTTCCCTCTACATCTCCATTGAGATCATCAAGACCGCACAGGCCTTCTTTATCTATTCAGATGTCCAGATGTACTATCCAACTTTGGATTACCCTTGTACGCCAAAATCATGGAATATTTCAGATGATTTGGGCCAGATTGAGTACATTTTCAGTGACAAGACAGGAACTCTGACACAGAACGTTATGGAGTTCAAAAAGTGTACAATCAATGGTATTTCTTATGGTAGGGCATACACTGAAGCTCTTGCGGGTTTGAGAAAAAGACAAGGTGTCGATGTTGAAGAGGAAGCTGCATTTGAAAAGGCTGCCATTGCAGAGGATAAGGAGACTATGATCCAGACTTTGTACTCCATTGCTCCTAACCCACGCATGAAACCAGAAGATGTTACATTTGTCTCGAAAGAGTTTGCAGAGGACCTCAAGGGTGCTCGTGGTGCTGCACAGGCTCGCTGTAACGAACATTTCATGTTGGCGTTGGCTCTCTGTCATTCTGTTCTTGCCGAGCAGGATAAAGAAGATCCAGACAAGATTCTCTTGAAGGCACAGTCTCCAGATGAGGCCGCACTTGTGGGTACTGCCAGAGACATGGGTTTCTCATACACTAGCAGAACCAAGAAGGGCTTGATTGTTGAAGTGCAGGGTGTTTCGAAGGAGTACCAGGTCCTGAATGTTCTTGAATTTAACTCCACTAGAAAGAGAATGAGTGCTATCATCAAGATCCCAGGCGACACTCCGGATGCTGAACCAACAGCTTTGCTCATCTGTAAAGGTGCCGATTCTATCATTTACTCCAGACTTAAGAAGGACTCTGACGACACATTACTGGAGAGAACCGCTCTGCACTTGGAAGAGTATGCTACTGAAGGTTTGAGAACTCTCTGTATTGCTCAGAGAGAGCTCACATGGTCGCAATACGAGGCTTGGAATAAGAAGCACGAGATTGCCGCTGCTGCTCTTGTCAAGAGAGAGGAAAAGATGGAAGAAGTTGCAGATTCTATTGAAAGAGAATTGACTCTAATTGGTGGTACTGCCATCGAAGATAGACTTCAAGATGGTGTTCCAGATGCTATTGCTGTCTTGGGACAGGCTGGTATCAAGCTTTGGGTCCTTACAGGTGACAAAGTCGAAACTGCCATCAACATTGGTTTCTCTTGTAACTTACTCGGTAATGACATGGAGCTTTTGGTTCTGAAGACTTCGGGTGAAGATGTTGACGAGATTTCTGAGGATCCTAAGGTCATTGTGCAGACTCTGTTGGAAAAGTACCTTCGTGAGAAGTTTGACATGGAAGGTTCTTGGGAAGAAATAGAGCATGCTAAGAAGATCCACGAACCACCAACAGGCAACTATGGTGTTGTCATTGATGGTGATGCATTGAAAATTGCTCTGCAAGGTGACAACATGAGAAAATTCTTGCTGCTCTGTAAGCAGTGCAAAGCTGTGTTGTGTTGCAGAGTCTCTCCAGCTCAGAAGGCTGCTGTTGTGAAGATGGTGAAGAACACATTGGATGTCATGACGCTTGCGATTGGTGACGGTTCGAATGATGTTGCAATGATTCAAGCTGCTGACATTGGTGTTGGTATTGCCGGTGAAGAAGGTAGACAAGCTGTCATGTCTTCTGACTATGCAATTGGTCAATTCAGATACCTTGCTAGATTGGTTCTCGTTCACGGAAGATGGTCGTACAAGAGATTGTCGGAGATGATTCCAAGTTTCTTCTACAAGAACGTTATTTTCACTGTTGCATTGTTTTGGTATGGTATCCATAACCAATTTGATGGTACCTACTTGTTTGAGTACACCTATCTTATGTTCTACAATTTGGCATTCACATCGTTACCTGTCATCTTCATGGGTATCTTTGATCAAGATGTCAATGATCTTGTGTCGTTGCTTGTGCCCCAGCTATACAGAGTTGGTATCTACAGAACAGAATGGACAATGTCCAAGTTCTGGTGGTACATGGGTGATGGTGTTTACCAGTCAGTCATCAGTTACTTCTTCCCATACGCTCTTTATACATCTGGCTTTGTGACATTCAATGGTTTGAATCTGGATCACCGTTATTGGATTGGTACTCTTGTTGCCTCCATTTCTGTCATTTCTTGTGATTGTTTCATGGTCATGCATCTCTACATGTGGGATTGGCTCAGTATTCTCATCTTCGGTATATCGCTGGTCTTGCTTTTCGGTTGGACTGGTATCTGGAGTAGTACTTTATCTTCTACAGAGTACTACAAGGCAGCAGCTCAATGCTACGGAAGCACTACATACTGGGCGTGCTTGTTTGTTGGTATAGTTGCCTGTTTGCTTCCAAGATTTGTTGCTGATTGTATTTCCAAGATCCTCTATCCTAAGGACGTTGATATTATTAGAGAGTGCGTCAGAAGAGGTGACTTTGATCAGTATCCAAGAAACTATGACCCAACAGATCCAAACAGACCAAAGATATCCAAATACTCCATACAACATACATTGGAGCAAGGAATATCTGGTCCAACATCTCCAGTGTCGAATAAGAGAGTCTCTTCAGTGTTCAGACGCAATTCTCAGAGAAGAACGTCATATCCAATAAACAATGAAGACGTCAGAACAGAGGAGATTGACATGCACCTTGAGCGGAGAAACGGCACACCGGTATTTAGACAGGGTGCATTCGAGGAGTCAACTGATTCTGTGGAAGATTACGTTCCAAGAACATCACTGGACAGAACAAGACTCTCGATGATGAGAGAACGTCAACTTGGTGATGGGAGAACTTCGATTGAAAATGCTAGAACATCGTTGGATCTTCCTGGGTTGACGAATGCTCAAACATTGATGAGTAACACAAGTGCGGATAACAGGACCTAAGGGGGAAAGCCAATGATATTTTACGGCAAATGCATTCTTTTATGTTTTATTTTTGAGGAATTTATACGTAGGATCCGATTTCATTAAATCATCAAGTGTAATCATTACACATTCTATATGACTATTAACAACTTAAACTGACTCAGCATGCCTGATCCTGAATCATCAACGTCTGATATTATACCAAAGCCTTGAGTTCTAAAAGCTCAATCTTCTGATTCCTCTTGGAGCTGAATTCAGTCTTTCTCTTGATCCTTACAGCGGCCAAGACAAACTTCAAAAGGATTGTGATCGTTGGTTTCTTCTTGCAGATGAGTTCATAATCTGGATAGATCCCAACATCTTGCAACTTCTTGATATCCTTTTTGAGGTGTGTGTTAGTGGCCTGAATGGACATCTTCATGAAGGAATTCATAAACTTCAAATCCTTGATCTGGTAGGTCGCCTTGGTGTGCTTCATCTTGTAGTAATCAACCTTATCCTGCAGAGAAACCAACGTCCGTGTTGAGCTAGAGTCCGATTTGTTCAGTGATCTTTGAAGTTGGCGGTACTTATCCACAATCTTTTCGATTCTGCGTTGCAAAAGACCGTTCTCTTCTGACAATGAAGTATACTTATCAGATAGATCCCGGCTGGCTGCCTTGTAATCGAAGTTCTCCTTCTGCGTCAGTTTCAATTGCAGCTTCAAATCGGTTAGGTAATCTTGATCCACATTCAAGGTAGCCATTTTCTTGATGTCTCTCTTGTAATCATACAATTTCTGTGTCATCTGATCAAGTTTGTCCTCTAGTATGTTGTTTTCCTCCCTGAGAGCGGATTTGCTTGTTTCGATCCGAGAAATCTGGGATTGGGTGTCCTTCAACGTCAATAGTGCCTCCGTTAACTTTTCACTCAAGTACTTTATTCTGTTGTTCTTCTCTGTGATCTTCTGCAGTAGCTGGCTGCTGTTACCAAGATTATCGACAGAGACAGGAACGTCATATGCGGTTGTTGTTGAAGCCTTCTTCAGATTCTGGATGATTTTCTTCAAAGAATCAACTTCAATTTGATGCTGTTCCTTCGCATTCTCCAATTCAATCTGTAACAACTTGATCTGACTCTCCTTAGAACCCTTCACCTTAATGAGCTCAATCTTCTCGTCATCAAGCTGTTGCAGTGAAGACATCTTCAAATCTCTAAGCTCGGATTTGATGGTTGAGAGAGCCTTCTCCTTCTCCTGAACAAGCAGCTCATAGCGGTCTAATTCCTTCTGGTACTGTGAAGTCAGTCTCTGTAGTGAATTCTCACGATCGGCGAGTTCCAATTGGAGTTCATTACACTTTGCCGTTAATGACTTGACCTCTAATTTGGCGTAGGATTCATTATCGTTCGTCTTTGTCTGTTTTTCTCTTTCCAACTCGTTGTAGAGCTTGTCATTCTCCACGTTTAAGTCTCTGACTTTCTCCGAGAGTAACTCAACCTCAGACTTCCAAAGATCATCATTAGTGGACTTCTCATGCTTTCGTTGCTGATGCAGCTTCTTCAGCTCCTGGTATGCTTTATATGTTCTTTCGTTTTCGCGCTGAAGTTGGTCTATCTTGATGTTCAAGTGCTCTTTTTCTCTCTGGAGTTCCTCCAAGGCAGCATCCGTATCCTTGAAGTCGTCGATAACTTGCTTCTGTTCAGAGATGATGGATTTTGACTCCCTAAACTTGGATTGTAACGTGTCAATTTGAGATTCAAGATCAGCATTAATATTCTTCAACCTAAGGATCTCAGCTGAACTGTGTTCCCCTGTGGATCTGTTCATTGCCTCTTCTTCCAAGTTATGAAGCTTCTTCTTCGTGGCACTAAGTAGAGCTGACAATTCATCACTCTCTTCATGAGCCTTCTGAAGGTCGGCCTTGAGGTCTTTGATTTCTCTTCTCATTGATTGCATATTTCTGTGTTGATCGTCCAATTGATCGTCCCTGGTCTTGAGAAGAGCCTTAAGCTCTTCAGTCTGCGACTCCAATGCCGTGTCATGGTACGACCGCTGATTCAATTCACGCACCTGAGCCTGAAGATTCTCGATAATATCCATCTTCTCATCCAACTCCTCTTCATGACGACGGATCTCGTGATCTTTGTCCTCACAGCTGCTCTTGTAATCGTCAAGCTGCTCTTGAAGTTGGACAAGATATTGCTTTGACACAGGACTGCTTGATTTCACCTTTTGAGTCTGATGTTCAAGTTCATCTTGCAAGTCTTCGTTCAATTGTTGAAGATCCTTGACGGTATTCTTCAATTGGGTCTGGTCATGTAGAGACTTCTCAAGATCTTGAATTGTGGACCTGAGCATTCTGATCTCATCCTTGTACTTCTCACTATGATCTGACACTGGATGGTGGGGCTGATCCTGGTGGTTCTCCTTGATAGATAGTTCTAGAGTCAACTGTGATACTTCGTCTCTTAGCTTGATGAGCTGTTCTTGGAGTCGAGTGTTCTCTTCGTAGATGTACTGTTGTTCTTGGTTTGTGACAGCATTAAGATACTTCGTCAAAGAGGCAACCTTCACTTTCAAATTATAATTCTCACTCTTCAATTTGGAAATGTCTTCCTGTTGCTGTCTCACGGGATTTGAACCGTTGTTTAGCAACTCATGATGGTTTTCATTGTTGTGAAAGGCCCCAGTGACTGGAGACGACGAAGCATGATTCGGGCGTCCTTGCGATCTGGATGCAGAACTGTGTAACGTATCGTATTCACTTTCATCCATAAATGAGGAGCCGCCACGCAGCTTATTCACCAAGGGGCTGTTGTTGAGCGGGTTGCGCGTGTTGATGACGTTGTGAATGTGCTTGTCTGTAGAGCTCTTCTTCGCAGCGCTCTTCGTCCTCTGGGCATTCTCGTCCTGTGTCTTGCTCGAGTGTCCAAGAGGTGTAAATTCAAAAGTGTGGGTGGTCTTCTGGGGCTCACGAGGAGTTCCTATGAGTGGTTTAGCCGATCTGAACATGATCTACCACAAAAAGGCCTGGGGTTGTTGACGTGTAGCAGAAGATATTAGCCGCGGCCCGGTGCTAGCAAAGGGAAGGGGGGAAAGTGGAAATTGGCCAGAGAAGAAGACTCTTCTCAATAACAGCAGGAGAACAAACGAGTGGAATTCAGCTGGGTGGTCGTTGAGAGATTGTAGTGGGCGTCTATTAGAGAGATTCCTTTGTTTACACTTTTTGTCCCACTGTTTACTTTTCGCGAAAACTCCTACATATGGCCGTCGCTATGGCAACATGGACTAGTTTCCCTTCACTTGGACGCTCAATCTTGCAGTTCTATTGAATGTCTATTATCTAGTTAGAGACAGGAGCAAGATCCCTTAACACGTTCAGAGCCCTCAAGGCTGAGCCTGATTGGATCGACTCAATGGCCAGCTTCTTTCCTTGCTTCCAGTCATTTGCAGCACCGCTGACACAGGCGAGAGCACCAGCGTTGAGAACAATGTAGTCAAAGATTGGGTGTCCCTCGGAGTATTTCCCCTTGAGAATATCTATAAGCAGGGCAGCGTTTTGTTGTGGTGTTCCTGATGCGACGTCACTGAGTGGGTGTTCTGCGAGGCCAAAGTCCGCAGGCTCCAGATCAAAAGTGGAGATCTTCTCTGTGATTGGATCGACCAACCAACAGCGTGTGCTTCCAATTGGACTGATTTCGTCCAAGCCGACTCTGCCCCAGACAATCATCGACTTGGCCATTCTTCCTCTCTTGGAGTCAAGCATCATGACGGCCTCGGCGAATGTCTGTCCGAGGATCTCCGAGTTGACACCAATGATTCTGGCTCTGATTGGCGCTGGGTTCAATAACGGCCCGAGCACGTTGAAGATAGTGGGGATTCCTATATTGGCTCTCAGCGGGGCAACTTTCTTCATTGCGCTGTGGAAGTTTGGTGCAAAGAGGAAGCAGAAGTCGGATTTTGTCATGATCGTGGGTGCAGTTGATGCGGTAATCTTTGACAAGTCCACACCAAGAGACCCAAGCAAGTCACCAGAGCCGGATGTAGATGTAGAGGCCTTCCCACCGTGCTTGCACACTTTAATGCCCATTCCTGCAGTTACGATTGCGGCACTTGTAGAGACATTAAATGTGTCCTGTCCATCACCTCCCGTGCCGACAACGTCAACGTAACCTTCCTGTGCAACTTTTGACTCGTCGATAGTCTCAGAAAACCCTAAAACAGCTGTTGCAGCAGCGGCGATGAAGTCGGGATGGTAGTCCAACCCTCTGACTCTAAGAGCTGTCAGGAATGAAGCGACTTGGATATCGGTCGGGATCCCTTGGACGATCAGCTTGATGACGAGTTGCAGATCCGTTGGGGTGAGGTTTGGCGGATCCATCATCAGCGACTTGATGTACGGCGTGAGAACCGTCTTGCTATTGATGCTCATATTGTTTATTGATTTTCGGAATCGCCAATGGAACACATAGAGTTATTCCGTTCCCTTGATAGTCGTTCTCTGTGTGACTCGAGCGGTATCAAGATTGGATCAAAGCCTGAGACCCGAGGGCAATGGACCTCGGAAATGAACAAACCATACTGTCTATGCTTCATCTCTTCTGTAATTAATCGTTTAGAACATTCAATGTTCCTGATGAATGTGTGTCTAGATGTTCCGATTGTGGGCCCAGTCTACACATGATATTGGTCTATAATTGAAGACTGTGTCGAGAGAGGGTGGGTACCTTCTACTGCTCAGGGCTCAGGGCTCAGGGCTCAGGATGGTTGATCTCAAAAGATCTGTCTGAAACACCCATTCAGAGTCCCACATAATGATCCAGATCTATGTCGACTATCTCTTTTTCCTTTTTCTTCTTCTTGTAAATTGGGGAGAACCAAGAAATAGTCAAGGGAAAATGAAACTGGTTACTGATGTAGTGACAATTTGCATCGCCGTGTTCCTGCCAAGACAGATCAACAGACATTTGACAGAGATCAATTAAAACAGCGGCCGTGGGATATAGTACCACCAAACTGCTAAAAGGGGTCGGCAACTCACAGACAAAGGCTTGTGAAAAAGAAGTCTCCACTGTAAATATCTCAATTTAACCACCCCCACCACACACTCCTTCAGAAGCCGAGTCAAATATAAACTTTGGATCTCGGTGCATGGAAATGCGGCATTCTTGTCTGTTATCAGCAGACCTTCATAGCCACTGTAACGTTCATGCTCATGATATCTTTGGGGAATGTTCATAGAAATTCAGAGCCTAGTCCCGGGAACTGTACGAATTTGCATCACCCCCAGCTCGAAAGCCCACCAGCGGAATCAGATAAAGTCCGTCACATCATGATTATGCGGATGCCAATGGGATGATGATGCAGATCTGGAATGTCAAGCGGGAGAGTGAGGAGAGTCGCTGTACGACGTACTACTACATAGAAACCAACCGGTCGGTTGCTCCTCATTTGCTCATGAGCACTGCGGCCTCTTCAGCGTCAAATGATGGCGTGGATGGTCGTTTGTTGATGCCCCCCTCCGCAAGTAAGCGCTATGCGCAACTTGAGACTCGACACTGTTAAACAGATCAAAATAGATGGAGTATTTGCAAGCTTCCATTAAACTTTGATCTGTGAGACAAGAAGTTGATCAGTGTTAAATAACTAACCACTTCAAGTCAAAATGGGATATGAGCGGACTTCAACTCAGAAGTCAATTATGCAAGGAATATCCCAGTCCCATTAAATGTAGCATAGCATTAATCTGCAGAAGCACTCTTTGCAAATTGAGTGTAGCACTGTAGTATTGCGTAAGCAAAAAAAGGGAGACATTTACGCATAGAAATGCACAAAAGCTTCTCTCGTGCTGTACTCCCGTTGTCGATTCTGTTGGGATCCGGGTAGATACCCCCACTTTGGTTCTAGAAGAGTCTAAGTACAAATGCCCGAATATAGACTGGTAGATGGTCTAGAAGGAAAGAAATTGCACACTTGTGGAAGAGAGAGTGTCGTAAACCGGAAGAATTAAGCGGTCAATACGCTGCTCGGCGGAAGGGACTGCAAAGCAAAAGCAAAAGCAGAAAGGCAGAAAGCAAAGGCAAAAAGTGCAAATCAACCAAACTGTAAACGGACAGTCCGACACCGCCCGTCTGTCAAGCTTGACACACTGGGGCTCATTCTTCTCCTTTTCCTTTCTCAGCATACCTCATCTTTGTGGGTTGACAGCTTGGTGGGGTTATTGCTGGATGTGCATTGTGCATAGCGCAGAATAATTACACTCGTCTCGTACAGTAGCACCAGTGAGAATTTGGAGGGGGAAAGGCTGACTGTCCCTCTACGTGGTAACTCCCATTGTCCTGGTGGTGGTAGGCTGGTAGCCTTCTCTTACCAGAGCTACGTAGAATACCTCGCATACGCATTCCTAGTTTACACTGAGCCTATCTCGACTCGGCTGTTGTTGGGGGCGGTGGCTGTATAAATGCCCTATGTGGCGCGCGCGCGCGGGTCGTGCTAATAAATGTGTGCTCTGTGATGGGTAGATTACTAGTACGATGATAGATGCCATGGGCACTGGGCAGTCTCTGGTCTGCTCTGCAGTCTGTGTGACAGTGGTGGTTCTCTGGGGCTTTTTTTTTTTTTTTTTTTGACTACGACCTTGGGAGACTTTAGGGCCCTGGAGAGAAGACTGAGGGTCTTCCTCGCTCCTTGACGAAAGATTCTGTGTCAGTTGTCAGTTGTCAGTTGTCAGTAGCAGTGTTGCAGTGTTGCAGTAGCCCTAGCAGCTGCCAGCCACAGATTCCATCATTCCAGAAGCAAAGAGGAAGCCTATCAGTCTACCGTCCGTCCGTAGTACGTACACCGTGTACACAATGCACATCTCGAGCCTCTCGAGGTCTCCTCCGTTCGAGCCTAATTAGACGCAGCACCGCAAGTTAAAACTCAAACAAGCCTGGACGGTGAGGCGGCGCCGGCGCCGTGTTGGAAGTCTCTCTCTTTTTCTCGCTGCGTCTCCCTCCACCCCTATAACCTATTACCTATAAACTATAACCTATAACCTATATCCTAGTGTATAGTATATAGCCGATAGCCGATAGCCCTAGAAACCCAGTTTTTGGGGCGCGCAGGCGCTTCGTGCTTCATGTTCTCGGTGACTGGGTTGCCCGTTGCCCGTTGCCCGTAATCGGTCCCAGATCAGTCCCAGATCACAGATCAGACGGGACTAAATGGGCAGAATGCGCGGTCTGGCGGTCTGGCAGATCTCCTCCTCCCCCTAAAGACTCTACATTGCACATTACACACCGCACCTCACCGCACCGCACATTACGCTATTACGCTGGCAAAGAGGGCGATAACCAGATCAACAGAAAAGACACCTCCACAGCAACCAGATCACACCACACCTGCGACACACAACTACGCAAAAGAAAAAAAAATTGGAGGGCAACATAAAAAAAAATCTTTGTCATTCTCTTTGCTTTGAACTCTCTCCTCATCCAGTGGCTCCCTCCCATCGGTGAGATACATACCGACCTGTCCACCCCTAGAGATTGACTGAGCTGACACCTCGCTGGGTGTTGTTCCCCCTTTTCATTTTCCCTTGAGATCTGCTACCATTAAACTCCGGCTCTCGAGGACACCCCCCGCCGGCACTATATCTTTCTCCACCCCACACACTACACAGGAAGAGGAAAGAAATAAGAGAACCAGATCAATTGTTTAGCAGTCTCTTCCAGCATCACAGCATTATAGCATTCTGCATTTCATTCCGTTCGCTCGTCTGTTTGTCCGCTCATTCTCTACTTCCTCCCCATTGGGTTTTCGAGTCGCTCCGTCCCCCGCGTGTGCCCGTCCGTATCCTCTCTCTGGTCTTATGCCCGTGCTTGGTTTCAGAAGAACAGCTACTGCAATTGCCCACTCTCCACTCGCTCATTGATATATATATATATATCCAACACCTGCCTAACTGTTGGTCCTGTTATTGCACACCATGAAAGCGACGGCGACGCTCGACCAACCCCCACCTCCCTCCTCCAAGAAGGTGTGGAGACTCAAAAAGTACACGAGGTCTGCATCTGAGATCCAGCAACAGCAACAGGAGTACGCAAACCTCGAGTTCTCCACAAAGAAGAGCACTAGAAGACCGAAGAACAGACCAGGTGAACAACAGGAATTTGTCTTTGTCGATCTTTCCCCGCGCAAGAAGGAACCCACTAGTGCAAAGTCTCAAAAGAATGAGCCACCAAGTCGCACATTGGTCACTGCAAATGACACACTCCAACAGATGTCAATGCCTTCTACTGATACCACTAGTAAGGTTTCATCTCCAGCATCTGCAGAACCAGTGCCAAGGCATCATGGCATCACACGACTCTTCAGACTCTCGTCACAGAGCGAATCACCAGCTAAACAACAGCACACACAGCCACCAGCACGGAATTCTCCAGGGAAGCCCCAATTGAGTCCCTTGCAAATGATGTCTTCACCGTCTTCACTACCAGAGCACGACTACGACCAACAAGGCCGCACACATTCCCTCACAAAGTCGGTATCATCTCCTTTAGTGCCAACAGTACACCCGCCGTTGTTGAAGCGTTCAAACACCCCACAGCTCGTCATGACCGTCTCATCCACAGGAAGAGCAGTGATCCAGTCATCATCTGCCTCCTCATCCACAACGGACCTCTTCTCCCTTCACCACAGGTCGCCCTCTCCGAAACGCGAGGCAGAATCGCCCTTAGAGTATGCCGATTCCTCATCTGATGACAACAACCAAGACGCATGCCGTGCCTTTGAGAGGGCATTGAGACGCAAGAGGGCAAATACTGCTGGTTCAACACATTCGCTCTCTCGCAACTTGTCCAGAACACACTCAATATCCTCCATCTCAAGCTCATACCGCTCACATGCGCGCATGAGTCCTTCAAGAGCTTCCATTCTAAGACAGAGCACACCAGTCGAGTCCCGACCACCACCAATGGAGGACTTTATCGGTTCTTTCTTTGATGACCCTTCTAGAGAGGCAAGAACGCCAATGACACACTTGAGACAACAAAAGAGTATTTCAGCATTGGGTCCTGCACTCGGTATGCCCGAGCTAGATGGAGATTTGACACTGACAAAGGCCACTGATAGCCCCGTTGATGACAATTTGACTGAGTTCTTTGATTTCTCTGCGTTTGGTGAAGAGCATTTCCACTTGCAGGATATTTGAAAGACAATGGCATTATGAAACGATACATTCCTAGATTACGTTTATTTTTTCCTAAAAGTTTTGTTATGCATGTTATGAGTTTATTCAAACTGTATCTTAAATTAAGCCAATATCGTCTTGACATACTCAAAACACTCATCCTCACCCTTGTCTGGATTGTCCAATTGCCACTCCAGCATCTGCGTTTGAACTTGTGACATCCATGGACCAGGCTTACGCTCTAGCTTCTTTGATAACTTCTTACCATCAATCAACGGCTTCAACTTGGAAACCTCATGCAATTGCTCTTTCTCAATGATATCCCAAAACTCTTCATACTTCTTTAGAGCACCCTTGCCATTCTCGGTCATCTCATCGCACAAGTTGAAAACAAAGGCAAGCTGGTACTCAGCACCGTATTTCCTGAGCAGGAACCCAATCTCTGATCTCTTATACTCAGGCAGCTTGGAAACAATTCCTTGGAATTCATCTCTAGTCGAGAGAATCCTCGTCACAATATCGGCATCGATTCTAGAGAACTTGAGTCCCCTTTTAACAATGATCTTCGTAGCAAACACCTGCTCCCCCTTTTTATCAGTGAGTAACTTCACACCTGCCCATGGCTTCAACACTGTAGCTACCCAAAAGAGACGTTTTGTCGATTCTCCAGTGAATACATCAAGCACAACAGGATCAAGCTTTTCACCATAGGAAAACGAATCAATTGCATTGACAGATTTCATGACAGATTGCTCAAGCTCTTTAGTCTTGTTTTTAATCAACTCAGGGCTATTGAGTTCATCAATCTTGTCCTCCGTGGGACCAAGGCTGAAGACTGTACCGAGAAGCCCAGCATCACCCAAGAGCTTCAATCCTCTAATGGCATCGCTGCTCAGTGTTTTACTAATCTCAGAACCAACTCTCTCTCTGGAAATCTTCACCAATAGTGCCTTCTTTACCCTTGCATCTTTCATTGCTTCAAACGTCTCGGGATCAAGTTCAAACCCAAATCTACTGACAAACCTCACGAGTCTAAGCACACGCAATGGATCATCGAGAAATGTTTTCAATGGTTCCAATGGTGTCCTCAGAATACCATTTTTCAAATCATCTAGGCCTCTCTTGGTAAAATCTTCCACCTTATCTTGCTCAATGTTGTAAAACAATGCATTCAACGTGGCATCTCTTCTATATGCGTCTTCCTCAGCTGTACCAAACTCAATCTGTGGAGTCCTAGATTCCTCTGTATACTCTTCATGTCTCAAATTGACAAAATCAATGTCCAATCCATACAATCTCATAGATGCCGTCTCCAGATGCTTGGACTTCTCGGGATTCTTCTCAATCCTATGGAAATTACCAACCTTAAGTTCATTTCCCCCTTCGTCTTTTGGTGGGTTTTCTTTGAGATACTCTAGAAAATTCCCGGCAAACTCCTGCCCAGACATGACATTAACTGCAATGTCCAAATCATCGGAAGGTAATTGCAATAACTTGTCACGCACCCATCCACCAGCGACACGAGGCACGAGCTTCTCCTTGCCCTTGTTGAGATCATTGTAATGAGCACAGAAGTCTCTCAACAGGGTAGTGATCCTGCTCTCCCTCGGCGTGAGTGCGATCTTTGGATTCAATGGGTTGAAACTGGAGGTGGACATCTTTCTCTTCATCAAATTCTGTACAAAACGGTGCATTGACTCCACTCAACTGATCCACAAGCAAAAGGAATAATGACAATGTGAGGAGGTGAAAAGTATCAAATGTTGAAATGGCGTAAAAGTGGCGCGAAAACAGCTTTGGCGAAAAATTGCGCTAGTAGTAACAACAATAACATGAAGTCATCACCATAGAACAAGATACATTGTATTGGGAGATTTGTGCTTTCTCACATTCATCTGAAGGTTGGATCCCATATTAATTTTGTTGTTGTTGTCTCACAGCCTCAGTGAAGACCCAGTTGTGGAGAGATAGAGAGATATCCACTGTGTTGACAGCCCATCATTACTATATTCACATACAAGCACTATGACGGACAACAGCAAGTACAAGTATGAGGCAATGTCGAATCAGGTCCTCCGACAGGACCGCAAGCTGCTTTCAAACAGAACAGACCCTCTGAGAGATGCTGCATTATCTGCGCCAACGTCGATGGCTGGAAAGGTGAGCATGAAAGAGATGGGTTCACGAGCTCATGCCGTTGAAGATGAAGATTCCGAAGACAAGAAGGTCGCAAAGAGCGTTGCAGAAAGGCTCAAGAAGAAGGTCAAATCAAGGAGTGCTGTCACTACAACAAGACTTAATAACTCCACTCTTTTGAATTCCGAAATGGAAAACTTGAAGTACCATCCCAGTGACGCTGGTAGCGTTGAGGCATACGAAGAGCTTGTCTCGTGGGTAGGAAGAATTCTTGGAGGAGACATCTCACATTCAATGGTACTTAGTGCTACAGATATTGTTATTCAGACATTGAAAGACGAAAACCAAACGGATAGATCCAAATTGAAGAGCATTGCTGATGATCTTGATGTTAAGGTGACGGAGAGCGATCTTGCCACTGCTCTCAAATTAGCGTCGAGATTGACAGATTACGAATCACAGATTCATCAACGAGATTCAAATGAGGCTGAAGCTGTGGCAATTGATCTGGTGGGTGAAGAGGAGGAAGATGAAGATGAGGATGCTAGTGAGAGTGAAAGTGATGACGATTTTGCAGGTCCACGTCTTGATGATTTTGTACAAGCACCGAATGATGATGAAGGGATAGATCAGGACGCACAGGAAGATGTCTTAAAGTTTGACTCAAGGCCTACGGAATCCCATGTCATTAATCTAGAAGATGTTGACTCACTCTACCTACAGAGAACAATTGGATCTGCTTTACCTAAGCTAGACCCGGTTGCACTTCAGGATACAACTAGCAAAGCATTTGATTATCTTTCCAGTGATTTGAAAGACAGAGAATTTGAGCAAGCACTGCTTGAACTTTTCCCAGACTCACCAGAGCTCACACAACTACTCATTATCAATCGGTACACAATTGTCTTCGGTACACGACTCTCAAACGCATCGAACGACTCCCAGAGACAGCAAATCAAGGAGCAGATGACCCAAAGTGGGTTAAAGCATCTTGCTGAAGATGATAACGAGACCCCTTCGAAAAGACGCAAGGTCGAGTATTCGGCAGAGAGCTCATCTAATGCTACCAGACTACCAAAAATTGTAAACTTGGATGACCTTGTCTTTGATCAAGGCGCGCATCTCATGACCACAACCAAAGTTAATCTTCCGAAGAGTTCTTTCAAACGTGTCAAGAAACATTACGAAGAGATTCATATTCCAGCTCCTGCTCCACCAACAGACCAAGCGGAATTGGTTCCTATTTCTACACTCCCAGCATGGGCCCAGAGCGCATTTCCAGCTGCTGAAACGGCTACTTTGAACAGAATTCAATCGAAGGTGTTCCCAACTGCATTCAAAGATGACGAAAATATCCTTCTCTGTGCTCCAACTGGTGCCGGTAAGACCAACGTTGCAATGCTCACTATTCTACGGACATTGTCACAATTCAGAAATGACGACGGTACTTTTGCCCTGAATGATTTCAAGATTGTATACATTGCTCCATTGAAGGCTCTTGTTCAGGAGCAGGTTCGTGAATTTTCCAGAAGACTGTCGCAGTTTGGTATTAATGTTGAAGAACTCACTGGAGATCACAATTTGACGAAGCAGCAGATCAGTGAAACGCAGATCCTCGTCACAACTCCAGAGAAATGGGATGTGATCACAAGAAAGAGCTCTGATACAAGTTATACCAACTTGGTTTCATTGTTAATTATTGATGAAATTCATCTTTTGCATGATGAGAGAGGTCCTGTTCTAGAGAGTGTGGTGGCCAGAACCATTCGCAACACCGAATTTACTTCAAGAGATGTCAGACTTGTTGGTTTGTCTGCTACCTTGCCCAATTACAAGGACGTTGCCAGATTTCTTCGTGTTAATGAAACCAACGGACTTTTCTATTTTGATGCTTCTTACAGACCTTGCCCGTTGGCACAACAATTCATTGGTATTACAGAGAAGCAATCGTTCAAACAGGCACAGGCCATGAACGAGGCTTGCTATGACAAGATATTGGAAGCTGCTGGGAAGTATCAGGTCATCATATTTGTTCACTCGAGAAAAGACACAACGAGGACTGCAGCGTGGCTCAGAGATAAACTCCTTGAGGAGCAGAAGCTCAACTTATTCCTGAAATCTGATGCTGGTAATATTGAGATATTGAGGCAAGAGTCCGAAAGCGTTAAGGATAATGGCCTCAAAGACTTGCTGCCAACTGGATTTGCCATCCATCATGCCGGTCTTTCCAGAGAAGACAGATCGGCATCTGAGGACCTGTTTGCTGCTGGAAAGGTTCAAGTTCTCGTATCCACTGCAACATTGGCTTGGGGTGTTAACTTGCCAGCTCACACTGTTATCATCAAAGGGACAGAAGTATACGCACCAGACAAAGGTGATTGGACACAGCTGTCGCCACAGGACATTCTTCAGATGCTTGGTAGAGCTGGGCGTCCACGTTACGATGAGAGCGGTGAAGGTATCATCATTACTTCTCAATCCGAGGTACAGTACTATTTGGCTGTATTGAACCAACAGTTGCCGATTGAGTCTCAACTGATGAGCAAACTGGCTGATAATTTGAACGCTGAAGTTGTTCTTGGTACCGTCAACAGCCTTGAAGATGGTGTTGAGTGGTTGGGGTACTCTTACCTCTACGTCCGAATGCTTACATCCCCTGCCATATACAGAGTTGGACCTGAATACGCAAATGACAAGACATTGAAGTGGAAAAGAGCAGATCTTATTCATTCTGCTCTTACAATTCTACACCAGAACAATCTTGTTGTCTACGATCCATCAACAGGTAAAGTCCAAACAACCGAGTTGGGTCGTATCTCTTCTCACTACTACATCAACTACGACACTATGTCTTTCTACAACAAGCAGCTGAAACCATATTCTTCGATAATTGATGTTTTCAGAATTTTTGCATCCTCGTCTGAGTTCAAGTTAATCCCAGTGAGGCAAGAAGAGAAACCAGAGATCACCAAGTTGGTTGAAAGGGCTCCTATTCCTATCAAGGAGGATGTTAACGATCCAAGAGCTAAGGCCAACGTGTTGCTCCAATCATATATTTCAAGACTTTCCCTAGAAGGGTTTGCCTTAAATGCTGATATGATTTACATTACTCAGTCTGCAGGAAGATTGTTGAGAGCTCTATTTGAGATTGTTTTGAAGAAGCAATGGGCTGGATTGACAAAACTTTTACTTGATCTTTGCAAAATGGTCGAACAGAGAATGTGGCTATCCAACTCTCCATTCAGACAGTTTCCAGATTGTCCACCGAAAGTCATTGCGAATACAGAGAGTTCCAATTTACCATGGTCTCAGTACTTCAATCTTACAGATACCAGTGAGATGGCACAGGCAATTCGTGATGACCGCTCCGCGAGAAAGGCATTAGAGATGGTGAAGAAATTTCCAAGACTTGATCTCAAGTGTTCGATCCAAACAATCACACCAAGCTTACTCAGGGTTGAACTTGATATTCTTCCTGAATGGGACTGGGACACACAGATTCACCACAACGCAGAACAGTTTATTCTTCTTGTTGAAGACTCTAATGGCGAAAAGATTCTCTATAGTGACACTTTTTTGGTACGCAGGAATTACATCAACAGTGAACATTTGATTGATTTCACTGTGCCTGTTTCGACACCTTTGCCACCAAATTACTTTGTCACCTTAGTCTCTGAGAAGTGGCTTCACTGTGAATACAGAATCCCTGTAATGTTGAATACCATCAAACTTCCCAAGCAGTTCCCAGCACCAAGACAGTGGTTGGACCTATCACCTGTTCCAGTTACAGATCTCAATGTTGAAGAGTTTTCCAATGCTTTGGATGTTAAGTTTTTCAACAAGCTTCAATCTCAACTTTTGCAGGCTATCTACCACTCCAACGAAAACGTCATGGTGGGTGCGGTCAAAGGGTCTGGTAAAACTGTACTTGCTGAGCTTGCACTGTTTAACCATTGGAAGGAGAACAAAGGCCGTGCCATCTACATTGTTCCAACACAGGAGAAGCTGGATGTATTGCACAAAGACTGGACCAAACGTTTTGGTGGCATTGCAGGAGGGAAGTCCATTGGAAAGTTCACCAATGAACTCACAACAAACTTGAAAGTTTTGGCCGAAAGTCACCTTGTGCTTTGCACTCCTCAGCAGTTTGATGTTGTTTCTCGACGCTGGAAAAATAGAAGAAACGTACAGGCTATTGAGTTGTTCATCATTGACGATATACAGGTTCTGGGGAATGGCTATACCGGCTATGTCTATGAAAACATCATATCCAGAATGAGATTCATGTCTAGTCAGTTGAACAGTGACCTTAGAATTGTTGCTCTGGGTACCTCTCTTGCAAATGGTCGTGATTTTGGAGAGTGGATTGGTGCCGAGAAGTCAAACATTTACAACTACTCTTCTATGGACCGGATAAGACCTTTGGAAATTCACTTACAGTCATCTACTATCAGTCACAACCCATCAATGATGTTAAGCATGATCAAGCCTGCTTATCTTGCTGCAAAGGGATTACAAGACGGTTCTGCGTTGGTTTTTGTTCCTTCACGAGTACACTGTGTTGATATTAGTCTCGAATTCTCGAGGCTCTCTGATCTAGATGGGCATAGCTTCCTCAATGCCGACCTTGGAGAAATCGAAGCACTTCTGAAGAAAATTTCTGATCCTTCTTTGAGGTCAATGCTGGAGTCTGGTATTGGGTTCTTCTACAAGAACATGAATACCAATGACAAGAAGATTGTTGAGAAACTTCATTCAAGTGGTGTGCTTGGCGTCCTTTTTGCCACAAGAGATACTGCCACATATGCACCTACATCTGAACTTGTGGTTGTCTTGAGCACGCAGTTCTTTGAAGGAAAAGAGCATCGCTACATTGACTATCCAATTAACGAAGTTCTGGAAATGATTGGATGCTCTGAGGGCAAGTTTGGTAACTCCGATAAGGCAATCATCTTCACGAATGCTTCAAAGAGAGACTACTACAAGAAGTTCTTGAATGAATCATTACCACTAGAGAGTTTCTTGAATGTCTTTGTTCATGATGCGTTTATCAATGAGATCAGTACCGGACTGATTACAACAAGACAGGAGTGTATTGATTGGTTTACCTACACATACTTTTACAGAAGGCTTCAAGCCAATCCAAGTTTCTATGGAGTGCGTGATGTTTCCCATGTTGGCATTTCGACATACCTTACTGAGCTTGTGGAGGAGACTCTCAACGAGCTATCCCACGCCAAACTTATTGAATTACAAGATCACTATGTGGATGAGGACGAGGATGAGGATGCGGAAGATCAGGCTGAGATTACACCACTGGATGGTGCTCTTATTGCTGCATACTACACTATATCCTTTGTCACGATGCAGACATTTATTATGTCGTTGACCAAGAGATCCAAGCTGAAGTCTATTCTTGAGATTATCACATCTGCTTCTGAATTTGATTCGATCCCAATTCGAAAGAATGAAACTGCGATGTTGCAAAAGATTTATAACAGGGTTCCCGTGAAGTCATCTCAAGATTTGTCCTTTGAGTCGCCTTACTTGAAGGCATTCATTCTTTTGCAAGCACACTTTTCAAGAATAAACCTTCCGCCTGACCTTGCGTCAGACCAACTGTTTGTTCTTGAGAAGACGTTGACACTCTTGTATGCTGTTGTTGATATACTCACCAGTGAAGGTTATCTCAATGCCACATACGCAATGGATCTTTGCCAGATGGTTGTTCAGGCAACATGGGACACTGATAGTCCACTCAAACAGATTCCATACGTTGATGATGGTATCTTGGAAAGAGCTGCGTCTAATGGTGTGAAATCAGTATTTGATTTGCTAGAGTTGGATGACGATGTCAGAAACAGCGTGTTGCAGATGCCCGACAGACACTTACAGAAAGTTGCTGATTTTGTCAACTCTTACCCAAATGTCGAGATTGCATACGATCAACCATCTGATTCAGTTGTTGCCAACGAGCCAAGTACTATTGGGCTATGTATCTCTCGTGATGACACCCCAGAGGACCTGATTGTCAAATCGCCATTCTATCCATTCTCCCACACCGAATCGTGGTGGGTGCTCATTGGAAATAAGTCCAAGAGAGAGCTTTACGGGATAAAGAAGATTGTGCTGAGCAAGGAAGAGACTCAATTGGCCTTGGAGTTCACGGTCCCTACTGCTGGACATCAAGAGCTGTCAATTTGGTGCGTCTGTGACTCGTTCATTGACTGTGACAAAGAGACCACCGTTGAAATCGAGGCACAGGAGGGTGAGAAAGACTCTGGAGATGAGAACTAGAGATTTATCCATAGCATTTAGAGTGTATCAATATGAGCGACATGTATTGTAGTACCGTTGCTGGGGTAACAATAGGAATCAACTTTTTGTGCAAGGGGACACACACCCAGAGGAACGCGCTTTTTGGGCGGTGGACGGTGGATCAGGAAAAACACACAAAAAAGGACACGAAACACGTCAAAGCAGCAAGCACTTTGAACGAGAATTGAGAAGCCAGAGAGGAATGTTGCGTCAGTTTGTGGTTGTTCTGTTTACCTTGTGCGCGTTTGCCGCTGCCCACAACGTGATATTGCCAGCCAACGGCAAGGTCTGTTTCTTTGAGAACATCAAGAAGAACGACGAGTTGGCCGTCAGTTTCCAGTTTGGTAACAGAGACTCGCGTTCCAGTGAGCAATTGGTGGGTGACTTCTGGATCCTTTCGCCATCTGGAAGAGTGATGCACTCCAAGAACGATGTGTCCCACGGTGATGTACAGGTGAAGGCCACGGAGAAGGGCAAACACACGTACTGCTTCTCCAACGAGCGTTCCTCCATCACCACCAAGGACGTGTCCTTCAACATCCACGGTGTTGTGTACGTTGATGTGAACGATCCAGACAGTGACAGTTTGAATGGTGCCGTTAGAAGATTGTCTATTTTGACCCAGGAGGTGAAGAACGAGCAGAGCTACATTGTTGTCCGTGAGAGAGTGCACAGAAACACCGCCGAGTCTACCAACTCGCGTGTCAAGTGGTGGTCCATCTTCCAATTGCTTATTGTCGGTGCCAACTCCGTGTTCCAGATCTACTACTTGAGAAGATTCTTTGAGGTGAAGACCATTGTTTGATCTTCCTTCACCGTGATCCAATGCATAATGACTCTACTATAAACACCACGGTAAGAGCATTTCTCCGTGTTTGTTAACTGTATACTACTAGTACCACAACTACTACTTGAAAGACCTCTTCTTGTGGCCAGAGTAAAGAGTAGAAATAACAAGTTGAGTAGCATCATCGCCCGACGACAATGCGGCCGCGCGAATTACCCGGCTTGCAGGCGAATCTCATCACTATGATGAAGCAGATCACTATGCTACTGGCAAGAGTTATTAAGAGCAAGAAGAAACCAACAGGCTCACTTCTTCAACTGCAAGTGGCTGGGTCTTTCCACAAGAGGTGTTTGCTGGGAATGAAGTTCTACATTGATGATCTCCCCGTGCTCTTCCCCTATCCGCGGATCTACCCGGAGCAATACGCCTACATGACGGATATCAAGAAGACGCTGGATGTCGGTGGCAACAGCATTCTGGAAATGCCCTCTGGTACGGGTAAAACCGTGTCTTTGTTGTCCCTTACTGTGGCTTATCAGATGCATTACCAGGAACACCGCAAGATTGTCTACTGCTCCCGTACGATGTCTGAAATCGAGAAGGCTTTGATCGAACTACACAGTCTGATGGAATACCGAGCTAAAGAATTGGGCTATGTGGAGGACTTTAGGGGTTTGGGGTTGACATCCAGAAAGAATCTTTGTCTTCATCCAACGGTCAGCAAGGAGAAGAAGGGAACAATTGTCGATGAGAAGTGCAGAAGAATGACCAATGGTCTTGCAAAATCCAAACTTGAAGCTGGTGATGAGTCGGTACAACTGTGCGAGTTCCATGAGAATCTTTACGACATGGAGCCGGATAACCTTGTTCCTCCCGGTGTTTACTCATTTGATGCCTTGACAAACTATTGCAAAGACCAAAGGACATGTCCTTACTTTACCGTTCGTCGTATGATCCCGTTCTGCAACATCATCATTTACTCGTATCATTATCTGCTGGACCCCAAAATTTCCGAAAGAGTCTCACAAGAGTTATCAAAGGATGCTATAATCATCTTTGACGAAGCCCATAATATCGATAACGTCTGTATCGAGTCCTTGTCGATTGATATCACAAGTGACATGCTAAAGAAGGCATCGAGAGGTGCCACTACCTTGAACCAAAGAATCGATGAAGTCAAGAGAACAGATGCTCGAAAGCTACAGAACGAGTACGAAAAACTGGTACAAGGTCTAAGTGCATCAGAAATTATCAATAATGAGCAGCAAATGATTGAAATACCAGTGTTATCATCGGATCTTCTCAAAGAAGCCGTTCCAGGTAACATCAGAAGAGCAGAGCACTTTGTTGCATTTATGAAGAGATTTATCGAATATCTCAAGACAAGAATGAAAGTACTGCACGTTATTTCAGAAACACCCATATCATTTCTCCAGCATTTGAAACAACTCACTTTTATTGAACGAAAACCACTGAGGTTCTGCTCAGAGCGATTATCGCTCTTGGTGAGAACCCTCGAAATCACAGACGTTGAAGAATATGCTGCTCTCAAGGACGTTGCAACATTTGCTACCCTTATTTCGACATATGAGCAAGGTTTCCAGCTTATTCTCGAACCTTATGAAACAGAAGGAGCAACTGTTCCGAATCCGATCCTCAGATTCACATGTCTTGATGCATCCATCGCCATCAAACCCATTTTCGAAAGGTTCCATGCTGTCATTATCACGTCAGGTACTATCTCTCCACTGGATATGTATCCACGTATGTTGAATTTCACCACTGTTATCCAAGAATCGTATACCATGACATTGGCCAAGAAATCCTTCCTTCCACTTATTGTCACAAAAGGTTCTGATCAAGTTGCCATTTCTTCGAGATTTGAAATTAGAAATGATCCAAGTATTGTCAGAAACTACGGCTCACTGCTGATTGAATTTGCAAAGACTACTCCTGATGGTATGGTTGTGTTCTTCCCATCGTACCTCTACATGGAGAGTATTATTTCAATGTGGCAGAACATGGGTATCCTTGACGAAGTTTGGAAGTACAAACTGATTCTTGTGGAGACTCCAGATGCACAGGAGACCGCATTGGCTCTTGAGACTTACAGAACGGCATGTTCCAACGGGAGAGGTGCAGTTTTGCTCTCTGTTGCTCGTGGTAAAGTTTCAGAAGGTATCGATTTTGACCATCAGTATGGACGTACAGTGTTGATGATTGGTATTCCATTCCAGTATACCGAGTCCAGAATCCTGAAGGCACGTTTAGAGTTCCTTCGTGACCATTTCCAAATAAGGGAGAATGATTTCTTATCTTTTGACGCCATGAGACATGCTGCTCAGTGTCTGGGACGTGTTTTGCGTGGTAAAGACGATTATGGTGTAATGGTTTTAGCTGACAGGCGGTTTGCACGTAAGAAGAATCAATTACCGAAATGGATAGCTCAAGGTTTGAGTGATGCTGACACCAATTTATCTACAGATATGGCTGTGGCAAACGCTAAGCAGTTTTTAAGAGCAATGGCCCAGCCTACGGATCCAAAGGACCAGGAAGGTGTATCCATTTGGGATGTTAATCAGTTACAGGCGTTCCAGCATGAACAGGAAGCACAAAGGGACAACTTTCAGGAATTGGTTGACGGAGATGGGGATCAGCAAATGCTTACATATGAGGAGGAGATGGAATTGGCCAATTTGTGAACATAGTATGAAGGTCTTTCTTACAACTCTAGTAGTACTAATCACAATGAATGCATTCTAATCAGAAATACTATGCAAAAAAATATACAAGCAATATTCCCAACAAAACCAAACAAAAAAGAGTTTGCAACTATTCTGAGATTTAAACCTCATGTGGATATTTTCTGTGCTTTGTCTCTTGTTTCTTCATTACCCATCACGTCACATCATCATTTATTTTGGTCTGAAAGAGCAACCCTCAGTCAACTTGGCCTTACCACCGGTTGGGTGGGTCAAGACAGTAGCGCAAGAGTCACAAGTGACAGCAGTCTGGGCGTGGGAGAAGACGATTGTGATGTTCAAACAACCTGGGCACTTGACATCCATGAAGTAGGATCTTGGAGCCTGGACCAAGTTTTTGAGCTTGTGCTGCTTAGCCTCAGAGGCGGCAGTTGGGTGCAACAAATCCTGAACCAAAACCTGTTTATGTGAGTTAGTAACTGGTGCTTATTAGGGTCCTAGAAATGATAAGAGATGAGTGCTTGTTGGAGTGTGGAGTACGCTGCGAATGGAGCTTTGGAGATCAACATCAGTATTGTGTGGTGAGGAATGAACAAAAAGTTGAATTAGTCTGCAATGGTAATTGCTTGCTCAAGAAATGTTTTTGGTGAGAGCGTAGTGATATGGAATGTGATGCGGTGGCGCTTGGTAGTTAATGGTCTTGATACCACTTGAAATTCTGGTTCTCATGATAATCTGATAGTGATCCTTTTCTGTCAAAGACTCTCGATGTTCATTATTATGACTGTCTCTGATTTTGTCCACTGTTGATCTTTAATGGTGTTTCTCGATGATAATATAGGTGTTATAACTCTTATAGTCTTGTGTGGCTTAATCGTCAGTGTGTACACTTATGAACGTCTGACCCGATGTATGGAACCTCTGTGACCTCCTCCAAATACACATCTCTTATCTGTGATCTCTATGTCCTCTCTGAACGTACCATTTTGCTCTTGACGTTATGCGATAGCTCTCCAAAAGTCCAACTTCAATGAGAAACCACGCACAAAATGCCCAATTTTTCACTTTTTTTTTCCAGCCCTCAGCTCTCAGCGATCAAATGCCGCCGTCGTAAATCAAGAAATTCGCGAACCTATTACCCGGCTCGCGCGAAGAACATCGAAAGCGAAAGTTGCCTCTTCAGGATAATGTCCTCTTTGGGACATTTCTACGCGACTGCTGGCCGAACCAATTAATATTGTTACCCGCCTTTCCACTCCCATTTGGAAAGCAGTCACACTGGATGTTCGGGTTTGCGCTCTTTGTGGTTCTATTCCTTATTTGCACTGCGATCTTACCAATGACTAGTAGAGCATTCGTTGGTTGTTACTCGTAATTCCGTTTCTAGTTTGTAAATTACAACTTCGAAGAACCAATAGCTACAATTCAAGAAACTGGCCTGAGAATAGATAGGGCTATGTGTGTGTGTGAATATGCAGGGGCGATGAAGAGAAAGAGAGCTGAGCCCATACGAAGACGTACGTCAATACGCATTCGTGGGGAAAACACTTTAACCACTTCGACACATCAAGTCCTACAGAAAAGAATAAATAGCGCATAATAGTATATTTGGATTTGCAGAAATAAGCGGATTTACCTATACTTTATAGAAAAAGAATGACACACAGAGGACGACTCAAACAAACACAGACACTAGAACACAATCACAATCAGAACACAACACATGCAACACAAGACAGCATCACTCTCTAGCCAATAGTGAGCTCAAGATTGAGTCCAAACACGTCCACCAGATCAGTAGTCAATCACGACTCTAGATCCGTTGAGTGCTTAGGCGCTTCAAATCTTTTACTCAAACTATCCATACTGCAAATGGTCCCTGACTCTTCGCTAAGAAACCAATGACCAAAACTAACTAAACGCTCCAACCAACCAATTCCAAAAACCAACTGCTATATAAATACTGCTGTATGTGTATTATGCAAACCTCCCTCGTCATCATTGGTACCTGGATGCGAGTGTTGGGTAAATGATGCTGTTCTTGCTGTTGTTCTTGTGAATGGACGTATAGATAGAAGAGAAACCCCCAAAAATCAAAAAAGAAAAAAAAAAAACAAGAGAACAATAACAGTAACATCTGTACTAAAATGAAACTCATGACTCGTGTGAATATGACAAAAGAAAATTGAAAAGAAGGGTGTTTCGAAATAGCAAACAAGAAAGAATAGGAAAACCGTTGCATTGTAAAAGTGTTCGTTGAGAAAGTGATGTATGTGTGTGCCTGCCTCTATGTTCGTGCCGTTGTGTTTGTGTGCTTCAAGCCAAAGTGTACCAGACTTTAAATCTAGAGAAATATAGGTGATCATCAAAAAAAAAAACAAGAAATAGTTTGATCAAGAAGGAATCGATCAGCAAGGAGAAAAAAAAGGAAGGAAGAGTAAATAAGTCTCCAAAACAAGATGGAATCAGTAGAGTAATTGCACTTCATTTCGTAATATACAGGTCGGGACCTTCATAAACAGTCCAAATTGATGGCGGGAGGGAGGATACCAGAACGCTCCCAACCAGTAGTCTTTCAAAGAGTCATGGTTGTGGGCACTGGAAAATGTATGTATGTATGTGTGGTGTGTATGAAAAAACCGAAGAGTAGAAAGGAGGAGGGATCATAAGTCTTACTTTGTAGGCTTCTTCTGTTTTCTTGGAGGCGTCATACTTCTGTTCTGTCCCACAGAGTTGTAGTTATATTTTGGTTTCTTCTCAGCAGGTTTCAAAATCTGGAAGGAACACAGTAAACTGTCATCCACACTCATCATGGCACCAGCGTTATCAAATTCACCACAGTAGTTTGGGGCACTGAACAATGTAACCAGTTGTCTCTTTGAGAAGAATTCATAACCGTCTTCAACAACTTGGTGCGCCCTACAAATCAAGTCCATGTCATGCTTTTGCAAAAATCTCGACACCACGTCTGGGCCAAATGTGAACGAAACACCACGGTCGTTTTCACTCCAACCTGTGATGTCCTTATCTGGGTCTGACCAAAGCAAGTCGCAAAGAAGACCAACGTCTGGGATATCTGTAGGTCTCATGACTCGTCTAATCTGCTCCATCGAGTTCAAGTCGGGAGACAAGCCTCCGTGCATGGTGAAGATCTTCTCGTCAATAATAGCAGCGATGGGCAAGCAGTTGAAACAATCTGTAAATGTCTTCCAGAGCTTAATGTTGTACCTTCTCTTGCACTCGTCGTAGAAACCGTAGATTCTGTTAATGGAAGCACACTCGTGGTTACCTCTAAGGATGAAGAAGTTTTCAGGGTATTTGATCTTGTAGGCCAACAACAGGCAGATCGTCTCCAACGACTGCTTACCTCTGTCAACGTAGTCTCCCAAAAAGAGGTAGTTGGACTCTGGTGGGAAGCCGCCGTACTCGAACAATCGAAGGAGGTCATAGTACTGGCCGTGGATGTCTCCGCAAATCTTGATTGGGGCCTCGAGCTCGAGCAAAATAGGCTGCTGGATGAAGATCTCACGCGCCTTCTTACAAAGGAAACGAATCTCGTACTCCTCTAGTTGCACCGGTTGGCCCGGGCGGGATCCTCTGACTTCAAGGAGTCTGTCGACGATCGAGTCGAGGTCTGCTTCTGGTTCTTCAGCCATCTTGCGTGTGTGTGTGTGTGTGTGTGTGTCTAGATGTGTGATGCTTGTGGCAAAAAGAACAAGAAAAGTAGGTTTTCAGCAGTCCGTGGTGTAGCTAGCGACGCGTCAAAACGTGTACAAGTCCCTGTTGTTGTTGGTGGTGGTGGCGCGATGGTTTGAAGATTCTCTCTCACGCTACGGGCAACTTCCGGGTGGGCGGCAAATGGGAAATGCGAAATGCGAAAAAGGTGGATGTGGAACTTGGGAGAGGCCGTGGGGCGTGGTTTCGTGGGGCGGCAAGGGGTGTGTGTATAAGGGGGTCCCTGGGTGGATCGTGTCGATATTGGTGCAGAAAGTTGCCAGATACGCTAGTTGTAGCTCTGTATTTCTTGCCGGACGCTGAACACTGGGACGGGCGGCTCTTTGCTTTTCCCCGTTGGCGTTGTTGGTTGTTGTTTTGGCAAAGGGGGTGACGATTTTTTTGCAGGTTTTCGGTTTTTTTTTTTTTTTTTTTCGTTCGAATTGGGAAGGAAGCAGCAGGAAGCAGGAAGCAGCCACCCACACTTTCGGGAGCATATTCGCGCGTTACCCGGACTTTCCATCTATATTTACACGCCTAAATAGCACTGGCTGAGGGCTCTCTTGAGCGTGTACCCTCGGAACTGCTCGCGGCGGCATCGGCTAGATAGCTAGATCAGTGGCTAGGACAGCACCAGCCGCGGCGCAAACAATGCTAGTGGTAAGTGTAGGTACGTACTACGTAGGTACTGTGTTGGTTGTCTAGCTCTTTCTTGTCTTGTCTCCACCTGAGTATCGCCAATGTCCGTTCCGTTCAAGAACACGTACCATCTCCGCAAGGTCTCGCCGGCCGACTCCAGGCCGTGCGCATTCTGCTACAAGCCAACAACGTCAGTGCTGATAACGAGCGATGGCACTAGTGACTTCTTTTACACTTGTGACGTCCATCTCTCAGACTCGTCGTTTGCGACGCCGGTCCACTCGCAGGAGTACATTGACGCCAGATCTAGGAAAGAGGCGCTCGATAAGGAGATCAAACACCTCAAATTGAGATGGGATGAAAAGAACAGATACTCTGGTTGGGAGAAGATTGTAAGCTATACCAAATGGACAAATAACGATAAGAAGCAGAGTGATAAAGACGAGTCGGACTCGGATACAGCAAATACACCAGACGACAAGGAGAAATCTGACAAGAAGAAACTCAAAGAGCTGCATTCAGAGTCTTCGGATATCGACCAAATCCTGTCGAAACAACCAAGGGTATACGAATTAAACAAGGACATCTTCCACATTAGACTACAAAAGAAGAAACCCAAACCACCAGTAGATACAACTGGTGTTAAAGACTTGTCAATGTTTCCGTCTATTCCAACTACTCGCCCATCATGATCTGCATTACTAGAAAACCTAATAGCATCTACAAATGTTTTTGCGGCAAAAGTGTAATGTCATTAGTACACATAGCTCTAGCTTTGATGATGACCATCCTTTATGGTCCTAACAAAGAAGGAATACTCAATGCAGACGCTCGTTAAGTGACGGTGCCTTCAGCAGCCCCACAGTGATACTGTTGCTTCTCCCAACACCATGATCCACATGCGGTTGGTATACAGCATGCGACTTAACCCTGTGGTAGTGATTCGCATACTGTTCATGCGACAGTGGATGAGGACGAGAATGTGCACTAGAGCTTGCAATTGGAGTCATGGGCGCATTGTGCGATAAGGGAGATGATACACGTCGAGGTGAGAGTCTAGTCTTCATATAGTCATATTGCGGAACAGCAATAGGTTGTGACAGTCCAGCTTGATCCAACGAAATAGTCAAATCATCTTGAAATTCATCGTCATCATCATCATGATCATCACCACCCTGAGGTTGTTCCTTCTCTTCATGGCTTGGTAAAGAGCAATCGTCAGCTGAACGCGGTCTGTGTAAGTTCAAGTGGTCAACATCAAATATGTTGTCATCATCTGTGGATTCAGCAAACACAACTTCTGGACCCAACTGGTCAGTTATGTTGATGTAATTGTTGTGATCATAGTCGTCGTCATAATCATCATCGTCGTCATCATCCTCACTAGATGAGGATTCAAAGAAACTGTATTTCGGTGCTCCACGAGTAGGCATCTTGACAGGCTTTGAAATACCAGATTTCTTTGGCGTAACAGTTGGTACGCTCTCATCAATATTCTCAATCAAATAGGATGGTACAGATAGCTGAGACACCCGGTCCGTGTTGTCCTCATCGTCTTCTCTTTCATCATTATCATTATCGTCATCCAAGTCGGAATCTGAATCACCATCCTTAAGAGAAAACATAGGTTGTACGTGGTGAGGCGCAACGGCTTCATCTGCCTTCTTCTCAGTGGTTTTGTTCAATTGGAACTGATTCATCTTCGAAATAACTTCCTTCGTTTGTCTCTTCTGTGTCGATCCAGCGTCAGCAACACCAAAGCTTGGTGCATAGTTATCCAAATACACCGAATCTAAAGAGGCAAAACTGGCATTGACAGGAAGGGACACCAATTGACTTTCCCCTAAAACCGAATCATTGGTGGTCTCTGAACCACTAATAGACATGTCAATGGCAGCATTGCTCAATGAAGCACTTGAGAGACGCTTGGAGTCATCATTGAAGATGTTACTCAAAGAATTCAGCGCAGATGCTTTCAAAAAGAGTTCACCTTCAACGCGTGCATCAGTTCCAGCATTCACATCGCCAGACTTGACACGACGATGACATGAAATCGCGTCACACCTAATTGGATCTTCGGATTGTCTTGGTGATGCAGGTTCTATGAGGTGTTCTTTCTTCCCACCTTGGAATCCGGCAAATTTCAGGGCCTTGGCAAACCCACGGCGAAGTCTGCTACCCAACCCTATAACTGCAACTTGGACCTCTTCGTTAGAGACATCAATCTTACATTCGCATGACTTCTGCTCCGCCTTGTACACATGTGCCTCCTCGTGGGATAGATCCTTCAAAGTTAATGGGTGTCTCTTGATCTCCTTGATGGTCAAACGTTTGCGTGGGTTCTTGTCCAATATTTTTTTCAGTAAATCCTTTGCATGTAACTCGTCTTCTTCTGAATAGTCCTCGGGGAATTTCTCAGGAAATGACAAATCCTTGGAACAAATAACATCAAACAGCTCAAATTCATTCGTAGCCCAGAATGGAAGTTTACCAAATAAGAAGCAGTAGAGGGTAACGCCCAATGCCCAAATATCAATCTTATAATTAATGCGAGGATGTTTTCCTTCGTCAGTATCATCCAATGGTGTGCATAATTCTGGTGCAAAGAAAGCTCTGGTTCCAGCTGTCTTGGCCAAATCGTAATCATTCTGTTCACTTAAGGAAGAGGCAAAGGAAACACCAAAGTCCGATATCTTCACTGAGCCATCTCCGGCAATGAGTAAATTGGCAGGTTTGATATCTCTGTGTATGATCCCCTGGTAATGCAAGTATTCTAGCCCGAGAACAACATCTCTAAACACTTTCATCGATTCGCTTAATGTCATCATTGGAACGCCCTTGGCCTTTTGCCATTTCACCTCACCTTTTTCCAAATACTCCAACACCAAGTAAATCTTTCTCGAGTTGGCATCATCCATGACTTCTTTCAACTGTACAACATTTGGATGGTTGGTCTTCTTCATGATGGCGATCTCGCGTCTGACTTTTTCTTCATATGACGAACCAGGTTTCAACGACCTCTGGCGGCCTTTACGATCCACAATCTTGATGGCAACGAGTTCCAGAGTGTCAAGATGCTTTGCGAGCTTCACCGTGCCGTGTTCACCACGGCCGAGCTCTCTGATGATCTCGTACGAGTTGAGTATCTTCTTGCGTGATACCGGATCATATCCAAGCGAAACTGTGCTGGATTCTTTTACTGATGGGGACGAATGAACTAGATGTGGGTTGTGTGGTAGCAATCGTCTAGATCCCGATGTTGTTGTTGTCTCAATCGAAGAGCTTAGAGGTGATTTCACATTTGGAATGCTGTTGTCGCTGGGTCTCTTTTTGTGTCCTTGTCCCTGTAGCACAGCTAACAGCGACGCAGTAGATGACCTTCTGCCCATATCTGTGGACCGGTGTTGTCTCGGGGCATTCTTGCAAAACAACGACGTCTGATGCAGTGGATGTATGATCTTGTCCTTCTGTTGACGCTCGACAAGCGACTCCAGCGAGTCGGTTGAAGAAAATGCAGAGTCTGTTGCAGTAAAGTTCGATAGCGCTCTCGTCCTCGACCTCTGAGACGGTGAGTCTCTTCTCTGTCGCGTGCCACTTGCTCGTAGCACTTGCTTATCATCACTGATGCAATTCAATTCGTCATTCATGGCCATAGATAAGCTGTTCTGTGCCGACGTGGTAGAAGAACCTGTCCTCGAGCGCTGTTTCTGCTGCTGCCCGGGCAGAAGAGCGTCTTTGCCAATGTAATCCCTAGGGACGGTACCATTCTCGTCTGCTGACAGCTCTCGTGTTCCGACAGTGTGGTCAAAGACCTCAGCGGGGGCCACGTTGGCCTTGAAGGGGACCCGCCAATGCGTCACCGATGGACTCAGGCTCGCGTCGCTCTCCATTGAATGTGACATGTGTTGTTTAATGATGGGCGGCAAATGTACGTGTACTTCGTATGCCCGGCGGCAAGAGTCTTGTGTATCTAGTCAAGGCAAAAGGCAAAGGCAAAGAGCAAAGACGGGAAAGCAGGGGGCAACGACAAAGGCAGCGATAGTAGAAGACGGGTGTTGTGGAAACGATGGGCAGCGGCGTGTGTCGTCGAGTCCGCAGTGGAGTGTGGAGGCCGATGACTCCTTAATGGCATATAAATCTCGAACGGGCGGCGGCGGCGGGCGCGTAAGTACGGAGAAGAGGAGTGGCTGTTCGGCTGGGGGTGACACTGACAGGTGGCTGATGTTTCACTCACTGGCTGGGTCAGTGACGTCCGCTGTGACGTTGTGTGTGTGTGTGTGTGGTCGGGCCCGCTTATCACACTCCGATATAGCCTTCGGGTCTGTTTGCGGTAGCTTCTTTGTTTTTCGGGGTTTTGATGATGAGCGACGGCCAGTTTTAGGATGACGTTTGCCCAGCCGAAGCGAATATGTGGAGGTTGTTGGAGCGAGATTGTGCAGAGCAGCAGCAAGCAATTGGGGCAGTGACGCTTTGTGTTTCTTTTTTTTCTTTTCTCGGTTGCTTATTTCCTACTATTGCTCACTGACTATTGCTCATAGTCTACCAGAGGATATATTACTAAAAGGAAAAGGTGTCCATTGCTCCAACCATTACCACTTCCGACCTGTGCGATAGGCCCAGCAGCCTGTTTCTGGCTTTGTCTATAATTTTTAGACAGTGTTGATTGGGACACGCCAAAATATTTCATTTTGCAAAGTGCCAATTACCGCTTTAGGAAATAGCCTTTGTTTACCTTTCGACTGCTCTTGCATATACTGCTCCCCTGCATTTGATGTTTGGCTCGCCCTCAATGCTTTGCCGGTTGGAGAGGAGCTGGAACTGTGGTTGAGAAAAACACATCACAGAGATTACAACACTCTTCTCATTGGTGACGAGCCCCCCCTGCAGTAAAGCCTACTATGAAACGCTTTGCACTTGTACTATCGTCCGTGCTATCGCTCGCTAATGCCCAGTGGGGCACTTTACTTTCCCCAGCTACAAAGAAGGCATATCTCAAACTATCCAATGACGATATACTGGAGATCGACTACACACAGGATTTGAAAACAGGACAGTCCATCGGTTCTGAATCACTGATTGCCACGCCCCGGACATCGGGTAATTACTCTCTAGCAGTGGCTGATGGTCAGCTTTACGCCTTTTACCAAGACGAGGCCGAGAACACCATGGCCATCTCAGAACTAGATGATGACAACAACTGGGTCGACTTCGAGTACCAAACTACACTCGCATCAAACACAACACAATACTTTGACGACGCCTCTTTTATGACGTCCTATGACGAGACCTCCGGGAAACAGGTGATACACATATATGGTGGTCGCCAATCAGGTTCCATCACAAATCGCTTGTTGCAGTTCAACCCAGCCAAGAAAACACTCCAATCTGAAATGACATCAGTCGCGCCTACTTCATTCTATGGAGCATCTAACGCTATATTGGATTCAAAATCAAAGTCAAACATCGTCATTGGCGGGAAAGCTTCATCAGGTTGGGTCAGCATGTTTCAAATTGCAGTGTGGGAGTACTCAACATGGACGTTCAAGACCGTCTCACAATCTGAATTCAGTGTCAACTCGCGTGTCAATCCATTGGTCATTCCTGTTTTCCCCACAATGGAAACAGATGAAGTGGAAAGTGTCGTCGTGATTGGTGGGACACTGGGTCCAAACATGGCAAGCCCATATGTATTAACGCTAAACATGACAAACAGCTGGGTATGGCAGAATAAGACTAACGTTGGTGATTTCAACCTTTCTGAGTGTATTGGTGCAGTTATCATTGACGAGACATTAGTCTCGATAACAACATCCTCCAGTGGGAAACGTGATGGAACTGGCTATGAAATGAAACTATACAATGTCAACAACTTTGATTCAGTTTCCGCCATTTCTTTGAGCAGTTCATTACCAACATCTACTTTTTCTTCATCGTCCAAGGCTAGTACATCTTCTCATGCTTCTTCTGTTTCTTCAAGCAAATTTTCTTCCCAGCGTGTATCCACAGATCTGGTCAGCACGGACTCATTGGCATCTGTCTCGACTTCGTCTATTGCTTCTACTTCAGTTACTTCAGAGGCGTCAGGTACCTCAGTTCCATCATTACCCCGCTCAAGCAATAAGACTACGATTCTCCTTTCCACATTGATACCAATCTTCGTCATTGCTGGACTCATAGCTCTCGGTTGGTTCATATGGAAGAAATTCCAAAGGGCAGATGAAGATGACACTGATTCCGAGAGTAACAATACGGATTACTCTGATGAATACTTGAAAGCAGTCACCTCGTATGATCAAGCTAGTATCACATCCTGGAGTGCCAAACGTGAAGAATTCAGACGCAATCTCACCACAACAACACCAAATATGGCCAAGAAATCCATGGAGTTTACATTCGAAGGTACCACGCCCGTACCTCCGCCGCAGAAATCACCTCAAAGACCTCCAAGTCATGGGATGCTTCAAACGGGGAACAAACTCCAACTCTTGACGAAAGTGTACAAACCACATAGCCCGCACAGTCCATATCGTCGTATGTCGGGTCCATTCGCCAATCCGGAAGATTACATGGACAGACAAGAGCTGTCACCAATGGCTGGGTCTAACAAGAGTCGGACAAGCTTCTACTCGACCGATGGATCTAACGATGACGAAGAACAAAAGATTGACAAGTTTTTGGGTGATAGAGATGTGCAAGTGCTTGTTTCTAGTAAAAGACGTTCCAAATTGAGAATCACAAATCCCGATGTTGAGTCTGTGAATTCTGAAATGGAGATCAAGCACGATTTGGAAAGCACAGATACAGGAAGCACGCTTTCCGTTGAAGGCTTGGGGAAATTGGATTTGGACATTGTTCAGGATGATCACGAGTACTTTAAAGATGTGCTGAGAGCATTTGATGATTCAGATGAACTCACATATGAGGGAAGCAGAGAAGATTTTCAACTTGGAGAGTAATCTATAAATACGCTCCTTACTCAGTTTGATGTATAGAGGCCATGGTTTATAAATTATGCGGTTCTCTGGAGCTGTTACAATCTGTGATTGTCTGTTTGGGTATGATTTATGTGCTATGATGACGTTAATACTATTCGATTATTATATTAATTACTCCATTTATTATAAATTAAAAGTAACAATTGATATAAATAATGTAATAATTAATATTAAATAGATAGATATCGATCGATGATGATGAATAATATGATGATCAATTAGTGATCAGTAATTAAACCAATTAGGCAATGTCCTGATTTGGATGCTCTGGCATCATGTCGCGCAAGCTGTATAATTAGGCTGTAAGACACTTCTTCACTGCAGTGGTGACTCTGGCTATAAGCCTCCAAGTCATTCTACTTCACTCTCAAGAACCAAAGAGAGCCCTATACATCTTTCTACTCACTACCACAAGCATAAATGCGACTACTTGTGCATGGTATTCGTCGGCTCGAGCTCCGACAGCCGAGGAGACTCATTGTCCTTGGGGCCTCGCTTATGTGTCTCTTTGTTATCTACATCTACTCTCAAGAAAGCTACGACTACACGTCGCAATCCCTGAAGGCAATGACAGAGAAGCTTGCATACATAAATGCTCAGATAGACAGTTGGAAGCTGGTGCAACAAATGGAAGCTGAAACCCACGTGGATAACCTTGATACACACTTGAGCTCTTTCTCATTGATCCCATCACTGTCGCCAACGCCGACACCCTCAGTGGATGCCACGACTCCAGAAGGCGTTCCTGAAGGAAATGAAATGGTTCCACATAAGGAGAGTGCCGTCATTGTCATGTTTGCAAGAAATCAAGAGTTGTATAGGGCACTGCGAACAATGAGGACGGTCGAAGACAGGTTCAACAAGAGATATAACTACGATTGGCTATTCATCACTGATATAGAACACTCGAGAAACTTCATGCGAATGACATCTTCAATGTCATCTGGGGAGTGCAAGTACTTTACAATGGATAAGGATCAGAAGAGATATCCAACCACAGTGGACAAAAGCAAATTAAAAGATGCCCGGAAGAGGATGAGACAAAATCGCATCAACAGTGTTACGTCTGCACGAGCAAGACACGTTCAGAGATTTTGGGCAAAGGATATCTTTAACATTGAACCGCTAAAGGGATACGAATACTATATGAGGGTTGATATCGAGTCCCGGTTTTACTGTGATATTGGGTTTGACCCATTCAGATATATGAAGGACCACGACAAGACATATGCGTTTGCTTTTGCCCAAAGGAGAGATGTCAAGGGATATCCAACTCTCTGGTCAACCACCTTGAAATACATTGAGGAAAATTCACGAGATATTCCCCCAGGGCATTTGATGGAGTTCTTGTCCGATGATCAAGGTGAAACATTCAATGGATGTGGACTAAGGACAAAGCTGGAGATTGGTGATTTGAATTTTTTCAGATCAGACAAGTATCAACGTCTTGCTGGCTTCTTTGACGCCACTAATGGGCTGTATTACGAGGCATGGGATGACTCCACTATAAGAACCGTCGGTGTGACATTGCTTCAGGATAGAAGCCGGCTTCAATTCCTGAGTAACTTGGGATTCAATGATAACCAGGAAAAGAATAACCTGAAGCAGTGTCCATTTGATCGCTTTGTGAGATTGAAAGCACAGTGTACTTGTGATCCGATAGATGACGTTACATGGACCGAGAACAGTTGTGTGGCAAAGTTCTTCCAAGCCAATGGTTTTACTGTCCCGGAAGATGTCTCAAGAAGGCTTGAACATGCTGCAATGATTGCAGAAATGAAGAAAATTGAAGATGAACAAAGACAGTACGAAGAAGAGCAGTTACGTCTAGAGAAAGCGAGAGAAAGCGAAGAGACAAAGAAGTTGTTGGAACAGAACCCAGACGCTGCACATGTCGAGTTAGAGGTCCAACAGGATGATGACGTAGAGCTTAATGAGTAAACCTGAATTATGACACATCTTTGTAAAGATTCTTGAAAGTTGTATTAAAAGAATGGGATATGTAGTACATGTTGGTCGGAAATGACCTCATCGCGTTTGAATTCCGACCCAATTTTTTTTTCTCCTCATCACTGCAAATATTCTTTTTACTACTTGTTAACCTCTTTATAGCTTTCTGAGCAGGATATACCAGAGACTGTTGAAATGAAGATCAAGACGATAAGCCGTTCGGCTGACGACTATGTTCCTGTTCGTTCGACCCAGCAATCAGCGATGCCCCGCAACCTTAACCCGGAGCTTCACCACTTTGAGAGGGCTAGAGAGTACACCAAGGCGCTCAACGCTACAAAAATGGAGAGAATGTTTGCCAAACCTTTCCTTGGGCAACTAGGGAATGGACACAGAGATGGTGTTTACACAATTTCCAAGAACTTCAAAGTTTTGAACAAGCTTGCCACTGGTTCCGCGGACGGTGTTATCAAGTACTGGGACTTGTCTATGCAGCAGGAAATTGCCGCATTCAAAGCGCACTATGGTCAAGTAACAGGCACAGCTGTTACACCCGATGGTCTTTTACTCAGTTGTGGTGATGATAAAAACGTTAAACTGTGGAGTGTAAATTCAGACGAGTTTGCCGGAGCAGGCGAGGAGAAAGTCACCAAACAGGGCCTCTTGAAGACATATCTTGGAGAACACAGTTTCAGATCGTTGGATCATCACAGAGATGACCCACTGTTTGTTACAGGGGGTGCTGTCATAGAACTTTGGGACTCTAACAGATCAAGGCCTTTGTCAAACCTGTCGTGGGGCTCTGATAATATCACTTATGTGTCATTCAACAAGACAGAAACCTCTGTGCTTGCCTCTGCTGGAAGTGACAACTCTGTTGTTCTTTACGATATCCGTACAAACACACCCACACAAAAGCTCGTTCAGACAATGAGAACGAATGCCATTCAGTGGAACCCTATTGAGGCCTTCAACTTTGTTACAGCATCTGAAGATCACAACCTCTACTACTATGACATGAGATACATGAAGAAGGCGCTCAACGTCTTCAAGGACCATGTTGCTGCCGTGCTCGATGTTGACTTCTCTCCAACTGGTCAGGAAATTGTCTCTGGTTCTTATGACAAGACTATCAGAATCTACAAGATTCGTGAAGGTCACTCTAGAGATATCTATCACACAAAGCGAATGCAGCATGTGTTCCAGGTGAAATTTTCGATGGATTCCAAGTACATCCTTAGTGGTTCTGATGATGGTAATATCCGTATGTGGAGATCGCGTGCATCTGAGCGTTCCAACGTCAAGTCTTCGAGAGAGAGATCCAAATTGGAGTACGACGAGGCACTCAAGGAAAGATTCAAATACATGCCAGAAATCAGACGTATTTCCAAGCACAGACATCTTCCAAGTGTTGTCAAGAAGGCTAAGGAGATTAAGGATATTGAAACCAAGTCGCTCAAGAGAAAGGAAGAGAACGAGAGACGTCATTCGAGACCTGGTTCAAAGCCTTATGTCTCTGAGAGACAGAAGCAGATTGTTGGTACTGTATTCAACCAAGAGGATGTGGAGAAGAAGCACAGTAAGAAGAAATAATGATTATATAAAGGTGTTTATATTGTTTGCATATGTCTCATGATTAGGTACTGATTGTAGATGGGCAAGTTGTAATTGATGATCTCCATCATGCCATCATGCCTTGCGCTCACTTGACGCCGAACATTCCTGGGATCAAAAGTACCGTGTAAATCAACCGATCATGGTTTTAAGACAAATTCTATGATGCTTCTGTGGTATAGGCCTCATGTAAATTCCTATTACATGAATTATTCGTAGTTTTGTAAAATTGAATAAAGATTAATGTGTCAATCAAATGGAAGATGTGTGAAGTTCAAGGTTTCTTCTACAATACAGCGAAAACCACAGCAAAAGAGGAGAAAACTTCGAGTATTTCGATCATTAACGATCAATTCATATAGTTATACACAGCCTATCATCAAAAGATAAGTTTGGAGCCTAGAAATCTCCTAAATATAGAAGAAATAGAATTATGAAAGGATAAATGTGGTGTTCTGGTGTACGGATGCTGTCTCCACGATCTCTCTCCTTCCTTAACAAACGCGTAGACTCTGGAACATTTCACTCCAAGGAATATCAATTGAACCAGTAATTGTAAAGGTATGGGCTTGAAAGAGGCTCTGGTGGATGTTCTCCCCAAAGATAAGCAGTATGATGTTTTCCACTGGCAGTCCAAGCCCAGAGATACACATCCTCTAGTGACACCACACAAGACACAAGCACACTCAATCAAGACGGTGAAGTCCGAGCATTTCATCACATTGGCACACGAGGAGAAAATCTTTTTTGGAATGGAAATCTTTGTTTACATAACAATTGATTACTCGAAAAACACTACGGAGAAACTGCTATTTATCTCCAAGGCAGACACGACTGGTTATAATGATTCTAAAGTGAGGGTTGGTCTTGCGGCACAAGAGATCTTAAAGTACCTCTTGAAGATACCTGTGGATTGCTATTTGCATGAAATTGTACCTAAGCATGCCACACAGAGTACCTATGATAAGAACACGATTTCCAAGTTTACACCAACAAAGGAGGCATTGAACATCTTACTCAAAAGACATAGAGGTGAGCTGACAAAACCAGAGACCATAAAACCGTACTCTATCAATAACTACCCCAAACCAGTGAGCACCAGGATTGCATTGTTTACGAGGTCAGAACCACAATACTTATTCCCAAATTCATCAGAGGTCAGCACGAAACATGTCCTCTCTGGTGAAGCGCTACTGAAATGGTGGCTCAAATGCCTTGATCCATTGATTAATGAAATTTATGAGAAACACCAGGCATTCCTGAGAATCCCAGCTGAAGAGCCTAAGGTAATCCAGAGATATCTGGCTCCGCTGAAGGCAGAGTGGACAATTGGAGACATGTTCACCAATAAAGAAGACTCAACCGATATCGCAGTATTCAAGATTCCACTATTCCCTGATGATCCGAAAGCAAGATTCCTTGAACACCTGGTGGTCGAAAACAGGGTCACTGCAGTTACTGTGGAGCAGTTCTGGGAAGAGCTACAAATAAGACAGGAGTTCAGACTCGGTGCCGTCGTAAGTGCCATTGGGGTCGATGGTATTCTAAGACCGGGCGTGGAAACCAGTGAGAACGGTGATCTGTTCTCTCGCAAAAGATTTAAGCAGCTTAAATACTACGTCACGGGGTCTGATTATGGTGAAGAGGAAGGAGGGCTTGAGGCCTACAAGAACGTGCTCAACTACTTGGAATCGATATCGGGAGATGTTCAAGTGTCTGTTGTTGGCCAATACACTCCGCCCGCCCCCACCGTTGACACTGTGCCTCCCGAGAGACCAGAAGCAAACAACCTGAACATGCTAGTCAGAAAGAAGCAGAAGAAATGACACAATAAATGCAAGCAGAATTGCGAAAATATGATCCTAATGGTGGTGTCATGTAGCCGAATCGGGCAGCCTCCCATAGTTAACAGCGTTACCCGGATGGCAATGCTGCAACAAGTTTCATCAAAAGATCAACAGCATCGAATTGTCAACAAACAAACGAAAATAAAGGCAACCAGCTATTGGTCGCGCAACCACTTTTCTCGAAGAAGGGGGCAGCTTCTTTCTTTGTTGTTGTTATTGCTGTTTGTAAGGAACACACTGGTCACAGAGCGGTTTACTTTGATATTCTGAAAATGGCTTCGCTGGAGGATCTTATTCCAACTGTCAACAAGCTTCAGGACGTCACTTACGACGCGGGCATCGACTCTCTGGATCTTCCGATCTTGTCTATCATCGGCTCGCAGTCGTCAGGAAAGTCGTCTATTTTGGAGACTATTGTCGGCAAGGACTTTCTTCCACGTGGAACGGGTATTGTCACAAGAAGACCTCTTGTTCTGCAGCTCATCAACATCGCGCCAGACTCGCCACTGATCCACAACTACTCACATCCTTCCGACCCTTCCAGTCCACGCGAGTCTTCGCCGGAATCTGGTTCGAAGAAAGATGAATTCACCTTGGAGGACCACTTGAGACAACAGCACGGTTATAAACCGGAAGTTCAGGATGAATGGGGTGAGTTTTTGCACATCCCTGGTCGTCGCTTTTACGACTTTACGGAAATTCGTCGCGAGATTGAGAATGAGACTTCCAGAATCGCTGGTAAGAATAAAGGTATTTCCCGTCTGCCTATCAACCTTAAGGTCTATTCTCCTCGCGTGCTCAACTTGACTCTTGTTGATTTACCAGGTATCACAAAAGTTCCAATTGGCGATCAACCAACGGATATTGAAAAGCAAATCCGCAACTTGATCTTGGAATACATTGCCAAACCAAACTGCATTATTCTTGCAGTGTCTCCAGCCAATGTCGATCTTGTCAACTCAGAGTCTTTGAAGCTTGCCAGACAAGTTGATCCACAGGGAAAGAGAACAATTGGTGTCCTGTCCAAGCTTGACTTGATGGACCATGGAACCAACGCCTTGGATATTCTTTCTGGAAAGGTTTACCCATTGAAACTTGGATTTGTCGGTGTTGTGAACAGATCCCAACAGGATGTTATCATGAATAAGACAGTCGAAGAAGGTTTGGAGAGCGAGGACGAGTTCTTTAGAGCCCATCCGGTGTACCGTACCATTGCCAACCGTTGTGGAACTAGATACTTGGCTAAGTTATTGAACCAGACCCTTATGGCACACATTCGTGACAAGTTACCAGATATCAAGGCAAGATTAAACACCCTAATGGGGCAGACAGAACAGGAATTGGCATCCTATGGAGAATTCCAAGCCACAACTCCTGAGAGTCGCAGTGCATTGATTCTTCAACTAATGACCAAGTTTGCTAAAAACTTTGTTGACTCTATTGAAGGTACAACTTTGGATATCAACACCAAGGAGTTATGTGGTGGTGCAAGAATTTACTACATTTATCACGACGTTTTGGGTAAGAGTTTGAGCTCCATTAATCCAACTTCCAGTTTGACCACAAACGATATTCGCACTGCAATTCGCAACTCTACGGGACCAAGACCTTCCTTGTTTGTTCCAGAGCTTGCATTTGACTTGTTAGTGAAGCCACAAATTAGATTGCTTCAAGGTCCATCTCAGCGTTGTGTGGAGCTCGTTTACGAAGAGTTGATGAAAATTTGTCACAATTGTGGCACCCCAGAGTTTTCTCGTTATCCAAGACTTCAGCAAGCTTTGATTGAAGTTATCTCAGACTTGCTTCGTGAAAGATTAGGACCAACCATCTCATACGTTGAGAGCTTGATTGAGATTCATAGATCATACATCAATACCAATCATCCAGGATTTGTTGGTGCCGCTGCTGCGATGGCAAGTGTCGTTGAGGATCACCAGAAGGCTAAACAGCAGTCATTGCTGAACCAGACATCTAAGACAATTAAAGTTGCCCAGATGGAGAAGGTGATTTCAACTACTTCACAGAATGAGCCTGCCGATCAAAATGATGACAGTATTGACCAGGATCAGTCTGATGATGGTAGCGATGTGACTAGTCAGACTACACGTTTGAACCCTCCACAAGCACACATGTTTTCTGAGAACAAGAACGACTCGAAGGATTCATTCCTCAATTTCTTCTTTGGTAAAGATCAACAACAGCAACAACAATCACAGCAGAAGGTCCAGGTTAATGGAACTTTCAAGACGCAATCCAAGCTTACAAAGAACTTTGAGGACCTTCAGCTCAATGGTAGCACCAACCCAGCAGTTGCGATGCTGCAACACCATAGAGAGATCATCGATCCTGATAGCGAAGAGGAGCCTGTTCTTTCAGAGCGTGAACAGTTGGAATGTGAACTTATTAGGCGTTTGATCTCTTCATACTTTGGTATTGTTCGTGAGATGATTCAAGACCAGGTTCCAAAGACTATTATGTGTCTTCTCGTCAACTATTCCAAGGATTCCGTTCAGAACAGACTTGTCACAAAGCTGTATAAGGAGGAATTGTTCAATGATCTGTTGCTCGAGGATTCTAATCTTGCTCAGGAGAGGGACAAGTGTGTCAAGTTGTTAGAAACTTACAAGGAGGCTTCGAAGATCATCAGTGAAGTGCTCTGATGTTGTTTATGGTATATTGTACATATGTTGACGGTAAATACTGAGTCGTTATCGTTGTTGAGTAGTACTGTGCGAATGACCTGTGAGGCAGAAATCCCTGGCTACAATCCAATTGATTAACTGTATTATTAAACTTTCTAATCTGTCAAAAGATTTTCTATCAGTATACATACACGAACAAACAAAACAAAAAAAGGGAAGGAAACAAGGAGATATATAAAGAGAAACAATCGGGTAGGAGACACAAAGCCATCATACCCCCAAAAGACCAGCAGATCATTTTGCTCCCTTTTCATTAAACGAACAGGATATGGAGAGAATACAATGTGTATGCATATGCGTGTAGTATGTGGGTGTGTGAAAGAATCACATATTGATATCTAAGATCAATCCCACGTCTTCAACATTATCTCTGGCCAAATCCTCCAAGAACGGAATTATGTCCAATAACTCATTGTCGTGAGCATCCGAGAACCAGCTCGAGATTGGAATGGCATGCTGTGGGTGGAAGATGTAGGAAGCTGGCGAGTTATCCAAGATGATCAACTCTCCCAAAGGTCTTCCAATCTGGGACAAGTTCTTAATGTAGTTTCCCTGGTAGTTATAACAAGAGTCTCTGAACAATCTGTGATGCACTGCTTTGTGAATGTCCAATGCGTCCAACAATGGGTCGCCGTACCGCGAGACAGACGCTGTGAAGACGACAACTTCGTACAACTCACCAACACGCTTCATGAACTCATCAACACCGGGTCTCTTAATGACGTAAACGTTATGCAGTTGGTTTTCAATGTCAACTGGGATGACAAAGTCTGCCTGGCGCATATACTTGAAGCTCGAATGGACTAATGTTTCGTCCAAGTCCAAGATGAGGCATTTGCGAGACTTCAAATGCTCTGGAGGGGGATCCAAGAGCCAGCCGCTTGCGGCGTGGGATTGTCCTGGTTGCAATTTGGTCAAATCGAAGAAATCGTCAATGATGTCAACGCCCTCCATGTCTTCGTCCTCGTCATCAGCATCGCTTGCACGCGTTGAGTTCGAGCCAGAGCTAGGATGGGTGTTGTCCTGCGTCAACGACATGTCATTTGCGCCCGAAAGGGAACCTTCACCTTCGTAGACTTCCTCCGTGTTGCTTTGGGGCTTGTTCTCATGAACAACACTCATCTCTCGTTGTTCTAATGATTGCTTCTGGTTCTGGTTCTGGTTCTGGTTCTGTTGCTCCTGTTCCTGTTCCTGTTCCTGCTCCTTTTGTGGAGTCACTTCACTTGACTGCGAGTCCTCTGAAGACATATTGGACGGGATCTTCTTGGCTGTGGGCTGCTTCTGTGCAGCCGGCTGAGAAGTAGTAGTCGTCGTTGTGGTAGCAGGAGACGATGAAGAAGCGTTGTTAGCACGGGAGTTGTTGTTTTGGGACTGCTCTGGCTTGCTGGATGTCGATTCGCCTGCACAACAGAAGAGTAATGTCATTATCCAAGAAGCCACTCGAGCATACAATGCACCAAGCTGGTGGCCTTAAGCTCTCTAGTCCTTTGCCTCAGCGGGGGAGATCTGTGTCGGCCAGCCCACGCAGAAACAAACAAGAGCTCGTCGTGTCAACGACCGTCAAAGAATGTGTGTGTGTGTTGTTTAGGGCGCGTGCAAAAGGAACAAACAAAAGAAACACCGCGCGGGAAGGGAGGGCAGCCTTCGTCTGTGTGTATGGGAACAACGGCGCAGAGGGAGGCTCCTCAGAAAACCGCCAAAGGTCGGATGTTCGGTGGTGGTGGTGTTGATATGGCGCTTGTAGAAGGTTCCTTCTGAGCAAAAGCGGGTTCGGCATTGGGACTTTTGTGACTCTCCTCTTTTTTTTTTTTTTTTTTTTTCCTCTCTCTTATTTACAACCAATGCGCGAAAAGTAGTCAATGTCCGAAATAGGAAGTATTTCGAGATCCGGTCAAAATGCCCCTCGGAGGAAGACCATTCGCGATTTCTTTGCGACTTCTCATCTCTTCATGTTACTTCATCTACTTCTACTTCTCCTTCTCTTGTTGATCTGTGAGTCGGGCTGTCGAGAGATGTCTTCTGCAACTGCCAAGCCGGTGTCCCCGGTGCTCTCGCCTCTGCTGTCGCCGCCACGTCTGCAGCAGTCCAAGATCCAGGAGATCAGGTCCAAGATCATCCGCAGCAATGTCGAATCGAAGCACTCTGCAAGGTCTCCTGTGAGACCTACAACTGGAGTCCGGTACAGCGATCGTCCCGGGCCTGTGCTATCTCCAACTGGGAAGTCTGAAGGTGGGGTCCCGTCAGCAAGTGAGCTGGGTCCACCTAAAACAGTCAGGTCGTTCAGATCTAGTATTAATGCTGGTACAGCAGGTGCTGCCACAACAACCACAACAATAGCGGCCCTTCCAGAGCCTCAATTGGAGTGGAAACTTCCTGCAATGGAGAAGATCGAGCACAGAGTGATTAATAAGGAAGTTGAGCTCAAACGAGTGATGATTAATTTCATTCTCTTACTTGTGTCAAAGCTCGCGTTCAATTTCGCCAAGTTGTTGATATACAAGTTGGAGCTTGGATTTGAACTTGATCTGTATTCCAGGTACCTCTATTTGCTACAGCTCTTGTTTCTGTGGAACATTGGATCGGGGATATACCAGGTGTTAAAGCCACAAGACGATTTCAAAGATCTCGATCTGACAGAGCATCAGAGAGAACTACTTGGACTGACGCCGATCCCATTGAAAACCATAAATAGTGGAGCTTCATACAAAGCCACTGAAAAGAGAAGCAAGCATCAGCAAGAAGACACCTCTTCTAAACCCACATCTTCCAAAACCACAACTACTACTAAACCCACAACTGTTTCCACTCTAAGAGAAGAAAAACGGGTCAAGACACCAATTGCATCACCAATGGCATCATCTCCAATGAAGAGACTTGCTGGCATCTCTATGAAAAAATCACCATTGAAATTTGAAAAAAACCCCACAACAACAGCTGCAGTTGCAAATCCATTGATTTCTAAGCTGAAACAGGGTGGTAGTGGTGTCAATACCCCAACTTATATTCCATCGCCAAAGTACTACTATCGGATGGATTCCCCAACAAAGGCAAGAAGACGTGTGTGATATGTACATTTGCATCTTTACAATTAGCATGACTACGACTGTATTAATGTAGAAGTACACTGTTCTTTTTTTTTTTAAAAAACTTAGATGAAAGTTGGGATACCAGTCTCCTTCCAGTCCCATGGGTCATTGAATCTGATTCCCTGGTCCAAAGCTGAGATCTTTGCCAACTCCTCCTTTGTCAAGTCAAAGTCCTCCACGGTCAAGTTCTCCAAGAGTCTTCCCTTGTTTGAAGATTTTGGAATAACAGCGATACCTCTCTGGGTAGCCCATCTCAACAAGACTTGGGAAGGTTGCTTACCGTGTGCCTTGGCAATCGAGGTAATAATCTCGTTTTCAAACAATGGTTGCAATTCCTTTGCCTTTGGGTGGTCAAGCTCGACAAACGACTGTGGACCAAAAGAGGAGTATGCAACGACTTGAAGACCAGATTTCTGAGCGTACTCAATCAATCTTGGCTGGACCAAGTATGGGTGGTGCTCAATCTGCAGGGCAACTGGTTTGATCTTTGCGCCTCTGAGCAAGTCCTGGAGCAATGCACCGTTGAAGTTGGAGACACCAATCGACTTGATCTTGCCTGCTTCGACAGCGGATTCCAAAGCTCTGTATGTCTCAATGATTGGCACGTCTTCAAACTCCATCTTCTCGGTGGTGCCGAAACCTGGTGGGTAGGACTTCTCGAATGGGACGAAAGCCTGTGCGATTGGGAAATGGATGTAGTACAAGTCAAGGTAGTCGAGCTGCAAATCCTTCAAAGTTCTGTCCAAGGCCAACTTGACATTGTTTGGGTGGTGGAAAGTGTTCCAGAGCTTGGAGACGACAAAGAGCTCGCTTCTCTTGACAAGGCCTTCGTCAATGGCTCTCTTGATACCCTGGCCGACCTCGACCTCGTTGCCGTAGTCAGCAGCGCCGTCAAAGAGTCTGTAACCGAGCTTGATGGCGTTGTAAACCTGGTCCGCAGCGGTGTCGTTTGGGATCTTCCAGCAGCCAAGGCCGACGAGAGGGGCCTTAAGGCCGTTGTTGAGAGTAACGTAGGAGAAGGACATATTAGTGCAATTGATAAGAGGGGGAAGAACTCTACACTTTGAAAAGCACACAGAAACTCAGAACGATGTAGGGCGATGGCGACGAGTATTTATACCCGGAGAGATTGCTTGCGCCAGACGCGAGACTCTCGCGTCAACGTTTCTGGGGAAGCCGGGCAGGTAGAGACGACGGAGGTTCTAGCCAGCCGAAGATTTGATCTACACTGATAAGCAAGACTTAGCAGAACAAGGAGATGGCCATAACGACAACTACACTGGTCTCCTCCATAGTGCTACTGCCCTCTCGAGCACCGATGTGTGCCAGCCGAGAGGTCACCCTGATCACAGCGACAATCCCAACGAGAATTCGCCAGGGTTCGCTCACCGCGCCGACAGCCGGCAGGCCGCTGAGCTCATCGATTTGGCGCCGACTTTTTCCAACTTTAACAGATCGCTGGGCGGCTAACGAAATTCTGGGCGGCTACGTAACACAGCGCTGGCGGACCTAAAAGCTAAAAGGAAAAGCGCGAAGAAAACGCGGAAAAGCGCGAAAAATAGAGGTTATGTAGCACTTGGGATAGTTACCCGGAGAACGGGAAAACGAGACATCGTTACCCGGCGCTCACTACTCTTACGGTGTAATGTGATTATGCGATTTATGTGTCGGATTTGTCATTAACTTCTCTTCTCTCCTGTGGCACCACCACTACCACGCTATAACAACAAGACTATCACGATGACCGAGCAGACTGAGAACAAGCCAAAGCCATGCTGCGTGTGCAAGCCAGAGAAGCAGACCAGAGACGAGTGTCTCCTCATCAACAGCCAGGAGTCGGGCAAGTGCGATACGCTCATTGAGCAGTACAAGAAGTGCATGAAGGGCTACGGCTTCGAGACCAACTGAAAAAGAGATACACTGATACACTGAAGAGGGAAGCTATGAGAAGAAGCAATATAGTGAGAGTTGACTTGTAAATAAAAAAAACAAACATACTTGTACACCGACAACGTTAGTAAGCCGGCCGCTCCATCTTTATATGTGTGGCTTTCCTTGTAGCTTCACGACTGGCGCAAAAAAGTGCAAAGCCCGTGGGCTCCTCCATCACCATCACGGCTTTATATTCAGACACAGTGCTGTCAACAGACCCCCAAAATAGTACGCTTCAACCGTATCTCACTCCCCTTGAACAAGGCAGCCACCCAATTGCGCATTCTGAAGATGTCCGTACACAGAGAACAGACCGTGTCGACGCCATTGCCGTCCACTTTTAACGAGCCAGTCCATCTCGGCATCATTGGCGGAACGGGTCTATACCACCTCGAGTCCCTCACCCCTGTGGCAAGACTCACAATCTCCACACCTTGGGGTGCCCCTTCCTCCTCAATCACCATCTCCAAGACCGCTTCTGGATTCAACGTGGCTTTCCTCGCCCGTCACGGCATCCACCACGACCTGCTCCCAACCAACGTTCCATCAACAGCCAACATCGCTGCCTTGAAATCCATCGGTGTCAAGGCCATCATTGCCTTCTCAGCAGTGGGGTCCCTCAAGCAGGAGATCAAACCGCGTGACTTTGTCGTTCCAAACCAGATCATTGACAGAACAAAGGGCATTAGAAACCACACTTTCTTTGAGCATGGCTTTGTAGCACACGCTGGGTTCGGTGAGCCATTCGATCCAAAACTCAGCGCTATCATATCGAGATTCCAACACTCGCTCGATGGTGACGGGGTCAGATTGCACTCTAAACAGTTGGATGGTGAGGATATCACCGTTGTTTGCATGGAGGGCCCAGTCTTCTCCACTAGAGCTGAATCCAGATTGTATCAATCATGGGGCGGATCCGTCATTAACATGTCGGTGATCCCAGAGGCTAAACTCGCTAGAGAGGCAGAGATTGCATATCAGATGATTTGTATGTCGACCGATTACGACGCATGGAGAGAAGAAGAGGAACCAGTCACAGTTGAGACTGTTGTTGGTAACTTGAAGGCAAACAGCGCTAATGCAAACAAGTTGGCCATTGAAGTCATTGGCGAGTTGGAAAAGGAGTTAAAAGCTGGTAACATTGGCAACGACTTGACTGGAACGATGAAGATGTCCGTTAGTACCAGTCCTCATGGTGTTAAGAGAGAGCTCTTGGAAAAGATGCACTTCCTCTTCCCTGGTTATTGGCCGTTGGAATAAGTAACCGTTTGTTAGGTGTATTCCCGTGTTTTATTAGATTTAGAGCTTTATAGAGCATTGTGTTGGCTTATATGTTGAATAGGTCAATTCTGTTTTCATACCCTGCAAAACCACCATTTCCAATATCGTTCAGTTAATCGTCAGCACTACCATAATCAGAATCGTCTTCATCACTATAATATCCCTCCAACATGGATTCCAATGATTCACTCTTATCGTCCATCAAATCCTCGTCAACATTAACACCCCACTGACCATTTCTAATCATCATCAGCATGGCCATTTCCCTCTTTTCATAGTCTAAATTCCATTGGATTCTCTTAAAATGCCATGCAATAAGGAATTGGTTCTCGCTTTCATAATTTTCCCTGTATATTCTCAATTTTGGAGCAAAGTAAACCAAATTTAGTCGTCTCCTAAACTCTTCAATGCTAATCTCACTAGGCAAGACAGCACACTCTGGAAGCAAAATATCCGCCACTGGTCTTTTTTCGTAAAGGTAATGATCTAATATCTCAGCATCAAGGCCAAATGCAGAACGAGAACTGTAATAACGTCTTGGAAGCAGTTCGTTATCGAAGAAGTCTCGAACTCTAACTGCACCGAGATCTCGGGCAAATCCGTGATATACAGGTCGCAAATCACCTGTGCCTTGAATCACAAGCGATTCCTCTTCAAGTTGCGCATGTGCAGTAGTTCCTTTTTTGAACATTGTTCTTGTCTACTTTTAATAACTTGAATTGTTGGAAACTTTGTGGCAGGATCCATAGAATTATACTTGAAGTTAACACTTGGCCAGAAAATGGATCCAGACAAGTTCCTCACACAGGACAGAAAACGGACGCAAACAAGACCATATACAAGAATAAAAAACAACCCATCAAGGTTCATTTCAGTAGACCCTTAAAGATTATACACCGTTAATGAGTATATTGTACAGATGTTGGAGTCTATTGACATGTAGAATCATGCAAGTGCCACAAAGATGATGCTCATCGCACTTCCTGAAATCTTAGATGAAACTATGAGAAATATACACATATTCAACTGTTTATATAAATGATATTAAATAAGTTCGTCACTGTCAGTACTTTCACTATAATCGGACAAACTCGTTCTGTCCTGTGTACGCGAGTATCTTGAGTTTCTAGATGCTCTCCGTCTGGGGGAAATGCTACCATCGTCATCTTCACCAACATCCTCCTCCTCCTCCTCCTCCTCATCATCATCCTGACCTTCGCCATCGCTATCATAACCATCGTCATCGTAACCATCGTCATCATAACCATCGCCATCGTAACCATCATCTTCATCTTCATCATCATCTTCATCATCAGACATATCTTCGCTATCCTGAAGATTGTCTTGCATTCTCCGCATTTCGGCTTCAAGTCGTTGGAAATCTTCATCGGCCATAGCATCAAATGGGGGAGTGAATAGAAAGGATCGTCTCTTGATATCAAAATAGTGATTTACAGCTTCAACCAAGAATTCCACATAAGAACGAGAACTGAGAAAGGGGTTTGGGAGATATTCATATGGAACTTGACGCAAAATCAAACGGAACCTTTCACTTGTTTCGCACAAATTACTGATCTCGTTCTGGAGCCAACGTATCTCTCTATATCTTTGCAGATACCATCCCTTAAAAACCTCTAAAAAAAGCTCGTAGTTCCGAACATCTTGCTGTGATTGTGTGTCAGCGAGCGAACTGCTGTTGGCTTTTATTGTTGAGGCTTCAGTAGCCGGGATCGAAGACAAGCACTCTTCATGGTTGTCATTTTGATCAGAATTCATCTCTTCTTGATTAGAAGGTGGGTGAGTGTGTTCGTCTGACATGTTAATGGCATACTATAACGGTTTAGGAAGAGATGAGAAACGTGCAAAATTACTCTTATGTAATGCCATGGAGATCCAATTTTCTGTCCAATATACCATCAGCAGAAGGAGAGAATTAATCCAGGCCCGACATTATAATGTGTGACATATCATTTAAGCACTCTCGTACTCATCAGGGTAGAAGATTAGTCTCTCAATTCCGTTTTCTGTCAGCAGTACCATTCTAATAACACCACCTGAGGAACCATCCCACTTGATTGCCTGTGACAAGGCCGTTTTCACAAAAGATACAACCTCGTCCTTTGTCATGTCCTTGTGATAATTCTTTTCCGTCCAGCCATAGATATAACTTGAACCTGAACCTGCAATGGCAAAGTCCTGTTGATGAACAGAACCACCAAGCGGTATACTGTATACTTCACCCACCTGGTTTTTCTTGTCAAAGCCCGCAACGATAAGCCCGGCAGTGAGGGCGTCTTTGTTGGTGTATGTCAGCTCCTGGAGCACCGATGCGGCGACTTTTGGCGAGGCAGCGTGCCCGTGTTGCATCACGTACATCTCTAGATGGTATTTGGCAATGTCAGCAACGGCCTGTGTGTCTGCAGCAGAGCCAGAACGGCAACACCACACAAGATCGTGCACCTGTGTGAGCTTATCGGTGACTCTGTTGGCAATGTATGAACCTGTAGTGGTACGACTGGTATCTGTTAGCACTGTTGATCTCTGCAAGAGGGGACAACGATATGGGGCAAGGAAAAAAGCACTCACGAGTCTGCACCAAGGATCACTCCGTCCTTGAACGTAACAGCCATACTGGGAATAGTGTTAGTATACACATGTATTGCCAATTGGCCCGCGATCATCAAGATCTAAGGCTGACAGCAAGGGAAACGTACATGGAGGTACCAAGACTGTTGGTGATGTTAGTAAGTGTTTGTAGAAGACTCGCGCCCATTGCGGATCACCAAAACGTTCAAAGACATACCTGACCTCGCCCTTCTTAAGGTGATTGATATCCACTGAAATCCCGTTCATTTATGTGTTTTGTGTGTGTTCCCGAGAGGTCAACTGGTGAGACGATTACGCTGTGTGGTCGTTGATGTTGTTCAAGTAGCCGCCGTCTCTCTTTTCGCCACCAAATGATTATGTCATCATATCTGATTATGTAATATAACTCTTTAGATTATGTAACACAGCTTACATAATCTGATTATATAATCATATGCACCGAAAGTGAGAGAGATGTCCAGGTGTTACAGATACGCTTTCTTTATCGCCATTTTATCGCCCAAAGCCGCCTTCTGTTGCGGTCAGCAGCGTTATCGCCGCTAAAGCAGCATCAACAACTGGGAGGATAACCACAACAACGGGAACAAGGATCCACAGTTCAAGATGGAGAAACACCACGAGGAGATCCAGGAGTTCCACAGGGCACATTCGGCGGTTCGCCGCGCAAAGAAGACGCGGGTCTGGCTCAACTGCGTCCTCGCCATCATCATCGGTACGCGTCTCTCTTGTCCCCACTCTTTATTTCTGCGGTTTCATACTAACAAAGACGGACAGCTTCGCTCTTCCTTCTGGCACACGAGAAACATGCTTCCCTGAGCGTATTTGACGAAGCCGCCTCGAGCAGAAGCAGCAAGAAGAACGTCATCTTCATGGTCACAGACGGCATGGGGCCAGCATCGTTATCCTTGGCCAGATCCTTCCGCCAATACCGTGATGGACTCGCCATCGACGATGTTCTCACTTTGGACAAGCACCATATTGGCTCGTCACGTACGCGTTCGTCCGATTCCTTGGTCACGGACTCTGCTGCTGGTGCAACTGCTTTCTCCTGTGCTATTAAGACTTTCAACAATGCTGTTGGTGTCACGCCGGACAAAAGACCATGTGGTACTTTGCTTGAGGCAATGAAGTTCCAAGGATACCACACTGGGCTCGTTGTCACCACAAGAATTACAGATGCTACGCCTGCTGCCTTCTCTTCACACGTCACATACAGATTCTACGAGGATTTGGTTGCACAGCACCAGTTGGGAGAATACCCATTCGGACGTGCTGTTGACTTGATGATTGGCGGTGGCCGTTCCCACTTTTATCCACCAGCGGATAAGAAGTATGGTCCTGGTGGAGCTCGTAAGGATGACAGAAACTTGCTCGAAGAGGCAATGGAGGCTGGATGGAATTATGTCAGTAACAGAACTGAGTTTGATGCCTTGGAGCTTGGGGAAAATGTCCAATTACCACTTCTTGCCTTGGTTGCAGATGACAACATCCCATTTGAGATTGACAGAGATGACGCTGTTTACCCATCTTTGGAAGAAGAGGCCATTACTGCCATGAAGGCATTGAGCGAGGCCACAAAGGACTCAGATAAAGGGTTCTTCCTCTTGATTGAAGGATCGAGAATTGACCATGCAGGTCACAACAATGATCCAGCAGCTCAAGTGCGTGAAGTGTTGGCATTCGACAAGGCATTCAAGGCGGTTTTGGACTTTGCAGACTCAACTGATGTTGAGACCATTGTGATCTCCACTTCTGACCACGAGACGGGCGGATTGGCAACTGCGAGACAGTTGACAGATGACTACCCAGAATACGAGTGGTTCCCACAGGCGTTACTCAATGCTACACACTCTGGTGAGTATCTTACTCGTAAAGTGGCTGCATATGAAGGTGAAGACTTGGAAAACTTTATCAAGTCTGAGATTTTTGAGAAGGACCTTGGCATTTTCAACTACCTCGATGAAGAGGTTGCTCATGTCGTGGAGAACAAACTCCAGTCTCATTTCGTCTTGAACGACATTGTCTCTCGTCGCTCTGAGACTGGGTGGTCGACGCATGGCCACTCTGCTGTTGATGTTAACATCTATGCTTACTCCAACAAGAAGCACCTGATGTATGAACTGTACGAGAAGCTCGGCGGGAATCATGAGAATACCGAGATTGGACAGTTCATGGCTAACTTTGTAGATCTGGATTTGGACCACATTACAGACAAGATCCAGGAAACCCAGGTGAAACCAGTCGATGTGGAACTGCAACAGGAGGTTGACACAGAGGAAACTTACCATCTTTCAAGCCATGATGCGCATCAGTGAAGATATTAGTTGATTCACTTTTCCCTTTCGTTGACGAGTTGATATTTGCATTGTTTTTAGCATGAGACCAATCTCTCTTTTATTTATATGTTTACTGATATTTAGTGTAGGATTTATGTTCATTAGCAGTCGCATTGTTGGTCGCAAGAAAACATAGACAATATTCAGTCTCAAATAAATAAACCTAATGCCCCAAACTAATGTAACAAGCAATTAAAACAGGAAGATAGAAGAAGATAAACCGCAAGATAATTGGAGGCTACATCTTGATGCCCCGATCGGGAAAGGTTATGTGCCGTCAAAATTTCGAGAAAAATGACGAGACTTCAAAACCCGAACACATGAGGTAGCTTTAATGATGGGTCTTTAAGAGGATTGAACAGAGCAAAGACAGCATTTGAACGATGTTTAACGAAAAAGTCTTCCGTTCCAAACGTCAACAGGCAGCATATGATGCTAGCTTCATTGGGAAATACAAAAAAAACGTGCAGAAACACTCATTTCTGCTCTTTGGAGGTCCATTCCTGCTTGCAATGGGACTAGCATCTGTTTGGCTTTCTTCATTCACAGCAATCCGTTATGAGAAAAGAGATCGTAAGACACAGGAGCTCGACGAGGAACAGATCTTAAAGATGAACACGACGAAGCGTAATGTTGACGTCAAGGAGGAGTTCTACAGACTACAAGGCCTCGGAGAGCAGGAGTGGGAACCAAAGAGAGTTCCAAGATTGCCAGGAGAGTCCGATAACGTGTTCCGTTAGCTGGGAATTCTTTCAAAACGGTCTTGTATATATTATGAAGAGTTATGACACTTGCTTTTGTTTTTTTGGTTCTTTTGATCGCTCAGTGGATTGAGCAACATGGCACATGCCTTATGTACACAACTACATTCTATTTTTTTTTCATCAACCAGGTAGAATTATCACCTTTTTTCCTATCTATACCAGTTCACTTCTTGGCTTTGAGAGCAATGTCAACTTTTGTAAGGGCCAAGTAGGATACCAAGGCCACGAAAAGCCATTTTGCAACACTCAATGGTTTACTCATCGACTCACTGAAGCCATACTTGTACTTGACGAGAACTTCAAACTTGCCAACGTGGTCGACAACGTTTTCAAAAGTCAAAGTGGCTCTTGTATGACCATTACCGAAGTCAAAGTATGACAACTCGTAACCTTCTTCCAAAGATTCATAAGGGAGTGGGCAAGACACATCAAGAATCTGAGCGCCCTCTGGCAAATAAATGTCCAGCTCGACGTTATCGTAGGCAACGTCCTTAGGACCATTGAGGAATGGTACTCTAATGATGTATTCACCGCGGCCCACATCCTTGAGGTAGGAAGCCAACTGGTTGGTCCAACCAATGGTGAAGTTATAGTGCCATCCACCAAAGACTGGGTATCTTGGTTTAATGTACAAGCTGTCCTGAACGATTCTCGAAGTTGAAACGTTGCCGACCAAATCTGTGAAATAGACATCCTTAGCCTCTGGTTCCAACTGCAATTGAATTGCACCCATGGAATGGGACTGAAGAGAAGTCTTCAGTTGCATGTAGTCGTAACGAGAGAATCCAGATTGCAACTCTGCAGCCTCATTGGTGAGTTCATATTCTTCAACAAACTGAACGGAAGCACCCCAGTGCGAGACCCAAACGCCTCTTTTCAACTTGTTGATCTTTGGCATTGGCAAGTTGTGCTTGTAAAGCAAGTGCAATGGTTTCATGGCGAATACCGACAGGTCATCATAAGTGTAAGTGAGTGCACCATCCTTGACAACGCCATGCTCTGTAATCTCCTGACCATGGATCGAGTCTAATTCAACAGCTTCAGCGATGTTGATGACACGAAGGATGTATTTCTTAGTATCATAAGACGAGACGACTGTCTTTGTAGTCTGGAGTAGCACGGTTTGCTCCTCCTCCATCTTCAAGCTTCTTGGGAGTGGCTCCATGCAGTTGGTTATTGACATTGTGAGCATAAACTTGAATGTGCTCTTTGGAGCCACTGGTGGGAGTATCACCTTAATGTAGTTGACGAGAGCGATTCCACTGTTAGAGTCGGTGGTCTCATCCAGAACCTCAGTTGGGAGAACCTGCTTGCCATTTTCAGGGAACACAGAGAAGACACTGATCTTGTTCCAGATCGCAGGTGGGACTGCAATGAAGTACTCCGAGTTGGGTGTCTCGTCAATGTTCTTGACCTGGAAGGACCACTGCTCGGCGAGGTATGAGCGTTGGAGGTCGATTGTGCGCTCAACACGCTCATTCTTCCACGTCTTTGGGGGCAAAAACCCAGCTGCCGCACACAGCGAGACGAAGAACGTCAAAACCGTGAGAAAGAGCATCTTCTTCGTGTCCAATGGCGTTGTTCCGGAGACACCCACAGAGGCCTCAGATGGGCATTAACGTGTCCGCTTTTCTGGACGAGTATATGTGTGTGGTGTGCGGGTGTTGGCATTACTACTTCTGGCTACTCATTAAGTACGATTAACTAAATGTGATAGTATTAGTGACTATCCTATGGTATCCTGTGGTGTTGAATAGGTCAATGTTGGGCTGATAGCACCAATTGACACTTGAGACTTTCTACGCTACGGTTGTGTAACAAACGAAAGCACATGACATTAGAACAGCACTTACACAGAGAGCACAGAAGTTCCCTGAGGGATTCTGTAAATGGTGATCTTTGGTGCGTTAGGGTTTCTGAGAATCACGTACTGGCCATCCTCCTGGGCGGCGATGATGTCGAGGTACGACTTGACGATACCCCACCCGTTGCCCAGAGAGAGGTTGATCTGCATGGCGAGGTCCTGAGGTCTGTATGAGGCGACACCGAGGATCTGATGTCTCGTGTTGTCCTTGAAGTTGGAACGGGAGACGAAGCCGAGCTTGATCGTGTCCACTTGCGCAAGCAGTGCCTGCGTGGCCCATTTGGCAAACTTGTTGCTGTTGTTTTTAAGCTCAGCAGCGATGATAGCACCACGCTGGGAGGACAATTTCGTCTTCCAGTCGAGCGATGATGACTGCTTGTACTCATTGGCAGCCTTGAGGGCAAGTGTCTGTCCCGTGGCAACGTCCTTGGAGTCGTACTCAGTACGAATGACAATGCTGATTGGCTCTTCTGCGGATTCGTCGTCTTCAGACTTCGAGCCCAGTGTGAATTTGCGGTAGGCATATCCCTTAGAGAGCAATGGCTCGGACCCTTGGTGGAATGGGTTTGGGTGCTGGAGCTTGATGTTCTGTTCGGCGACAACAGCATTGGCAACAAAGTTCTGGTTCACAAACATTGCCTCGAGCGAGAGATTAGCAGCATTGTTGATGTTGTTGGTGGCATCGGCATCTGGTGGAGCATCCATGGCATTCTCGTTAACTGTCAAGGTGTCAATCTGCGAGCCATCACGCTTATCAAGGAAGATAACACCATCCTTCTTCGTTACCACAATATCCCACGAGTTGACAGATCTGGCAGCACACATGAGTTGTGAAACGACACCGTCGGTTGTGTAGACTGTGGCGGTACTTGCAGCACGCAAAGACTGAATGACTGGGTCCTCAGATGCGGTTGGGTTGTAGATGGCAGCATCAATTGCCTGAAGCGGAGCACCTGCAGTACGCTCAACAGACTTCTTGTATGGCTTAATGGCACCATATGTGCCCAGATCTTCACCTTGGGAGACTTCAAAGTTCAGCTTCGTAAGCTTACTCAATTCAATCTCAGAGACAACGGCCCATGCGTCGTCAGCCTTTATGGATGCCTCTCTAACACGTTCTGGCTTGTCATCTCTCCAGCGACCACGGCCACCAGCCCATCCGTAGCCACCTCTCTTTGGACCACCACCCATGTTTCTCTTCTGGTAAGACTGAGCACCACTGCCAGATGCACCCTGGGCACCACCACGTCTTCCTCTGAGCACAGTGGCAGCAGGTGCTCTCTGTGCAGGTCTCGAGGAGTTGTCGACAACTTCAAAGTCCTCGCCCTTGTCTGCCTCTTCGTTGCCAAACTGCGTAGCAGCAGATGCACCGTAAGCGTGGAACATGTCTCTCTGGCCTCTCTTTCCCTGGAGCTTCTGCTCTTTGAACTCACCAGCTTGCCAGTCTGCAGCCTTGCCGAGCTTGTCGGCCTTGGAGAAGGGAGCGTATGGCATCTCAGAGAAGCGCAGCGTCTCTGGAACGGTGGACGGAGGTCCCCAGGTGGTAGCTGGGGCGAAACTGAGGTCAAATGGAAGCGACATTGAAGCGATAATTGCTGGTTCTACTAATTATGCTTGGCCATCTCGTTGATCTCTCTGCGTTTTGCCTGAAAAGTTTTTTGCTTGATCGACTGCCATTGTCTTACGTGCCAACAAGACACTATAGGAGGAGACCAGCAGGCCAACTTGTTGAATTACTTGTCATTTAAATGGGTTCTTTTGTGATTTTTTGTTATTGAATATATTGTAGTAACAGATTGTTTAGTGTTAAATTGTTTGTGTCATTTAAAGTGGGATGTTGTGCCTACGACGCTACCGCATTTTGTAGCATATAATGTTACCACAAAAAGGGAAAAACACATGGCTCAGAACACGTAACAGACACGCGTAGACGACGCGTCAGTGTTGATGATTAACCCGCTTCAACACCAATAAATAGCACTTTTGCACCAATTGCAGAATGTCTGACGCGGGCCTCGTTCTTGACTCAGCGTGGCGACAGCTCGACCCTCGCAAACGAGGCTACATCGCTCCTTCAGATCTCCTTCTGCTTATCGATGCCATTGAGTCGTGTCTCAAGACACCGTTGGTGAACGAATCGCAGTTGGAAGAGATCAGACAGTTCAGCAAAACAAGCACGCAGAGACTATACAAGTCGGATTTCAGGACCCTTTTCAACTCGCTGTGCCGTGTTGATTTTGCCAAAGCTGCTGAGAGTGCTGGCTTTGACCAAAGTGTGATGGAGATCCTCCGCAATGACATACTCACTTCCACACCAATCCGCCCAAACACGACTAGTGATGCTGGAGAGATACAGCCAAGTTTCAAGAAGGAGTACAAGCAGTACAAAAGACTCTCGGAGTCACAGGAAAGAGAAATCAACTACAGAGACGAGATAATCCAGAAACTTGAGAAGAAGGAATCAGAGTTGGAGAAGTATATCCTCAAATGGAAAGAAGCTACCAAATTGGCCAAAGATTTGGAAGACGATGTTCTTTACAGAGACAAGGTAATAATGGACAAAGATGCAATGTTGAAAGAGAAGGAAATGGACGTGGTGAGACTAAGAGATGAAGTCAAACGTTGGAAACAAGAGGCCAAAATCTGGCAGTCATCCAACGCAGAAGAGTCAAACCAATACCTTTTGGAAAGGGAGAAAAACTTCAACTCACAACTCTTATCAAGGCTTGAACAGCAACAGAAGCAAATCCAACGTCTGAGAGATGCGCTGGCATTACGCCCGAAAGTCATGGCTCAAACTTCAATTAACGTTCTTCCAACAACAAAGAAATCAAAGGTATTCCCAATCACAGTCCCCAGATATGCTATATACACCATAGTCATCATTGTTGTCACCATGATTATGCTATATCCATCTTCCAGAACAACTACATGGTACCAGGGAACATGGCTTGAACCGCTATTCTACGAATGGTTCGAGAACGATTCCGTCGACTATGATTACTACAACCTATCTGAAGTCAATGAGGAGTATTTGATGTCAATGACATGGAATGTCTAATGTGCACACGATTTAATGAATAATATAATACATAAATGCAGTAGTTTGCAAGTGCAATGAAGTGATACATCATTTGGTCAACTGCTTGAAACACATGCAGAAGACCTTGAGCAGAAGTCCGGAAAGATCGTTGTTTCCACCACTTTGCTGCTGCTGCTGCTGGTTGTAGTTCGTCTGGCCACCGTAATACTGACCAGCACCTTGCTGTTGCTGGTATTGAGGCTGAGTTTGTGGATGGTAAGCAGCCTGAGGTGGAGTGTTAATAAGGTCTTGCCAGCTCTGTGGGACAGTCTCTCCTGATAGGTTCACAATCAAGACACCAGCATTCTTGGGATCAATATGCGAATCAAACCCAGCCTCTTGGCACAACTCTTCCACAGCAGGTTTCAACTTGGCAACACCATTGGCAGAGTGAAGACCTTTACCAACAATGACCTCCAGTTTGGACTCACCACGTTGGACACCAGCAGCCATACGCTTCTTTAGAATCCACACTGCTTCTTTGACATAGAGCCCATGTAAATCAATCTCGTTAGAGTCAGAGTCTGCATTGTTCTCCCTGAAAACATACTCAGCAGCACGATAATTGAAATTATCACCAATATCAGCCTGCTTCTTCGCCTGATCGCTCAGCTGCTTGGCTTTGGCCTTATCACCTTTCTTATAGGCAGCTTGTGACTGAGATGCTAGCTGAGAACGCTTCTTGAAGGCATCATCAGCCTGTGCACGTAGTTTCTTGTATTCTGGATCTGTGACGTGGTTGTAATCACGCTCCTGGCCGCCTTTATCCTATCTGTTAGTGTCCATGACTCGTAAGAATATAACCACACCCTGACTTCGAAACATGCACAGTCAACAAATCCAAACAATCTTGAAAGAGAAGAAAACTCACCGAGACGAACACCTCTGTCGACTTGAGCAGTGGCCATTGTCTATTCAAACCACTGAAGACAGCAACGTTATGGCAAATGGGCCCTTCCGTCGTGCCACCTTCATCTACAATTCCATCTTCACATATGCAGGACATATATTGTCCATGTGCGCCATCTCCACAGCAACGACAACCCTATACTTCATCACGTGAGTTTGAGAAAGAAACAACACCCGCACATCTCCAAAAACCCGTCACAATCAAAAGCGAAACACCCACACACCTCTTCACACATCGCGCGTTTGGTTAAAAACTGAAAAATTCATCACCAACTACAGAGCTCTCCATAGTGTTGTTACATTCGACACGACATCAAAAATGGCTAAGTCTACACCAAAGCAGTACGTTATACACCATCACAGCAGCCAGCAGAGCCATATTGCCAAATGCACCGACATGAAAGTGAAATTATGCGTTACTTTCCACTAACGAAAGGGTCGTCTGGCACTTCCTTCATTGAGGGAGTTCTTGATAAAGCTTTGTTCTTTACTCAATATGCCATGACACTATGACCTTACTTCTGACACAGCGAAGTCCATGCTCTGGCCTTTTGGCCTAGGGGAATACTTTAGCTGGAGTAGAAGGCATGGGATGCTTCATTCTCTGGGTTGACTAGATAAAACACCTACACCAGGTTTTTGTCACCCGAGTCTAAGCTACCTCTGTCCTTTCCCTTTGAACCTTGATTGCCTTGCAATCTTGGCGAGGGAGAAGTATCAATTTCATCGAATGAGTGGTGTCATGTCGATGTGTGCTCTTGCCTCCTCTGTCTTGTCGAAACCGAGACTAACATTAGTAAAAAGGGTTATCACCGCTGAGCAGATCCTCGTTCCAGAGTCCCAGTTGAAGAGAGCTTCCGCCTCTGCTAAGCTTTCTGAGAAGGCTGCCGCTGAGAAGTTGGCCAACAAGAAGGTATGTGGACTTCCCCCTTGCGATATAACCAACACCTTGTGTCTACTTTTTATTTCCAGGTATGGCTCTTCTCTCTAGGTGATGAAGACCTTACCACCGACATGACTAGCTCTTCAGAGCGATGCTGTCTGTTAAGTTAACCATCTTTCGGGGCTGATTGTTTGTTGAAGTGAGAGCCATTGTAAAAAGTTTTTCCAAGGTGTTTTATTTTCAAGTGAAACTGTGAAACTAACATGTAACAGGCTAACAAGGAGAAGAGACAGGCTCTTCTTGAGAGAACTGCTGCTTACGACAAGGAGTACTACGAGGCTGAGCGTGCCGTCATTGAGGCTAAGCGTGAGGCTAAGGCTGCTGGTTCTTACTACGTTGAGGCCCAGCCAAAGTTGGTCTTCGTTGTTAGAATCAAGGGTATCAACAAGATCCCACCAAAACCAAGAAAAGTCTTGCAGTTGTTGAGATTGCTCCAGATCAACGCTGGTGTCTTTGTCAGAGTCACCAAGGCTACCTCTGAGTTGCTCAAGCTCGTTGAGCCATACGTTGCTTACGGTTACCCATCCCTTTCTACCGTCAGAAAGCTCATCTACAAGAGAGGTTACGGTAAGGTCAACAAGCAGAGAATCCCACTTTCCGAGAACGCCATCATTGAGGCTTCCCTCGGTAAGTACGGTATCTGCTCCATTGAGGACTTGATCCACGAGATCTACACTGTTGGTCCAAACTTCAAGCAGGCTAACAACTTCTTGTGGCCATTCAAGTTGTCCAACCCATCTGGTGGCTGGGGTGTTCCAAGAAAGTTCTTCCACTTCATCCAGGGTGGTGCTACCGGTAACAGAGAGGAGTTCATCAACGCTTTGGTCAAGAAGCAGTTGTAAGATTCTTAATTCTAATCCGGTGTTGGTTAAGTTTACTCTCTTTTTGTTCGTATATACTGCATTGAATGGAGAGATTCTTTACTCGAATCTTTGTATAATAGGAATGACGTTTAATGTTTGACTATTGGTAGGTTTCCGGGCTCAGGTACTGATATCTAGGTCCGTAAACAGTTGAACTGCACCACTTTTATTTTAATAGAGATGATATAAGACGTCTATTCTCAGAATAGAAACTCCTTTTAGTTAAATGAAAGTCAATTAGACCATAAGGGCAACCAACAAGGCACCAATGGCAGAACCACCAACGATGGCAGCAGCACCAGCAGAGGAAGACGAGGAACCTTCAGATGAGGCAGCAGCGCTAGAGGAAGCACTCTGAGAAGCACTAGAGGCAGCAGAGGATGTAGCAGCAGCAGAGGACTCTTCAGCAGTGGAGGATGCCTCAGCAGAAGACTCAGCAGTGGAAGCGGCAGCAGACTCAGCGGCAGAAGACTCGGCAGCAGATGATTCGACAGCAGCGTCATCCGCAGCAGAACTGACATCACTGGCAGCAGCAGAAGCAGCGGCACCAGCAGTGGTAGATGAAACACAAGTACCACCGTAAGCACAACCAGCGTTAGGGTCCTTGGTGTATGAGTTGGTCAAGGTGGTTGAACATCTCAAAGTACCAGTTGGCTCAGTGGAAAGAGTGCTGCAGGCAGCAAGGGCCTGAGTGACGTATGGACCGTAGTACTTCCACAAGGTCCAACCACACTCCATACATGGCTCATATCTTGACATGAACTTGGAGTCCTCAGGGCAGAGACAAGTGGTGTTGTAAGGACCCGAATATTGGTCAGTCTTGTTGTAAGAACAAGCACCACCGTTGAGGATCAAGAAACCACAAGCAGCGTGGCATCCAATCGTGGCACAGTCATCAGCAGAGGCAGCGAGGGCATAAGCTTCTGGGTCTGGGTGGGCAATGGCCAAAGCCTCAGCATAGGCATCAGCATAGGCCTCGGCAGCGGCAGCGGCCTGTGGATTGGCGTCTGCCCATGGAAGAGCATTTGGAGATGCGAGTGCCAATGAGGCAAAAGATGCAATAGCGAGGGTCTTGAAAAGCATCGTTGAAAAGCTGCGTGGGGGGGAAACAATGTAACGCGGACTACAGAAGAAAGAAGAAGAAGACATCGAATGCTTTATACAGATGAATAATTCGGGTGTCGATGATGCTGTATCGGGCATTCTTGGCACTCAGCTATGCGCGTTGGAATCGGTGATAGCGGAACTCCGGTGAGGGTAGAAAGACACAGATGGCCCATGGGACAAGGACAAAATGGAGAAGAAGTGCCAAGAAGGGACAAATCTTAGATCATGAGACCAAGAAGAATGGCAGCGAGAGTCGATGATCCTAGAAGCATGGCGGAACCGGCAGAAGACGATGAAGATCCACTGGAGGATTCAGACTCTGCAGCGGAAGCCGACGAGGATGAGGCAGAAGAAGCTTCAATTGACGACTCCATGACAGCCCCAGTAGAGGAAACTATAGACGAGGACTTCATGGTCGAGTTTGTGTAAGCTGTGGTAGAGTTACCTCCAGTTGTGGTACTGGAAACACAGGATCCACCGTATTCACACCCGGCATTCTGGTCCATTGTGTAAGAATCAGTCAACGTGGTTGAACATCTCAGGGTCCCAGTAGGCTCAGTCGACAAGGTGGAACATGCCTCCAAGGCAGAGGTGACGTAAACACCATAGTACTTCCACAAGGTCCAGCCACACTCCATACAAGAGGAATATCTCTTTATAAAGTTGGTGTTATTGCCGCACAGACAAGTAGTGTTGTATGGGCCAGAATAAGTGCTAGTGGTGTTGAGCGAACATGCTGATCCGTCCAAGATGAGGTACCCACATGCTGCATGACAAGCGATGGTAGCACAATCATCAGCAGAGGCAGCAAGAGCATAAGCTTCCGGGTCTGGGTGTGCTATTGCCAGGGCTTCAGCGTAGGCATCGGCAAAGGCTTCTGCTGCTGCCTCTGCGTGAGGGTTGGCTTGAGCCCATGGTAGAGCGTTTGGTGAAGGAGAAGCAAGAGCGAATGAAGCTAGGGTTGCAAAAGAGAGAACGAACGAGGCCAGCATTTTTGATGTGCTTTCTATAGCGACACAGAATACACGAGGTAGAGAGCATCGAGGAATGTCCTTTATATAGAGACGAGGGTAGGCTTAGTGGTGTGTGTGGGCTTATTGATCTAGTGATCTCAAGGCTTAGTGGTCGCATAGAACCTCATCTGCAAATGTAGGCAACTACCATCGGCATACATCTTAATACCTCAAACCTATATTTTAGTTCTAATTCTTCATACTCATGTGTAAATGGGCAATTCTTGGTCCAAATATACAGTTTGAAAGATGGTCTAAAAACTCTGATGCGGCCTTGGCAGGGGCACGGAATTCCGAAGATCTGTCTGATAAGAACGACTGCGTTTTAGAATAAATCTGGGGAAGATGAGACTGCACTGTAGAGCGGTGATTAAACTACAGAGTTTTTACAAAAAGACCACTTATTAGTAGTATTACTTATTATGAAGCTTCTTACACATAGAGTATGGCGGGCCTACAAGGGCGAGCCTTTTCAAGTTACATCAAACTAAATCAGCAAAGCCAACAAAGCAGCTCCAAGGAAGGAGGAACCAGCGAGCATAGCACCCGCATTCGAAGCAGAGGAACCACTGGAAGCAGAGGAGCCGCTAGCTGCAGAGGAACCGCTCGATGCAGAAGAAGATCCTGATGCGGAAGTAAGAGAAGCACTACCAGTGGCAGAGGACTTAGCAGCAGCAGAGGATGACTTAGCAGCAGAGGATGATCCAGCAGCGGCAGAAGATCCAGTAGACTCAGCAGCGGAAGACTTAGCGGACGATTCAGCACCGGAAGAAGCAGCAGCGGAAGAGGAAGCAGCACCTGAAGAAGTAGCAGCGGCGGAAGAGGAAGCACCAGAGGAAGCAGCGGCAGAAGCAGCGGCACCAGCAGTGGTAGATGAAACACAAGTACCACCGTAAGCACAACCAGCGTTAGGGTCCTTGGTGTAGGAGTTGGTCAAGGTAGTTGAACATCTCAAAGTACCAGTTGGCTCGGTGGAAAGAGTGCTGCATGCAGCAAGGGCCTGAGTGACGTATGGACCGTAGTACTTCCACAAGGTCCAACCGCACTCCATACATGGGTGGTATCTGGCCATGAACTTGGAGTCCTCTGGACAGAGACAAGTGGTGTTGTAAGGACCCGAGTACTGGTCAGTCTTGTTGTAAGAACAAGCACCACCGTCCAAGATCAGGAAACCACAGGCAGCGTGACACGAGATAGCGGCACAGTCGTCAGCAGAGGCAGCGAGAGCGTAAGCTTCTGGGTCTGGGTGGGCAATGGCCAAAGCCTCAGCGTAGGCTTCTGCGTAGGCTTCAGCTGCGGCAGCGGCTTCTGGGATCGCAGCTGCCCATGGAAGTGCAGCTGGGGAAGCGAGGGCCAAAGAGGCGATTGAGGCAAGAGCGAGTGACTTGAAGAGCATCCTGGTTAGGTCTTGGTGGTTTGTCTCTGGGGAGGTGAAGCAGGACAAGACAAATACATTTTCTTGGCTTTCTGGGCGTTTTTGATCTTTTCCGGGTGTTTCTCATTGAGCTCATGAGAGTCAATGGGGGTGCTGTTCGCTGACGCACCTGAAGATATCGGATGAGACGCCAGGCACCCAACGAGGGTGTCGGCGGGAGGGACCCTGCCCACCATTGGCCCTTTGCCCTCCACCCCTGTACCGAATGGGGCCATACAGCCACACTACACTGCTACATGGGGACAGCTCGGCTTCCCACTTCGGAGCGCCGGCCGGGGAAACCACCCTTTCTTTCAGTGTGGTTCTGGTGGGTTCCGAGGCATGGCATCGAGCGACCTCGTAAATCCGCGTGCCGAGCGGTGGCCTTGGCTCGGTCTTATCGTACTTATGGGAAAAACAAAAGTGGTGTGTATAATTACAAGGTGTAACCCTACCTACCTATCTAGCCTCATTTGGGGGCGATGTCAAGCATGGAATGATCTCAGACAATACATGCGCTACACCTCAAACTTGACCAATAGAGGTCTGTGGTCTGACGAGTAGAAGCCAAAGTTGCTCTCCAACACACCAAACAGACGAGCTGCATCGACACGCTCGTCGACAAAGACATAGTCAATCACCTTGTGTCTGTCGCCCGGATTGAACCCAGTGAAGGTGTTCTTGAACCCGTACATCTCGTCATTGTGGCTGCGTGTGTCCTTCAAGTACTTCTTGAGCGTCTGGTATGCCTCCTCGTGTGGCTCGGAGTTGAAGTCGCCGGCAATGAACGAAACGTCATCGTTGTAGCTCTTAGTTCTATTAGCAATAAGCTTGACAGACTCCTCTCTAGACACCCTCCCGATATGGTCCAGGTGTGTGCAAAAGACATTGACACGCTTGCCGCTCCCTCTATGCTGCAAATGTGTCCAAGTTGCAATTCTCGTTTGGTCAGCATCCCAGCCTCTAGAAGGGACATCGGGCGTCTCAGATAACCAGAAAGATCCAGAGTCTAAGAGCTGGAAATCACTCTTTCTGTAGATCACAGGTGCATACTCACCAGCCTCCTTGCCGTCATTGCGACCGACACCGAAATATGTCCACTCGTCTTCTTCAAGACCGTGGTTCAAGTACCCCATAATGTCATCCAACTGGTTCTTCAACACCTCTTGCAGGCAAACGACAGTCGGAACACCAAATGCATGGAACTTTATAGAATCAACAACAGGAACCAGTCGCTGGCGCCAAGGTCGTTCGTTTCCCCGAGCGTTCTTATTGTCGTAACGGATATTGTGGGAGTAGATTTGAATCTTGCACTCGGCATCTGGACACTGCTCCAAGGACATCGAATTGTTTGCGATATTGTATAAGCTGTGTGAAACGTAGGCTGCTATAGATATCAAAGTGATAAGCTTAAGCGTCAATGCTAACTTGCCTAACATCTCTTGGTGTCCGCAATAATATATGTGTCAATCTCAAAGAAGATCTCGCCGCCATCTTTTTCATTGCTGCCAGAGCCAGCTACTGTAGTTAGTTACTTGGAAATGACACTTGCGCGAATCTCGTAATGCCATTGTATGGGGATCGCTATTCTCGTCAGATGTATAAGAATTCACTAGCGGTAGAGTATTAAATGACCTGCATGGCAAGACCAAATATTGGAAAGATTACAATCTACAAATGTTTACCTACTGGATCATATTGTGGTAAAGTGTATTTTATTGTGTCGGTCAATAGCCAATAGCTCTGTTCTAATACTCAGAGGCTATGCAGGAAGCAGGCAGCTGTGGGCTGTGGGCTGTGTACCTTGACTTTAAGCAATCAAGATCAGATCAGCTCTCTCTCTTGATAATTGGTTGGATCTAACTGTTTACGCATGGCAATGCTTTCAAATGACTGGATCTGGTCCACTTCTTGCTTTTTATTTTCTTGAGTTCACTACGCTGCGAGATGCGAGATTCAAATCAAACCTAATTTGGCATAAAACCTGGCTTCACGTCTAGAGCTGGCGGATGAAGTATGACGAATGAGAGGGTATCTCCGTATTGTCTGGATGAGTGAGTCTTTCCGTATTATCTACTACTATCTTCCAATATCTTATCAATAAAGTATTACGCTTTTTATACAGAAAGGGAAAGCGAGCGAATTTTACAGTTAAAAATGATATGTAGTATGTACTGCGAGCACCAGACATGCTCTATTGCAAGTTATACCTGATAGCTGATAATTGATAATACAGCAATGCAGACTGTGACACACCTTCTGAGGAACATGTTTCTGATCTCAACTAAACTGAGAAAACTCTGCTTAGTGGGGCGAGGGGGTTAGAGTTGAACAAGACAACAACGTATCAGTGAAGTGGTGTTTATTATGTAGCTGGATTTTAGCGCATTTTCGTTCTTTCTGAGATTTGTTCACAGCCCCATGCATTTCACAGTTCACTACACAGCCCTTCGTTCAAAGCATGGCTGGAGAGCCAAGACCTCGTCGGGCGTCAACAGCCGTTAGTGGAAAGGATAAAACTCCGACGCATTGACAGTGCAGTTAATTAGTTTGAGTTTAGATCGGAACTTGGCATTTGTAGTTAAACAGCAGCGCCCTACTATTGAGCTTAGATATCAAACAATAGCAATAATACACTGCGGAAATATGCAAGAAATCGTCCTTGCTGGTTTCAAGCAGCTTTTAGGAAGTTTGGGAGGGGCGTAGTCTATACCATGTGGTCATGTGTTCTTGCATGAAACTGTACAAAACACTCCCACGCCTCTTGTCATAACGCCGGGAAGTATTGAAGATCAATACCTTGTCCCATATGAGTTCACATTTGCAACTAACTCCGCCTTGCTTGAGACATTCTTCTACTATATAATACCATGGTTTCAACTGCTAATTGGTATGTCCTCGAGTAGCTAACCAAACCCTATCAAAAAATGTCTCTTTCTAACTCTTCTGCAATGGACGTTGATATTCAAAACAATAAAGACATGGAAGAGACCCATGTTGAACTTGAGAACCCTGATGCGTTCACAAGCGACGTGGAGGAGCGTGAGGGTCGTTACCCTAAGAGGAAGTCCATCTCCGATATCTTCACCATTATCTGTTGTGGTGTTGCCCTGATCTCTGATACCTACCAAAACAACTTAATGACAATGCTTAATTCCGTCTTCACCAAAGAGTTTCCAGATGTTTACACTTCCTCTTTGAGAACCCGTGTCTGCTACTCCCTTCTTATTGGTCAGGTTTTTGGACAAATTGGTGGTGACCTTATACGTGACCGCTTTGGACGTAAATGGGCTATCTTCCTCCCTACAGCTTTCATCGTTATTGGCTCTATCGTTGCTGCTGCTTCTCAAGGTAACACGACTTTGGGGATGTTCTGGATGTTCCTTATCGTGCGTGGTTTCATTGGTGTTGGTGTTGGTGGTAACTCTGATATTTATTCATCTGCCTCTTTTCAATCTGCCATTGAATCCTCAAAAGAAGAGAGGCTGTAAATTCGTTTTGGCTACGAACTTGCCATTGTCACTTGGTGCTCCAATTACTATCTCCATCTTCTTGATTGTCTACTCTGCAGCTGGTCCCGCACATCTAAGCACTATCTGGAGAGTGGCCACTGCCCTCGGTACTGTTTGGCCTCTAGCCATTTTCTGGTTCCGTTATAAGATGGCTGCCCCGGTATCCAACAAAAAGCCACATGTTAAGAAGAATGTGCCACATCGTCTGGTTTTCAAGTACTACTTGCCCCGCTTGATTGGTACTTCTAGCTGTTGGTTTATTTACAACTTTATTGCCTTCCCTAACGGTATCTTTGCTTCGACCATTATCTCGGGTGTTCTTGGTGATGGCAATAATGATATCAAGAAAGTTGCAGAGTGGAATTTGTGGCTTGGATGGCTCTCTGTTCCAGGTGTGATTATCGGTGCTTTTACCGTTGATAAGCTGGGTCATAAATGGTCTCTTATGATTGGGTTTTCAGGTTACTTGATTATTGGTCTCGTTATTGGTTGTGCCTTTGACAAGATTAAGAATATCACGGGTTTGTTTATTGTCCTGTTTGCCATTTTTAATTCCTTTGGGAACTTTGGTCCTGGTAACAATATGGGTTTGACTTCCAGTCGGTGTTATGCTACTCCTGTAAGGGCCGCTCTTAGTGGTATTTCAGCCGCATTGGGTAAGACGGGTGCAGCAGTTGGCATCCGTGCTTTCACAAACATTGAGGCAAACTTGGGTCAAAGATGGACTTTTATCATTTCTGCTATATTGGGCGTAACTGGAGTGCTGTTGACGTACTTCACTATTCCAAACATGGCCGATAATGACCTTATGTTGGAAGATGTTAAGTTTGAGAATTATCTAAGAGACAACGGCTGGACGGGTTCCTTTGATCGCAATGATTCTGAGCCTGAAGCCGAGGTGGAAATGGCCTCTTAACTAGAAAGATTATCAACGTAATGGGGATCCAAGAAATAAGATCTGGCACTTACTTTTAGAGTTTTAGTACATCTTTTTTTTTTATCTGAACTGTTTTGTAAAGTATATCGCTACCTTCCTATAAATTGGTTCTTAACACGTTTAAGAACGACGCGATATGTTGTCGTTAGATAGAGTGTTGCAAAGCTTACAAGTAGTCGATAAACTCTATGAAACAATCCATACAAAGAAATCATTAAATATAGATTTTTAGAGAAAGTAAACAAAAGTTATTAGTTCTTGACATCTTTATCGAGTTTGACATCCACATGGTCAATAGAAGTCGTTTCAACTTCATCCCCAATCTCAGAATCATTGGTACCAAAGGTACCCTTCCATCCATTGTCTCTGAGGTATTTCTCAAACTTAACATCTTCCAACATAAGATCGTCTTCGGTCAAATGTGGGATAGTGAAGTAGGCCAAGACCACACCGGTCACACCCAATATTGCAGAAATGATAAATGTCCATCTTTGACCCAAGTTTGTCTCGATAGCAGTGAAGGCCTGCGTACCAACTGCTGCACCTGTCTTACCCAATGCAGCTGAAATTCCATAAAGTGTACCTCTCACAGGCGTAGCATAACATTCTGAGGAAGTTAAACCCATGTTGTTACCAGGACCAAAGTTACCTGAAGAATTAAAAATGGCAAACAACACAATAAACAAACCAGTGATATTCTTAATCTTGTCAAATCCACAACCAATAATAAGCCCAATAACCAAGTATCCTGAGAAACCAATCATGAGAGACCACTTACGACCCAGCTTGTCAACAGTGAAAGCACCAATAATGACACCAGGAATAGACAGCCAACCAAGCAGCAAAGTCCATTCTGCAACTTTCTTGATGTCATTCTTACCGCTACCAAGAACCCCTGAGATAATGGTCGAAGAGAAGATACCGTTAGGGAAGGTAATGAAGTCGTAAATAAACCAACAGCCGCAAGTACCAATCAAACGTGGCCAGTAGTACTTGAAAACCAGAAGATACGGCACATTCTTCTTAATCTGAGACTTCTTGTACAAGACGGAAGCTGCCATTTTGTAACGGAACCAGAAAATGACCAAAGGCCAAACAGCACCAAGGGCAGTAGTCACTCTCCAGATAGTACTCAGATGTGTCGGACCAGCCGCAGAGTAGACAATTAAGAAGATCGAGATAGCAATTGGACCACCAAGGGACAATGGTAAGTTGGTAACCAGGACAAATGTACGTCCTCTTTTCTTTGATGCTTCATTGGCAGACTCAGAAGAGGCAGATGAACATGCACTGTACTCACCACCAACACCAACACCAATGGCACCACGCATGACAAGGAACATCCAGAACATGCCCAAAGTGGTGGTACCATGGGAGGCAGCAGCAAGGATAGAACCAATGACAATGAGCACTGTAGTCCAGACAATGGCCCACTTACGACCGTAGTAGTCACATGTGAGGCCAATACCAATTTGGCCAAAAATCTCACCAACAAGAAGAGAGTTGGAGACACGGGTTTTCAAGGTGGAGTTGTATACATCGGGGTATTTTTTCGTAAAGATGGAGTTGAGCATCGTCATCAAGTTGTTTTGATAGCCATCGGACATCAAGGCAACACCACAACAGATGATGGTGAAGACATCGGAGATGGATTTCTTCTTAAGATAACGACCCTTACGCTCATCAGCGTCGTAGGTGAAAACGGTACCATCTGGGTTTTCCACCACGACATGGGTGTCGTCGACGCCCTTGACTTCTTGGATATCGAGCTCCTTGGAGGAAGAGTCAGAACCAGTCATCTTTGACAGCTTGGGGATTCGACTTGAGACTCCAGTACGGCAATCGGGGTCATGCTGCTATATATATCAACAGAGTGCACCAAAGACGCCGCGGGTAATTGGAGACCTGAAATATTGTGACCTCCATCTGTGGGATCAGCGATACTGTAGAGCCCCGGAAGTTATAACCAACACGCGTTATATGCATGCAGCAGCAAATTAGCACTTGAGCACATGGGGTAAGCGACGGCTCCGCGATTCGGGCGGAGCCTTGTCTAAGTTCCCTTTGGGTGTTGATATGTTGGATATCTAACGATACTTCAGTGGTACTCGGTACTGTGTAATAGTAGGTAGGTAATACACCGATCCGATGCCAAGTGCAGATGATCTGAACTCAACTTAGTTGCGTCTTGACGCACAGTGAGGTCGCCAGACCTTTCACTGGGGGGTTTACGGGTTTACCCCTTGCCCAGAACGGTTTGACGTCCGACAAGGTCTTGGCTCTCTTTCTACACCGACACATGGGCCATGGATGTCGAAGCAATCTGCCAATCACGTCGACAGGCAGGTTCGGCCAACAACAGTGTTGTTCAGTTCCGCTGTAAAGCTCACAAATCCTCTCTACGCAGTATCCCGCCGTTAATCAAATTTCAGAAACGTGCTCCGCGGAAGGTGGCCCACATGTTGGTATTGCCATTTTATCGCTTATCAGCTATCAAAGACTTGCAATAGAGCACGTTGTCGGCTTGCAGTACCGTTAGCATATGCAATTTGACTCTGTACTGCTTAGATATTCCGTCTTGCTATTCTGGATTCTGGACGTACGTAACAGTGTGATACTTTACCTGCATGCCTGTGGTACGCCATGACATCCACCATCCACCCCGCCCTGCACATTGACCAAAGACCAGCTGGCTTTGTAGATGTAAAAGGGTGTAGTTTTATACCCAATTAGGTTTGAGCAGAGTGACTACGCTTGGCTATAGGAAAGAGTAACCAAAGAGGGGTTGCATGTGCCGTGGACGAGATCGAGATTCCCATGAGCGTTTTGATGGTAGGAGTGGTGCAAGACAACTTTGATGATTTCAAGTATTGCATGAGGGAGTGGACTAAGACCAAGATTCACGTCAAACTCTTACTACAGTTACCCCACGTCAGATCAAAGTATGTGGATTCTGAAGTGATACCTTAATAACTGTCAGCGGGGATCTACAGAAGAAGTATGCGACCTGCGATTCGACGTATAATGTATAGTTGGCCTCTGTGAAGGGGGTGTCCACAGATTGCACACTTTTGCATGCTTGGTTGACTGGTGGGGTCAAATGATGAGCACAACATAGCAAACACTGTATAGACCCTTTGAAGTAAGTTGGTAGATTATCAGTACGGAGATCTGATCTCATCTTGGTTGCTCAACGCTAAAATGGCCTTTCATGCGTACCCCGCAAAAGCTTCTGGAGATTAGATCATGATATTTCTACACATTTCTCGGTAAAACTGGTCACCAAGTCAATAAAACTTGACAGGTTTCAAAAGTGAAAACTTTGAATCCTAAATTTTCTTTTATATTTTGCCGTTATAACTGTATCTTGTCTAACAGTGTATGTTGCCTAGGCAACCAAAAAAGGATGATTACATAACCCTGAATTTCAAATCACGTGACTTCACACTTTTCTGAAGAAAAAGCAGAGGCATCTCATCGACTACAAGCGATTCAGAGATCTTTGTGGAAAGCCCGAGCAGTACTTAGAAGATCACACTGTTAACACGTGAAACGGCTTCCTTTGGAAATAGAGTTTTATGGACACCCACGTACAGCTTTTATTGGGCACTCCGCCAGCGCAGATTGTGAACTTGGAGCACCCGGCCGACCTCATCGCTCAAGGCCATCCTCATCAACTTTTACAACAGAACCAAGGTGTCCTTACATTAGGACTCTCTTCTGATGATTCACTTTCACTAAATCAGAGACTGGAATGTTTGGCTTCCAATATGGTCTCTGATGACCGAGAATTGTCTCTATACATGGCAATAGCGGCACTTTTGACTTTTGTCCAGAACAACTACACAGGACCGCAAGCACCAATCTCCGCTGCCCAACTTCTCTTTCCGAATAAAGATAAAGAAGTCATCCAAAAGAGCGCTGTCTCAGCACTTGCATCATTTGGCCAGACCATTTACGAGCTTTGTGAGGATCCACTTCTCTTACTTCTTGCTCTTCATCTCCTGGAGAAATTGACTAATGTCCACAAGTCGCTCTTGATTGTATCCACTGACTTCTCTGCTGAACAGGCAACATCTGAGCTGGTGGAGCAAGGTGTTAGAAATGGGTTTGATGCCGTCTGTAAGTGGTGGAAGGCTCGTGCACTAAGCGTTCAGTGTTCTCTGTATCCAGAACTTTCCGGTCCTCATTTGGCAGTGCTCACAGCCTTGTTTGATACACCATTGATTGAAACTGTCGCGTTGGAGTTATCTGATTCCAAGATTAAGAAAGACATCACAATTCTCTACCACTTGGAGAAGACTAAGATACTTTTGGAATCCAACTTGGAACATCTTGTTCTTCCAGAACTCAAAAGGGCACAGGAACTATCGCAATTTGAATTTGTTCTCACAGGTGCTCGTGCTAAGAGAACAAAGTTCCAGCAAACTGCAAATTCACAGCTTATTATTCTTGCCCAGTCAAACTATTTCAACACAACATCTTCTGGAGATGAAGGAAGACCAGAGGCCCATGAACTCAACTCCGATCTGTTGCTGGAGAGACCACATTATGAGGCAATTGGTGCAGATGATCCAGAAGATCAGATTTATAAGAAACAGAAGCAAGATGATACTGAGATTAACTATGGCGAATTGCTTCCAGTCACCCTTCGCCAGGAGTACATTCCCGAACATTTGCAAAAATTGGACCCAAACAATCAACCTACCCTCTCCGATTTTGATAACTTACAATTATTACTCAGATTATATGTACTTCGTGCTACATCTCCCTCAGGGAATGTTCTTGTTGAAGAGCAGCTCATGGCCCTTGTTCAGCGTGTCTTATACCAATCCGATGAGACTGGTGTAAATTACACAATATTCTCTCGTGGTCTATGGGAACGTTCTGTTTTGGAAACTAACAAGGCACGTACAATCGAACGTGGTATTTTGCAAATGCAGACTCTTGTGGAGGAAATTGGATTGAAGATTTCTCAAAGATACATTCCAGCTGATGCAACTGAAGGTGCTACCTCTGAAGTGAAGGACTATACTAAACTCAAGTACATCTTTCAACTACCACTCATTCCACGTTGGCAACTCGATACTACTTTGGCCGAGAAGTTTTTATCTCTTGGTATTATCAAATCTGCATTAGAAATCTACGATCGTTTGCAGCTTGTTGTCGACATGGCGTTATGTCACGCTTCTATTGGCGAAGAGGCTGAGGCGAAAGCCATCATTGAGAAAAGAGTTTCCGAACACCCAGAGGATGCGAGAGCTTGGTCCGTACTTGGTGATATCACACAAGATGAACAATATTGGCTCAAGGCATGGGATGTTGGCAAGTATTGGAAGGCAAAGGTTTCTCTTGGAAAGTTTAATTATAAGAAGGACATTAATGTTGCTATTGGACATCTACATGATGCGCTAACGATCAATCCTTTGAATTACGATACCTGGTTCCTCTATGGGTGCTTTGGGTTGGAATCAGCACAATTCGAGCTTGCCTCAGAGGCGTTCACGCGCTGCGTTTCCATTGATGATACTTCTTCACATTCATGGTCTAACCTTGCAACTGCTCTTCTGAAACTAGACAAGGTTAAGGAAGCTTTCTCAGCATTGAAGAAGGCTACTGCGACATCTGAAGGCAAGAACTGGAAGCTATGGGAGAACTATTTGCTTGTGGCAGCCAAACTTGGAGAATGGGATGATGTTCTATGGGCATGCCGCAAATTGATCGATTTTAGACAAGATAAGGAGGGTGAAGGGTCTATTGATATCCCTGTGGTGGAAAAACTGGTCGAGGTTCTGACTTCAACACCATATAATGAGGATGATTTACAATTCTTCCAAAAGAGTTGCTTGGAATTTGTCACAGTACAGCTTCCAAAAGTCATCACAACGTCATCTCGATTGTGGCGTATAGTTGCCCGTGTGGAACTCTGGTCCGAGAAACCATGGAATGCACTTGAGTGTTATGAAAAGGCATATCGTGCATTGGCACACAATCCTGATTTAGAGACGAACGAAGATATTTGGAATCAGACAGTCGAAGCCTGTGGTGATTTGGTTTCTGCATATGAGTCTCTAGGAGAGAGGGATGGGAGATATGGCGCTGGTGATTTGGTCTGCAAGGACTGGAAATATAAGGCCAAGCAAACTGTGAAGTCCTTGATGAGCAAGGGTAAAGTGTCTTGGGAAGATACTAATGGATGGGAGAGGTTATTGGAGTTGAAGCAGGAACTTATGTGAGAATATCGATTTACTAGTTAATAACTTAGAAGGTGATATCTGTATTGAATTAGCATCAAGATTATCACTCTTTTTGTAGCCAGACATGGTGTGCTAGTGAACAGGCTACCTCAAATATTCTTCATGCTGGTGCTCGTTATTGTGATTTTTTTCTTCTGGTGATATGGATTTGACAGTAGACTGGTGAATGGGAATCATGAAAGTCCAGTATTTTCTCCATGTTATATACTCATTCCTGAAACTACCAGGTAAGATACCGAGTAACATGACACTATCAACAGATGTCACAATGCACTTGATAGATGACCGACTGATCTCGGAATTCTCATACCTTAAGGACCAAATGGCAAGATATATGGCAAGCGGGTAACCATTACTGTTTGAAATTCCCTCTCTGATCAACAAGATTATGGCAACAAGGTCAAAAAGAGATGCCAAGGTTAACAATGGTATCTCAAAATAATTCAAGAGAGGTAATAATGCATTTGAAAAAGCAGAGTCTGGAATCAATTCCAAAGTGAAGTAGGAGGACAAGTTAACAATGGAGTATATGAAAAAAGGCAATATCTTTAAAACAGTATGCTCCGTGAAAAGCCACAAAGAGATGTATCCCAATAACTGCGCGTTCTCGTTCTTCATCAACTCGGAAACGCACATGACTCTTGGCTTAATGATGACCTCTTCCTTCTCCTCGCTGAGAATGACCTGCTCTTCAAAGTTGCAGCGATAAAGAACAATAAGATATGTGAAGATGATACCCCAAGTAGTAAGGCTGTAAGAAGACTCCTGTAAATGATCTTCATCATTCATGAGAGAGAATGCGTAGAGTAACGTTCCCATGATTGTGATAGCGTGAGAGAAGATCCAGAAGTTCTGGAGGTGGCACTGTCCTCTAAGATAGTTCTCGCTTAGTTGCAAACCTCTTTGAATGAAATTAAAAGATATGGTTATATCATCATCGACAGGATCATTACACAGATTTTCATCTGGGTCTGTGTGGTCAAGAGACTCTGAATTCACTTCTGGTTGATTTGGATTAGTGGACACATAAACTGATGGTGGCTCCTGTGCCCGAGGAGTTTCTGTGTTTTGGGGCATTGTTGGAGTAAGCCCAGTTACAGATTATCACAACTAATCCATCGCCTTGGAAACAGTTTATATATCTGCAAACTCAATGACAGAGACACCAAGAGTAGTAAATTCGTCTTTGTGGCAGTTGCACGGATAAAGGCGGAATTGGTTATCCGCCGACAACTTCCCTTAGCGGACTGGTCGCTCGGACTTACCACCAAATATGGCCATACGGATTTGAATCATTTCTACTAACAAAATAGATATCCGTCTCCACATTTCAACTTCTCCTCTTGTCAATTCAACACCCAGAACCAAGGGGAGATACAATGAGCAAGCCAAAGGTTTTGGTGATTGAGAACGCAAAGTCGGAACACGCAAAGCATACCAAGGAATACCAAGAGTTCTGCAAGCTCTTCGATGTGAAGGTCTACAGAGTCACCACCCTTGAGGCATTTATTGAAGAACTTCAAGGACCATCCAACGATATTGAAGCCCTCTGGGTGACGGGCCATTCTGCATTCAGTCTTGGTGGTGCTCTCAAGTTTGTCGAGTACCTACCGAAGTCGCTCAAAGTATACTGCTATCCATGGGTCGGCTGGCTAGAGGAAGAGGCTGATGCCTTCAGAGAGCGTGGAATCATCTTTTGCAACTCTGGTGATGTTTCTCAGTACGATGTTGCTGATCAGGCGTTGTACCTGACACTGAGTTGCTTTAGGTTTTACAATTTCCTTGAGCATCAGCTTAGACCAGCTTGTTCGGTCATGGCATCCCGCCAAATCTTGGGATCACAGGGCTGGGACAAGGACGGTGAACCATTACCATCACCATCGGAAGTTAACTTGGCTGAGTCATCCTCTATTGGTGGGAAGAAAGTGGAATCACCAACTGGAAAGATTGCAGGCATTGTTGGCTTAGGTGGTATCGGAAAGCAGATTGGAAAGAGACTCGATGCAATTGGAATGGAGGTGAGATATACAAAGAGAAACCCATTGACAGATTCAGAGTCCAAGGAATTGGGTTACAAGACCACATATGTTCCTACATTCGAGGAAATGATCAAAGACGTGGATCTCATTGTTCTTGCAGTGCCACACTCCCCACAGACCATCAATCTGATCAATGAACAGACACTCAAAACCGTTAAAAGAGGCGTTCGCATTGTGAATATCGGTCGTGGAACTGCTATTGACGAGGAAGCACTATTCAAAGCCTTGGATGATGGAACTGTTTGTTCTGTTGGGCTTGACGTTTTCCGCAATGAGCCAAACAACATTGACCCCCGCTTTAGTAAGCGGTGGGATGTCACTATGACTCCACACTCTGGGAACATGTCCACTGATAACACAGTGAACTCCAACTTTAGATGCATGGCAAATATCAAAAATGTGTTACTTGAAGGTGGGAAGGGACTGTCAGCGATCCCCTAACCTTCTGTGTGCGAACTCTACATGCTGAACATGGCTGCTTAGACTTCATATCAACCAAAAATAATGTTCCCGATTCAAGCAATCTACTTAAATCTCACAACTTTGTACGAACATCACCGCGGTTGTACCACCATTGTACACCAACTGTTCCCCTTTGGATATCTAATCCTTCACTAATCTGTTCCCATAGTTTCTGTTCCAAGAAAGAATCACCAGCACTCAATTCCCAGATGTTATTGAGCCAGTTTTCTAGTATTGTGACTGGAATGTAGGTCAAAGTCCCAATGAGTGCTGTAATAAGTGCCTGTCTTACAGTCTTGGGTCCCTCACCTTGTTCCAACAATGGCAATGAACAAGGCGAGTTGATGATTGTAATGTAAAGAGTGTGTAGGACTTCTCTCAAGTTATCCTTGTTCAAATAGTAGGCATCGGATGGAGGAGCGACTGCACGAGTGATACTCTCTACTGCAATTTGTAATTGTCTGGATGATAAACAGGCAGGGAACTGAGACAACACCGTACGCAAATAAGAAGGTGCTACTGCAGCAACGATAGCGGCATTCCGTGGAGTAAACGTAGCAAGAATAACACTATGTGAAGCCTCAATCAACATTCTCTGTGTTGATATTTGCTCCTTTGTTGCAGATGGTGGCAGAGGCCGTAAGTGGATGAAATGAGTGATGAAGGGAGAAATCACACTATCGTAATACTCGTGTGTTGCTTCCTTGGTGAAGTGCTCCAAGTAGTTCACTGTGAACAATGCCTTTGATGATTCATATTGTGAAAGTGGGACATCTTGAATATGCACGTTGGAGATCATGAATGAGCCAAGCTGTTCAGCAGCACGAGGAGAATGTTGGAATAAACCATCAATAGTGGTCAAAAAGACAAAGCTATAAGCCTGGAACCCGCCAGAGCCAACTTTCTCCAGAATGAAATTCAAGAAATAGAGAATTTTCACAACTTTAGTTGAAAGCGTAGAGAATTCGGGTGTTTTGAGACCATTGTACAAGGACAACGAGAACGATGCAAATCCTTGGAGCATAATCACAATACCAAAGAAAATACTCTTTAATAACTCCCACGTTTGTGGATCACTTAGTCTTGGAAGAACCTCACTGTAAAGAGAATATGCAAACTCGAGGATCATAGTGAGAGAAGCATCCATCACTGGATACTTGACGCCATTGATAAAGCAATTCTCAATGAGGAACGACAACCGACTAAGATGCTTGAAAACAGGCTTGGTAACAAAGTCCTGAGATGAAGAAGCAATATTTGACAATCCAAAAGGTGAGTGAAATACCAATTCGATCGTCTGGATCATTATGGCTTCATGTGGAAGGTTTGTCTTCTGAGAAGGTGTGAAACTAATCAACGAACAGGCAAGTGAAAGTATGACAAGAGAATTGACTTCGTATGACTGTAATGGGATATTCCTGAGAGATCTCTGGATCAGCTCATGGTTTAACAGTATGCATCTGTCGTAACACTGTTCAAAATACGATCTCGTTTCAGGTACAGAGAGCTCATTGTATAAGTTCTTGGAAAGGATGATACCAGTAAGAACCAGCGTTTTCTTCCAATCATCAGCAGAGTGATCATACAGAGCAGTCAAGAATCCATGGAAGAATTTTGTCAATGGCAACGTTGGTTGTGAAATGCGGATTTTATGCTCAAAGAGAGCCTTGATACCTTCAAGAACAAGATAGCAGCCATCAAAGTTTGCCTGGTTGAACAAAACTGGGTTGTTGAGCAAGGCACCTGTCAACAACTGAACGTCTTTCTCGGTCTTTGCTCTGGGAATGTAGTATACAACATAACTGAGAAGCTCCTGTGGTGTCTGGCTACCTGTTGAATTCGTAAGAAGAGAAAGCAATATCTCAACGTCGTGGTGATCTCTCTGTGCGGAGTAACGTTGTGGATCCAGCGGGGAACTCCCAGTGTAAGGCCGCTGTGCCAGTTGCTTCTGTAATGCCCGTCCCTGTGGGCCAAACTTGTACATTCTTGTTGCCAAAGATTAATGCTACTATGAACAAAGTAGTAAAGTGGTGAATGGTATTATCAGCTTTAAGTGAAGCGGAGACAGCGTCACCTCCGAAAAGGGTAATTTTCGAGATTCTTCGCGAACACGTTCGATGAGTGTCGGCAATGGAGTTTATCGGTTTCGTTACCGGCCACCACCACCACTTTTAGTAGTTCTCTGATAAGACTCGAATAACAACAAGGGAAGTGCATTTCTTGGTATATTGAAGCTTGACAATTGAAGGTTGACCATTGAGAAGATCACAATGCCGGAATCCTTCAGTACCGAGGAGCAGGCGCAGCTTCTGAGGGACGCCAGCAACACCATCAAGCAGGAGACCCATCTCATGAGGAAGTGTTTGGAGACCCGTGGGAAGCTCATGGATGCCTTGAAGCACGCATCGAACTTCTTGACGGAACTTCGTACCTCTCAGTTGACTCCTAAGCAGTACTACGAGCTCTACATGATGGCATTCGACTCTCTGACGCTCTTGGCTGGATTCCTCAAGGATCACCATCCACACCACCACTTGGCGGACTTGTACGAGTTGGTCCAGTACGCGGGGAATATTGTCCCTAGACTCTACTTGATGATCACCGTTGGCACAGTGTACATGTCTGTTCCAGATGCACCGGTCAAGGAAATCATGAAGGACATGATGGAAATGTGCAGAGGTGTCCAGTACCCCATCAGAGGTCTCTTCCTCAGATACTATCTGCAGCAGAGAACCAAGAGTCTCTTACCGGAGAACAAGGACTCCATTGAGTTTGTCATCCAAAACTTTGTTGAGATGAACAAGCTTTGGGTCAGATTACAGCACCAAGGTCCATCCAAAGAGAAGGCCAAGAGAACGAGCGAGAGAGAAGAACTCAAAATCCTTGTGGGTTCCAATTTGGTCAGACTCTCACAGCTGCAGAACGATAAAGAGTATTACAAATCGTACATCCTTCCAACAATCTTGGAACAGATTGTTCAGTGCAGAGATGTTATCGCCCAGGAGTACCTGTTGGATGTTGTCATTCAGGTCTTCCCGGATGAATTCCATCTCTATACCCTGGATATCTACTTGAATTGTATCAAGGATCTCAACCCTAATGTCAGCTTGAAAAAAGTTTTGATTACTTTGATTGATAGGCTCACTGACTTTGCCAAGAGGGAAGACCTTACTGATTTGGAGAAGTTGACAATTGATGCATCTAAAGAGGCGAAGACTACAGAAGAGGAAGATCACATCGACGACAAGAAAGAGGCAGCAGGGCAAGAATCTGAGACAGAATCTAAGGCCGAAGAGGATGGCAAGGAAGAGAGCGAAACGGACAACATTGTAAAAGGAGAAGCTTCAAAGCTAGCAGAGGACACTACAAAGGAACCTTCTGACAAGCCGGTAGAAGAGCCAGCAGAGCCAGTATCTACCGAGCTCAGTCTGAACCTCTTCGAAAAGTTCTGGTTCTACATCAATGAACTGGACAAGTCAAGAGAACTCTCAATTGAGGAAATCAGTTACCTTTTGGAATCTGTCGCAAGATTGACACTCACGTACTGTCCTGAAAATTACAGCAACATTGATCAGTTGTTCAAGTTTGCACACGAGAAGCTCTCAGAGATTGATACAGGTGCCACAGATTCATCAGAGCAAAACTTTAGACTTCTGCTCTTGACACCAATTGACACATACTCTAACTTGTTGGATGTCTTGAAGTTGAACAACTACGCGGAGTTGCTTTATGCACAACCACCTAAGATCCAGAAAGCAGTAAGTCTCGATATACTCAACAAGATATTGGATGAGACGATTAAGATCACGACTGTCGATGCTGTCAACGGTCTCGTGAAACTTCTAAAGGTTGTGATTACGTCGAAGGATAAGGATATGGACAAGAATGGCGATGAATCTGTTGAATACATCAATGAGCAAGAGAAGCTGGCAAAGATTGTTCATTTAGTATGGAACAAGAATACTGTGATCCATGCCAAACTGCTCACGAACTTGAAGAATCAGCTCTCAATGGGAAACATCAAACACACTTATCCAGCATTGTTCTTCAACACCTTGAAGCTCATCAGACGCAACAAGCTCCAGGAATCCACGAACTCTTTGTTCAAATTTGCTTCACGGATCGTCCAGGATCTCTACCGTGCTGGTCTTAATGATCTATGTTTCAAACTGTATCTATCATCTGCTATTCTTGCTGACCAAGTTAAATCAGAAGAGTTTGCATATGAGTTCTTTGCTCAATGCTTCACTATTTATGAAGAGGCAATCAGCGATTCTCGCTCACAGTTCCAATCACTTGTCTCTATTACAGGTGCATTGCAACAATGCAGAAACTTCTCTAGAGACAACTACGATACTCTCATCACCAAGACGGCATTGCATGGTTCGAAGTTATTGAAGAAGCAGGACCAATGTCGCGCTGTTTACCTTGCTTCACATCTTTGGTGGTGTGTTGAGATCCCTGCACTAGGAGAGGAAGAAGGCGTTACAGAATTCTATAGAGATGGCAAAAGGGTCTTGGAATGTTTGCAAAGATCCCTTCGTGTTGCCGATATGGTGATGGATTCCTCTACCAGCATTGAGCTCTTTGTTGAAATTCTGAACAGATGCTTGTACTACTTCATTCACGGCAATGAGAGTATCACAATCAAGTACATCAATGGCCTTATCGAACTGATTCAGACAAATATCGAGTCTTTGAACAGCGAGGGTGCTACCAATGACACACCAAAGAGACACTTTGAAAGAACATTGGAGTACATTACTTCGCAAAAGGAGATCGATGATAGATTCCAGTTGATAACGTGGTGAGCTGATATAACTGTACTTATATATCCACATGAATAAGAGACATGTACGTAAATTCCACACAAACCCAAAGCGACACTCACAAAAAAGTAGCTAGGATAAATAGTTTCCTTGGTAACGAGAAAGAAAATGGTGCTATAAAACACCCGAACACCACTACCGCGAACCTGTTCGATGGGCATCACAAATTTTTTATTGTGTAGCTTATGAGGGTATTAAAGATCATAAAGACAAATCTCTGAATTATTGAGCTTCAGAGCTGTTGAAAATATGCCTAGAAAGAAATCTGCTGCCAAAAGGGCCCGTCAGCTCGAGGAAAAGAGTAAATTGGAACAGCAGCTCGAGAAGGCTGATGAGTCCGTGAAGAAACAAGTCGAGGAGGAGTTTGAGAGTGATGATGAGAGTTCTACTAGTGAGGAAGAAGACGAGTATGGTGAGTTGCTAACAGAGGATGTTGAGGAAGGATTCACGAAGGTTTTGAGTGCTTTGAAGAACAATGACAAATCCTTGTATGATCCTAACGTCAGATTCTTCAACGAACCAGACAGTTCTCTCCAGAAGAAGGATGGAAAGCAGAAACCAATCTACTTGAAAGATTATCACAGAATGAACATTCTTTCCGGAAACACAGGCGCTGATGATGAGGACGAGGAGGAGGACGACGGAACTGAGAAAGTAAAGACATACAATCAAGAGAGAGAGGAGGAACGTCGTGCGATCTTGTCCGAGATTAAGGACGCGTTCAATGATGAAGCCGAAGATGAGGATGACGACTCTGCTTTTATGAAGAAGAAGGAGAAAGCAGAAGAAGATGAATTCACTGCAACATCTCTTCCAAATCCAAGTGAAGATTCTGAAAAATTTCTGGAAGCCTTTGTTTCCCAGCACGCTTGGATTCCACACAAAGGTGACAAGGTCATCAATCTTGACCGTCAAGGTGAAGACGACGAGGAATTTGAAGATGCTGCTGAGAAGTTTGAGCATGCTTTCAATTTTAGATATGAAGATCCAAACTCTGCAGAGATTATCAGTTATGCAAGATCGCAAGCGACCATGAGAAGAAATGCTACGAATTCTCGTAAGAGAAAGAGAGATCAGGAGAAGCAAGAAAAGTTGAAAGAGAAGGAAGAGAAGAATGAAATCTTCCAGAAGAAGAAAACCGAGGAGTTGAATAAGTTAACTGATTTCCTCGAAAAAATCCAGAAGGAGTACGGCATGACCATTGATGAGAAAACTGCAAAGAGAATCAGTGATCGCTTACTTGATGAAGACTTTGACGATTCCCAATGGGATGCTGTGCTTGGTGAGATCTTTGATGGACAAGATGATGATGCAGAGAAGCCAACATGGGATAATGACGATGAAATCATGAAGGAGATGAATGAAAATGGTGAATCTGAGGAGAATAATGAATCAGATCTTGATGATGTCGAACCAGATGCAGAAGAGAATGAGAACAAGACCAAAAAGGCGAAGAAGGATAAGAATGTAGAGAAGAAGGAGAAGAGAAAAACAAAAGAGATTGCTTCTAAAGTCTTGGAAGAAAACAAACTCAAGATCATGGACAAGGTTGAAGACGAACGTGAAGGTCGTTCAAAAGAACGTAAGGAAACTTTCAAGTATCGTGAAGTGTCACCCGAGACATTTGGTCTTACTGCCAGAGAGATTTTCATGGCTGACGATGCAGACCTCAATGAGTTTGTTGGATTGAAGAAACTGGCTCCATATAGACCAAAAGAGTTGAGAGTAAAGGATAGAAGAAAGATTTCCAAGAAGAGAAACCTTTCAGAGTGGAGAAAGAAAGTATTCAAGAACGAGAATGGTCCAGATGGTAATGGTGATGAGATTCTGATTCCATCGGAACAGGAATACAAGAAGACCCACAAGACGAAAAAAACACGGAAATAGAGACTCAATTAGTTGATTCATACATGTTTGTACTTGTGCTATTCAAGGAACTTGTTTCTGTTCTAGCTAATTGATTACTAAATCAACTCAGGCCCCCACTAGTAGTTAGCTTTTTCCCTCTTTTGCAACAAGGGGTCGTAAAACGCTTCAGTGCTTGACGTACTCTGCACATTGATATCATCTTCTGAAAGCCATGGTTGTTGTCAAACCAAGCATGATATCAATTTTCATATACTACAAATTAATAAATCACAAATCTAATGTTTTTAACATTATACAACTAATCGTAGTGGTCATATCTTGACACGACGGATCTGGTTTCCCTTTGATGATCGATAGTGGAAGATTTGCGTCTTCCAAAGCTGAATGTCGAACGGGCAGAACTCCAGAGATTCTCACTATCAGCTTGTCTCGACTTTACAGTAATCCACCAGTTGGCAATAAGCATACAAATGGAGACTAAAACCATAATGAATGCAAGGATACCAAAGAATGGAGCCAAAGTCGTGACAGATCCAAATGGAACTGGAACGTTCATACCGAACAAACCCGTAATCAAGTTCATAGGAACCAAGAGCGTACCGAGCAAAGTAACTTTGGAAAGCATCTCAGTGACCTTGTTGTTCGAGTAGAAGGATTCAACTTGCAAATGAGCCAAGTAGTTGGAGTGAGAACGAGAGAAAATCTTCTCATAAGAAAGCAAGTTCTGATACATGGTAACAATATGATCCTGAATATCACCCAAGTAAAGCGCAATGTCTGCTCTTGGTTGAGCTTTGGAAGTTTGAGCCTCATTTGCAAGACCGGCCAAGTTTGCCGTTGATGTCAATGGGACTTCTTCCTGGCAACGCTTTGCAAACATCTTGATGACATCAGCCTTACCGGACAACAATCTCATCAGTGTCATAACCTTACGACGGCACTCACCAATCTTGAGCAACATACGAGAGAACTCGACATCGTGACTGAGGAACACCTGGTCTTCAATGGAGTCAGCCTCGTACTCGATGGAGAGAATCACTGGAGCAAAGCTATCAGTGATGTCATCGATCAGGGCATAGCATAACCAATCTGCAGACACATCAACGTAGTCACGAAGTTGTCTGACACGTCTTCTAACGTTTGCCGGGTGTGTAACTGGAGAGAAACGGAAGGTGAGGATACCATTACGGAACACGACAATGTAGACGTTAATAGGCTCCAAGAAATCCTCTGATTCCTTGTCGGATTCAAAAGTATGGAAACAGACAAAGTAGTAACTTCTAAAGAGTTCCACTTTCTCACGAGTTTCTTGCATACGGATATCTTCAGCAGTCAAAGGATGGATACCAAAAGCCTTTGAGAGGACTCTCATCTCCGCGTCAGTAGGACAAACACAGTCAAGCCACCAGGTAGGCTGTCCGTTTTTGAACAATTCACGCGAGCTGCTCCCAGGAGGAACCAAAGACCCAATGTCTGGACCATGGATGGTATCCTCCGAGTCTGAGCAGAAGAAGCTGAAACGATCAGGAGCAGTTTCCTCACCTTCGACTCTGTTGGAACCAAACTGGACACCCGACTCCATTGAGCTTGTAGATGCTCTGGTGAAGGTTCTTGGGATGTACTTCTTGGCTGCCGTAGACGAGTCAGATGAGTCGAAATGCTCCTTCTTCATAATCTCCACCTCAAGACGAGACGCAGAAATGAACTCGTCAATCTCGTCAAAGTCGATACCATTGATCTTGACATGTTCAGGCACCATAGGGAAACACACATCTTCCTCAGTCTGCTGCGACTCTCTTGAGCCGTGCGAGCCAGCCTCTGAGTCATTGGCGGAACCACGCGTGAAACGACGACGACGGTCAAAGTCTGCAAGCTCAAGGTCCACGTCCTGTCTTGAAGTGTGGGAGAAAGTCTTGTTCAAGGCATGGATAACAGGAGATGCATCAGCTGCACCTCTGCTAGACTTGTGCAAAGATCTCTTCAACAGGTCGGAATTGGAGTGGTGTCCCTTGAGTTGCTCAGTGAAGGAGCGGGTACGAGTCTTGGAGTGGTGATGGGTTGGTGGCTGGAGGGTGAAGACTCTGTGGAGCTCTTGTGGGTGTACAGCCAACGAGTGACTCAATCTGGATGGCCTGATATGAGACTCGGTGTGGTAACCACGAATGTTGCTCCCCTCGTCATTATCAGCAATGGCACACTCGTCTTCCTTATCAGGACATTCGGTGAGCTGGACTTTAGGGACACCGGGGATGGCGACAGATGGCTTTTGCTCAACATGTGAAGCAGAAGCAGAAGCAGAAGAAGGAGTGGGAGCAACATTAGCAGAAGTAGCAATAGCAGGAGGAGGAAGTCTCGCATCGAAAACGGATCCTCTGCGGATAGGCAGAGTGTCGGCCTGGTTACGGTGGTCGTAGAGACCGTCCGTCTTGATGGAGTCAGCAGAGTGGTGGGATTCTTGGTCGGACATTTGCGCTTGTAGTGTGTATAGCGGTGATCAGCTGTGTGTGGGCTCTTTATAGTGGGCCGGCGACAGTGAGCATAGGTGAGAAGAGCACGTTGGAAGCTGACATCAACGGGGGGCACACGATCAAATAGCGGTCTAGAAGTTCAGTGGAACGGGAGTGGGCTCTCAGAAGAAGAGGAAAGTGCAGAAGTGGGAGAGCACGTTTCTAATTCCTTTTAAATGTTGAATTTTTCTTTCTTTTTTTTTTTTTTTTTTCTTTCTGTTTGAGACATAATGGCCTGCGCTCTGGAAGATTACCGCATTGGGAAGTTATGGGTGGTTGTAATAATTGGGAAATGTGTGGCCAATTGTAGGCTTATTACTTCTATTTGTAACTAATATTGGTATTGATAATGAAGTAATGTTTCTACTTGTTGAAAGAACACAAAGTAACCACCAGTTCCATCTTTCTGAGCGCCCGATGTCGTGGATGCAGTTCCAAGCGACGCCATTTGCCCTCTCTGCTTTGGAAATTTTTTCTTTACATAAATAGACCATTGGTCTGTAACCAATAGTTAGTTGTTAATTCAGTTCTATCCAATTGTATGTGTTTGATAGGTTCCCTCGTTAATTCACGTCAATTGCTTACAACCGTCCGCTTTATACTCGGACTTCTACGTCACATGACACGGTGCTTATTACTCTATAGTATTAGAAGTTGTTTGATGGAGTCCCTTCTCATATGAACAACTGTGTTAGGTCAAACTTACCATCAGTTTTTTCTATAACACCATCCTCAGTGACGATACCATCGATCAACTCGTGTGGTGTAACGTCAAAAGATGGGTTCCAGACGTCGATCCCCGGCGCAGCAACACCAACTTTACCACTAATGGCAACCCCATCTTTTAAAATAACAGTGTTAGTAGTTGTGTCCACGACACCGCCACTGACGTTCTGTAGTTCATTAGCTGGTCTTTGCTCGACGACAATTTCATCCCCTGTCTGAGTCTTCATATCAATAGTCGTCTTTGGAGCGACAACGAGGAACTTGATACCAAATTGTCTGCAAATGAGTGCTAGTTGGTAAGTACCTATCTTGTTTGCCGTATCACCATTCTTGACAATTCTATCAGCACCAACAACACAAGCCTTGATAGGTGCGCTATTTGCATCCTTGTTCAACGTGGAAACAAGGTAAGTCACCATGGAATCAGTGATGAGTGTTGATGGGATTTTCTCATAGACAAGTTCATAAGCAGTCAAACGCGCACCTTGGTTATATGGACGAGTCTCCAATGGGTATACACGGTTGAGTTTGGTCTTGTTGTCTAACTTGACTTTTTTAGTTGGTGGTTCCTCAGAGTCTAAAGCATCATCGAATGATTTTGCATGGTTCCAGAGTGATCTGACAACACCGAGTGCTGTTCCATAACCAGAAGTGGCAAGCGAACCTGTGTTACAGATGGTTAAGACGCTGAATTCGCCTTCAAACCCTTGGGACTTGAGATTTTTCAGGATCCAGTCCTTGCCATTCTCACCTAGTTTAACGTTATTGGTATAGTCATCATCGATGAGGTCACATGCAAACTTGAAAATTGGAGGGAAGAGCTCATCCACGGAGGAGGCAGATGGCTCTTGCACAATCTGCTTGATTTCATTTATGGCATTGCCCAAGTTGACAGCAGTTGGTCTTGAAGTGACGAGATAGTCTAGTCTTTGCAACAATGTGGTCTTGAAACTGTCGATATTGGAAAGATCGTAGTAACCCTGGATAGTGTTCTTCCCACCAAGGTAATGAGAAAGTTCCACAACCACTGACAAGGTACCGACTATGGCAATAGCAGGTGCACCTCTCACTTGCATCAGCTTGATGACTTGAAAGGCATCTGCTATGGTGTAGATCGGGACGTATTTGGTGGCATAGGGGAGAAGCAGCTGGTCGAGACACGAGAGTGTCAGGGCATCTCTATCAAACCGAATGGCCTGAAGGGTCGACATTGTACTGTAGTATAACTATTATGAACTAAAGCGAACAGGAAACTTCCCATTGAGCACATGCTTGAATTGAAGACTTTACTGTGAAGTGGCCATACCAAAAGAGGTCACGTGATATTGTTGTGGCTTTCTTGCGCTCTTCTTGTTGTAAACTATAAGTGGAAAACTACAATGAATAGAAGGAATGTGTCATTTATAACAGTCTAGATGTTGATCTATGATCTACTCGGACAAGATCTGCACCTTGTTCTCAATGAACTGCTTCTCGCCTGGCTGTCCAGTTGGGATACCAAAGACCAACTGGGCCTGGACGTCCCATGTCTCTGGGACTTTACCCTTGAGGGCAGCCTGGACGATTGGGTTGTAGTGCTGGAGATGGCCACCGAGACCGAGCTCGCCAATGGCGGACCAGGTGTTGATCTGAGCAGCGCCGTTGGATGTGGCACCAAAGACTGGGAAGTAGTCGGCGTACATGGCGAATTTCTCCTGCATTCCCTTGATGGTGGTGGAGTCGTCAAAGAAAATGACGGATCCATAGGCTTCGTCCTTAGCGGAGAGCGGTCTTCTCTTTGCGTCGTCAGTTGGCATGGCGTCAGCAACGGATTGCCAGACGGCGTTGTGGAGGGCACCGGTGATGACGACAGCACGGATCGACTGCATGTTGAAGGAGGTAGGAGTGTTCTTGACGAAGAACTGAACAATCTCCTGGACCTGCTCGAGGGTGACACCTTCTGGAAGGGCCTTCTTGAGCTGGTACTGTGTTCTTCTTGCAGCGTAGGACTTGAAGATCGTGGCGAGGGCAGACATGTTGTGTGTTTTACTACTACAAAGAGGTCAATGGCTGAAGACTGTGAGTGTATGCGGGGGGCAAGCACTCCTTATATACCAAGGGACACTCTCTTTGTGTCTGTGCACCTCGTCAAAGACTCCTAAGCCTCAGCCACAGATCGTCAGCGATTACTAAAAATTGTAAGCAGCCGGCGCATCGTCCGTCTCCGCGGGTTAACGCCGTTTCATCTCCGGAGATGGAATAGCATTCTCCGGAGAATGGTAATCTGCGATTGATTGATTGTGTTCTTTCTCTGTACAATTGGTGGTTTATTAGCTGGGGAATCCGTCTTGGGTGGCTCTCCACTGTCCCTTGTGACTTTGCTGCCGTGGCCTCTTCTCTGGCACGCTTTCCTGTCCCCTTGGCGATCAAAGAGAGACCGAAACAGAGATCCCGGGAATTGCTGATAAATCGGCAATGAAACATACATATGACATAAACACAAAATAGGAGATCGCAAGGAGTGGGAAAACCGAGCGATAAATAGAATCCCCACTAATCATTATCAAATCTCATCTCAGGTGACCGGTGACCAGATCTCATCTCATCTCATCACATACTGAGGGGCAGGGAAAGGGGCAGGGATTAGGAAAGTCGACTGTAATGTTTAGATGCTGAAATATTTGGAACCATCTGATCAGCAGATGAGAAGCACTTATACATCGTCTGCTAGTGTACAATAATCTGACCAGGGTGTTACCTGTAATACTAATAGAGTTATGCTCTCAACGGCTTCTGCTTATGTCAGCTGGGTGGAAGCAGCTGTTAGAATTCCATTTCCTGTTTGCTGTGCCTTCTGGAGCACACATTTTCCTAAATATATTAACAGGAAATTCGGCTGCTTTTGATAACGGACGTGACCATCCACAAAGAAACAAGAAACAAAGAAACAAGAAACAAAGAAACAAAGAGCCGTAGAAGAAAGTCTCACAAGGAGATTGAGTTTGGTTTGGGACACACAGTTGAAAAAAGTGCAGTTGCTGGGGCAACATTAGCACAGACACAATTATTTGGCACAAGTACAACTATAAGTACCAGTCGTTCTACCCTTGATGAGTCTGGGGTCTGGGATGTGCTTGCGATGGAGTCTGGTTCACAGACATGTTGATCCCAATCAGGTCTCCTGCTGGAGTGGCTAACATGTGAAGGCCAATTAAAAACTCAGCCTCAACGCTACCGCAACCTGAACCCTGCAGAACTGCTAGTATCTTCTCTGAAGGTACAATGAGAAGGGGAGCAACGTGTTATAATACAATGGCCCCTATCGTCACCACCTGTTATATCAACGGCTACACATCATCTTCCCTCGTATCTCCCGAATCCTACAGTCGTCGCTCTTCCCAGAGAGGAAACCGAAGAACACAGAAAAGAGCACCCAACTCAGATGCACCTTATCTAATTTTTTTTTTTTTTTTTTTTTTTTTTTTTTTTTTTTTTTCAACAATCGCCCGACCAAGCGGCATATGTCTTGATGCCCTCTCTCTTCTTTTCCTCTTGATGCTCTCCCGCCTCCGTGTTCGACTGCTCCCCGCTCATCGTTTGCTGTCTGCGTCTCTTTGTACAATGTCTGACCCTACTTTAACACACCCAACCATCAAGGATGGCTGGTTCCACGAGATCTCCGACACCATGTGGCCAGGCCAGGCCATGGCCCTCCGTGTCGACAGAATCCTCTACCACGAGCAGTCCCCCTTCCAGGACGTCCTCGTCTTCAAGTCTACAGACTACGGTAATGTCCTTGTTCTCGACAACGTCATCCAGGCCACCGAGCGTGACGAGTTCTCTTACCAGGAGATGATCACCCATCTGGCCATGAACTCCCACCCTAACCCAAAGAGAGTCCTCGTCATTGGCGGTGGTGACGGTGGTGTCCTCAGAGAAATCGTTAAGCACGAGTGTGTCGACGAGGCATGGCTCTGTGACATTGACGAGGCGGTCATTAGAGTCTCCAAGGAGTACCTCCCAGAGATGTCTGCCTCTTACAACCACGAGAAGGTCAAGACCTACATTGGCGATGGCTTCAAGTTCTTGGCAGACTACAAGAACTCCTTCGACGTCATCATCACCGATTCTTCCGACCCAGAAGGCCCAGCGGAGTCTCTTTTCCAGAAGCCATACTTTGAGCTTTTGAACGAGGCACTCACTGAAAAGGGTGTCATTACCACCCAGGCTGAGAACATCTGGCTCCATATGCCGATCATCACCGATCTCAAGAAGGCATGCAAGGAGGTCTTCCCAGTGGCAGAGTACGCCTACACCACCATTCCAACTTACCCATCTGGACAGATTGGATTCATGGTGTGCTCAAAGGACAAGGACTCCAACGTTAAGACCCCATTGAGATCAGTTTCCGAAGCCGAGGAGGAGAAGTTGTACAGATACTACAACAAGGAGATCCACGCCGCCTCCTTTATTCTTCCGACCTGGGCAAAGAAGGCTTTGGAGTAGACACTCTAGCGATATATCTTTTTTAGTCGTAAATCTTTCCAACTTTTCGATCGTAGATCTTACAGTGTGGCTAATCTGGTTTCTTCCTAATCGAGCGTAAGCGCTCTAGTCGCATACCCGCTTATCACGTAGGATTTGCGAGATAGGGGCCAGGAAAACACTATATAAACTGGGAACTTTGGTTAATACATTTATTCAATTCCTCTAGATCTCTACATCAGATCTTCAACAGTCAAACAGAGTTGCATATAATGTCTATCCCAAGTCTCCCGGTGGTGGACCATTCAAATGCACCTCATTCGAGCCCTGCATCGCTCACTTACTCCAACAACCCGGTCAAGTATCAGAAGGACTGGGTGCCAAAGATCCAGGCTTACAATGAGAGAATTGAATCTGCAATCCCAAAGGAGTACTTGGCTCCAAAGGATCTTCTCCCGGAAGATCTCGATGCCGGGCATTTCAATGCCACGTTGATCCCACCAAAAGTCCTTGATGAAGACACTTTGAAGATCACCGAGCTTAGCGCATCGGCAATTGCCAAAAAGATCGCTGAGAAGGAATTAAGTGCTGTCCAGGTCATCACTGCTTTTATTAAGCGTGCATCCATTGCTCATCAATTGACCAATTGTGCAATGGAGATCTTGTTTGAAGATGGTCTGAAAAGGGCAAAAGAACTTGACGAGTACCAGCAGAGAGAAGGAAAGACAATTGGCCCCTTGCATGGTGTTCCTCTTTCTTTGAAAGAACATTTCGACTACAAGGATCATATCACCCATAGAGGGTTTGTCTGTCTATTGGATAACGTTGCCAAACAACATGCACCGACTTTGACAGCGCTCTATGATCTAGGAGCAGTGTTCTACATTAGAACCACACTCCCACAATCTCTTATGCATCCTGACTCTCTCAACAACATCACCAGCAGGGGAAGAAATGCCCACAAGACCTCAATGTCCCCTGGTGGTTCTTCTTCAGGTGAAGGTGCATTGATTGCTTTGAAAGGATCCCCATTGGGGCTCGGAAGTGATATTGGTGGATCTGTTCGTTTCCCTGCTGCATTTAACGGTATTTGGTCATTGAAACCAACATCCAAGAGAATCTGCAACATTGCTTGTGGTGGTGGTGCAGATACAACTTATAATGATGGTGTTCCTTCTACGCTTGGTCCAATGACGAACTGCGCAGAGGATATTGAGTTGTTCATGAAGGCTTATCTCTCTACCGAGCCATGGACCAAAGATAATTCTCTTTTCCCAATTCCTTGGAGAGAGATGCCAACTCCTAAACCACAGGACCTAACCATTGCGCTTGTCTTTGATGATGGTGTTGTCAAACCACATCCACCAAACATTCGTGCAATGAAAGAGGCTGAGAAGAAGTTGAAGCTTGCCGGGTTCAACGTGATTACTTGGGAACCACATAGAGTTTGGGACTGCGTTGAGATCACGAACAGCTTGTACACGGCAGATGGAAGTGTTCCGGCAAGGCTCAAATTTGAAGAGTCCGGTGAGCCATTGGTCCCGTTGACAGAATACTTCTTGACTGTTGGAAAGGGTGAGAAGGGTTTGGATACATTGGAATTCTTCACATATGTTAAAGACAGAGAAGCACTTCGTCAGGAGTATCTCAATCTGTTCAATGAGCGTGGTGTTGACTTCATTCTCTCTCCAACGTATGTCGGTGTTGCTCCAAAGCCTTCAACTCCAAAGTACTGGGGTTACACTTCGTTGTGGAATATAATGGATGCTCCATCTACAACTTTCCCAACTGGTATGTTTGCCGATAAGAACGTTGACGTCAAGGATGAGTCTTATATCCCACGTAACAAAGTTGAGGAGTACGAGTATGGCCTCTACGATCCAGAGTATGCTGATGGATTACCAATTGGATTCACCGTTGTCGGAAGACGCTACACTGATGAAAGTGTTGTCAAGTGTGCCAAAGTCGTTGCAGAGGCCATCAATGCTTGATCTTGCCCTACTTTTCGAGATAAAGTTTCAATTCTTAACGGTCAAGAACTGTAAGCGTCGTCAGCAATGAGAGTATTTGTGTACTTCAATGAATCTATTTACTATAACAATTTACTGTAGAAAGACGAAAGACATATTGCAGTTGCCATGGCAACACCGAGAAACGCGCAGGTTGCAACTGTTGATCTCAACTCATCTCATCTTATCCAACATTTGATATTGTCTCAGCTGAGGTATTTTAGAAGAAGTCTTAAAATGACTGTGACACTGATCCACTCAGATACACTGAGTACACTCGAGGATCTTCTCCCAGCGAATGTGAATCGTTCATCGTTGGTATCGGAGATGATCAGTGCATACCAATTGGATAAACGGTGTGAGTCTGTGAGCGTCAAACCCGCCACACGAGAAGAATTGACAACGTTTCACGATCCTGGGTTTGTTGATGCCTTATTGAAAGTACGCGGGATTGATGCTGACTCGTTGACGCCATTGCAAAAGGAAAGATTGGCCAAATCTGGATTCAACATCTTGAAAAGAGACAGAGTACGAGAAGACGACGATGATGGTGAACATCGGATATTAGAAGAGTACGGTCTCTTGTATGACTGTCCTATTTTCCCATACATGGATCAGTATGTGAAGTATCTAGCGGGATCGACACTGTGTGCTGCACGCCATATGATACAGGATCCATCATCTGTTGTGATTAATTGGCATGGCGGTCGTCATCACGCGAAGAAGGCATCAGCATCAGGATTTTGTTATACAAATGATATTGTGATTGGGATATTGGAACTCAGGAAAAGATTTGAAAAAGTTGTATATCTTGATCTTGATTTGCACCATGGTGATGGTGTTGAGGGGGCATTCAAGTACTCTGATAAAGTTGTAACAATCAGTGTCCACAGGAAGGAGATTGGATTCTTTCCTGGAACTGGAGGATTGGAGTCGCAAGGCATGGGTAAGGGCAGGGGCTACACGTTTAATGCTCCTATGAAGCATGGATTGAATGACAAATCGATGATGGAAACTATCGAAATGTGCGTTATCCCCATTATCGAGAAGTTCAGAGCAGAATGTATTGTGGTACAATGCGGTGCTGATGGATTGGGTTCTGATGAGCATGGGGAGTGGAATCTAAGTATCAAAGGGTTGGGCAGTATTGTTGAACGTATTTTGAAAATAAAGCTACCCACTATGTTACTTGGAGGTGGTGGTTATAACCATAGTCAAGTGGCTAGATGCTGGACTTATCTGACGAGTGTGGCTTTAGGAGAAGATATTGAGTTTGGAATTCTACCAGACTGTTTCATTGAGAAGCATCCCGATGAGAACTACGATTTCTGGGATGATCATGGTCATAACATGGTTGATGAGAATACTAATGATTATATTAATGCGATTGCATCGACATTCATGGCCCGGACGAAATTATGGGCATAGGAACTTATGGGCCTAGGAACTTATTACCAAAGTTATCACGCCAATTCTTTTCCCAGCGTTCTTTACTCTTTTCAACTGCACCTGATTTGATCTTGGAGTAGTCATTCTCCTTGCTCAAGTACCTTATTAGTGCATCTAATAATTCAGATGCATCACGAACTCGAAGACCATTGATATTATCTTCTACCAGTTCAGGGAGGGCCTTAAAGTCAAGAGCTAATACCGGAACACCACACCCAAACATGTCCACGACCTTCATAGGTAGGTCAATACCACTACTGGATGTGTGGAGAGATACTCCAATATCAGCTGTCCCCAGGACTAATGGGTAGTCTTCAATGGGCAGCCATGCAGTTCTGAATGTGACATTTGTAAGCTGTGCTTCCTTTGTGGATTTTAAAAACTCTTCTTTCATTGGACCCTTCCCAGTGACAATGACACGGATCTTTGGGACATCTTTCTGGGTATCATACTGCTTCATTGCCTTTAGTAGGACGTTGAAATCCTCATCTGGAGTGAATGACGTGGAGGAGACCAGAATCTTATCCTTTGTGGAATCAAATCCATCAAAGAGATCTGATCTATATTTTTCGATAATCTGACTCTTTGTAGATTCGCTGATAGGTTGGAATTCCTCAGCTGCCTTATCATAGAGCACTGTTACTCTCGATTTCTTAACTCTGAATTCCTTAACGAGGAATGTCTTCATCATCTTGGTCACTGTGAGGTTGATATCTGAGAATCTCGACAATGTCTTCTCGTAGAGTCTGTTCAATGTCACCAGCGGATGATTCTTACCAAGCTTGATGGCTAAGATAGAGTATCCCAGGTTGTGCCAGTCGATGATCAGCTTGGAGCCACTGAAGAGCTTATAGATGACAGCCAGCAGTAGCACTGGGATTCCAGGTGGATTCTGCACCATAATGTATTTTGCACCTCTAAGCTTCCACAGAAGGGACGTGATTGAGAAGAGCTGAGATGTGACTTTCTTGACAACGAACAAGAGATAGTTCTCTCCGGCGTGCCTCGAGACTGTCTTGATGCCATGGATCTCAATGTCCTCGGAGTCGACAATCTCCTTTGGTGGAGAGGACTCCACGTACCCGCACAGGTCCACAGAGAACCCTCTGTTGGCGAACGACCTCGCATGGTAGCACATACGCGGCGAGTGGCCAAGATCACCAAGAACAAGTATCACAATGCGTGGATGAGACGAGAGGTTCCCCACGACATAAGGCAGCGCAACATAGACAACAACCGGAAGTGCCAGGTAGACACCGATCAGACACCACACCCACACCGGGTAGTCGACCCAATTGACAAACCTCACAACGAACTCAAGCATCACCACCTGAAAGGCACAGTTATAAATAGACATCAGGGCTGTGCCAGAAGGCAGTGACCTCGCGATGAGGCTTTGTTGATCTAAGATGCGTATGTCCGGGTGTTTAGTTTGCCCTTTTGCTGCAAAATTCAGGCTCATTTTGTTGATTTCCCACCACGCGCCAGGCGGAAAGGACAGCACAAGGACAGCACATCGTTGATCAAGAAATGGTATGTTTCCCTCTGTGTTGCTGTGCCATTGCGTGGATCACCAGCGACTGTGCGAAATTGGCGGGTTGGTTGGATGGAAGCCGGCCATTCTTGATCGGGCGCGTTCTCTGTTGATGTCAACAACTTCCAATGGTGGTTATAACGGCATACCGCTGGGGTCGATGGGTGGTCTCTCAATAGGTGCAATGTTCATATTGAACATATTACTAACAACAGAACAGTCTACAGAACTTACCGAGGAACAGATTGCCGAGTTCAAGGAGGCCTTTGCCCTCTTTGACAAGGACCAGGACGGCCACATCTCCGGCTCTGAGCTCTCCACCGTGATGCGTTCGCTTGGATTCACACCATCCGAGTCCGAGGTCGCCGACATGATGAACGAGATCGACGTCAATGGCGACCACAAGATTGAGTTCTCTGAGTTTTTGGCACTCATGTCTCGTCAGCTCAAGACTAACGACTCTGAACAGGAGTTGTTGGAGGCATTCAAGGTCTTTGATAAGAACGGTGATGGTGTCATCTCCGCTGCAGAGTTGAAACACGTCTTGACAAGTATCGGTGAGAAGTTGGACGACAAGGAGGTTGATCAGATGCTCAATGAGATTTCCGATGGTTCCGGACAGATTGATATCAAGCAGTTTGCTGCTCTTTTGTCGAAATAATCTGCCATTCATATATTTCTACACCAGGTTTGTGTTTATGTTAATTGAATAATGCTCATGTATTTCATTAGATCTTTATAGATCAGCAGCAGTACACATGTAAAAATCTCAATGGAACCGGTCATCTTGCGAAGGAACAGCTGCCTTCAAATATCTTTTAAATGGATTGTCTTCCACGGCATCATCATCATCATCATCATTTGTCGATGTCTCCTTAGGAGTCTCACGGTTCAATTCAGAGATCACGGCGTTCATACCGGCAGGTTTCTTGGCGACTGGAGGTTTGTTATCGTGAAATTGTGAAGGTTTTGGTTTCACTGGAGGAGGCACTTTCCCCTGGAGAGCAGATGGCTTCGGTTTCAATGGTGGTGGGGCATGTGATGTGTGGCCTGTAATTGATGGCTTTGGCTTAATTGGTGGTGGCGAGTCCTTGTGCTTCAACGTTGGCTTCGGACCTGGAATAGGTGGTTTGGGCTTAGAAGCTGCTTCTGATTTCAAATCATGTGGCTTGATTGGGATCGAAGGCTTGCTAGATGGAACTGGTGGCTTAGGCTTAAGCTTTACTGCTGGTTTGAGAACCACCCGTGGTTTAGCCTCAGTCTCTGAGGATAATGATGGCGTATCATGAGTTGTATCATTTTCTTCCGGCTTTCTGAATGGCTTTAGCGGTGGAGCAAACTTATTCAAGTCGAAAGCTGGGCGTAATGGTGTGTGTTGAGTAGAAGCTTCTGTCACCTCAGGTGTAGCTCTATAAGCAGGTGGTGGATTACTATCTTCGAATGATGTGGATGTTGTCTGGCGAGATGGTGTTGGTCTTGTGGATACTGCAGGGGAATTCGGCAAATGTGTCTGTGGGTTGGTTGGCTTTGGAGGTGGAGCAAAAGTGTTAGGCTGGTGTGTTGTAGGATTGGTTGGTCTCGGTGGTGGAGGGAAATTGGCTGTAGCTCTTGATGGTGTAGGTGGTGCGCCTGTTGAGTTACTAGATAGACTCGATGTTGGACTGAGTGTACCAGATCTTGGTGGAAGTGGAACAGGTGGATGACCAGGTGTGGGAAGTGGTCTTGAAACAGCTGGAGAAGACTTTATAGAGTTATGTGCTGAACTCTTTGTAGAATCATGGTGCTTTGGGGGTGGGGCAAACTTGACATCAACCTTGTAATCATAGCTTCCAGCGATTCCCTTGTGTACCGGCTCTTCTGGTTCTGTCTCTGGAGATTCATTGTGCTCAGATTCCGTCTTTGATTTCAAATCAAGCTTGGAAATACCACTGAGCGAACCATTCCCACCGACAGTGATAGCTGGAACAGAACCACCAACAACATAGGAAGGTGTTTGACCACCAACGGTGTAAGCAGGAACTGGCGCAGGACTCTGTGAAACCACTGGTGGCTGTTGAGCTATTGGCGCAGCAACTGGTGTAGCAGTGACACTTTCAACTGTCTTTGGTGGAACTTGCAAGTTCGACAGGTTTGGTGATGGAGATGGTGACGGTTCCATCGACGTAACTGGTAGGGCAACGGCAGCTCTATTGTAGTTTCTGACTGGTGGTGGAGGAGGTTGATCTGGATTGTGAGCAACAACATCTTGGTAGTAGGGATTACTCAGAGTCAGCATTGGTGCCTGTGATGGTTGTTCCTGAACGGTGTTCTGTACAGGTTCATATTGCTGTTGAGCAGGCTGAACTTGAGGGAGCTGTTGTGTCTGCTGGGTCTGTTGAGGCACCTGCTGTACTGTCTGCTGGAAAAACGCTGTTGAAATCTGAGCAGCAAAGTTCGGTTGCTGTTGTTGGATAGGCTGCTGAACAGGCTGCTGAGAAGACTGTTGCTGAATTTGCTGAGACTGAACCTGTTCTGGCTGTGTCTGCTGCTGTTGAGACTGAAGCATGCCACTGGCTATCTGTCCAGCAAAGTTGTATGCCTTCTGCTTGTCAACATTGATTGAAGGAATGTTAACTGTCTGTCCACCAACAAGAACCTGTGCAGAAGGTAGAGCTATGGTCTCAGGTTGTCCCTGTTGAGCTTGGGTCTGGGGCTGTGGTTGAGGTGTGTACTGCTGGTACTGCTGATTCTGTGGAGCACCCGGAACAGCAGGCATTGGTCTGGCAGTCAAAGGGGGAGCAGAAGCAGAAGGAGTTGCCTGCGCAGCCGGATACATTTGCTGCTGGGGAACCTGCTGAGGAACCTGTTGGACCATCTGCTGTGGGTAAGCCGGTGGTGATGGTGTAGCTGTCCCGCCATGTGCCAGAATCTCACGCTTCTTCTCACTGTGGTACTGCATCTGCCCGGGTTTCAACGGTGGTGGCGGGAGATTGCTGACGTCTGGAAGGGCATTGATCGGTCTGGCCTCCACGGGCTCGTGTAGCTCATCTGGGGTGTTGCTTCCACTTGCACTGCTTCCTCCTCTCGTTGCATTTCTCTGGTTCTTTGCAGCCTGGTACCCGGCCTTACTGACGACCTTGGTGCCCTTCCAGGCGTACTTCCCCGTCACTTTGGCACCTTTAGCGGCACCTGACAGAATAGATTCCTTGTTGTTATCCCAGAAAGAACTCATTAGAAGGTGAATGGCCACTGTTGGGTGTATGGCTATAATGTGGGTGAAGTCAAGTGGAAAGTTGTGGGTCGCGCGGTTTTCCACTGTTTACTGATCACCATTATGTCTCCTCCCACATATACGTCATACCGGGATAAGCGGAATAATGAATGCGATATTCGAGGCTAATCTGAGACTCTTCAAGGCCACAGACACGAAGCAGATCGACTGGTCCCAGGAGGAGGTCCAGGCGCAGTTGAAAGTGCTCGTCGTGGCGCTGCTTGCAGACTCGCACGAAGATCTCATTGTGTCGTCTGCGCTGGCGCAGTTGACGGCGCAGGAACTCAAGAACATGACGAGAATCAGGCACGAGCATTCGGTGCAATTGCTGAGAGATGATAAGAAGTATGATGTTGACACAGTCGTCATTGCGTTTCCCAACAAAGTCTACAAGAGCCAGGCTTTCACCTTTATCACCGAGTGCGACATCAACAACGACAACAACAACAGGACACGGTACACCTCGCTGATCCTCACGAGCAGTTCGCCGAAGCTGAGTGCGATGCTTGTGCATTGGATAAAGTCGCAGTACGGCATTCTCTCCAAACCTGCAGTGTTCGACTCCAAGTTCATTATTGGATGTCTCGACAAGGTGGTACGCGGTCTCCCAGGCAGTGACAAGTCCAGATTGGGTAACGTTGAGCTGAGTTTCCAGACCCACACGAGGAACAACGCCCTATCGACGATATCAATAGACATTGAGAACAAGGAGATCCAGAAGTTTGCAGATTTGCAAGAAGATGAGTCGTTGTTGGAGCATATCATGGAATATCTCAAAGAAAACACGTCTATCCTCTTTGACAAGCTCCCGATCACGAGGTTCAAGTGCAGGTTTCTCGCCATCACTTCAGATGGGAGATTGAGATTCCAACGAGGAATACCCACCATAGGCGAAACTGATGTTATTGGGTTCACAGCCTGGGACTTTGTCCAGATGATTTACGAAAGTTTATGAATGTATCTTTATCTATTCACCGCTTGCTCGACTGGATAACAAAGTAGTGCGTACCAAGGAACTGTTTAACAGTCCTGTCGTCAAACTTCTGCTCAGGGGTGAACAACTCAAGGTCTTGTTCGATCTGCTTCTTGAAAACAGCCTTCTCGCTATCTGGTAATGCCGTGATGTAGCTTCTAGACAACCAGTAGTCATAAACCTGATCCTTTGCATAAGGCAAAAACTCGTATTGGAAACTATCAACAATGGATTCCTTGCTAAACCACTCCTGGCCATCAAACACGTTTCTCCAGTCTGCCTTTCTGTACTGTGGGACATCTCCATCGTATTTGTGTGCATCAGTAGCAGTCTTACCCCATCCAGATGCAATTCTCATCTCCTCGTCACTCATTCCTAGCTCCTTCTGTGCGTCTTTCAAGTTCAACTGGTAGTCCTTATTGATCATGTCAAAGTTCCAGATCAATCCTAGTTTCCCACCAGGTTTCAAGACTCTGTACATCTCCTTCAAAGAATTCTTATCTGCAAACCAATGGAACCCCTGTGCAACGATAATGGCATCGTACGAATTGTCTTCGAGAGGAAGATCATAGCTTGATCCCGTCACAGCCTTGATATCAGGGAAGTTCTTTCTGAAAGAGTCGAGCATACCAGTACTTGGCTCCACTGCAATCAAGTTCTCAGGGGAAGACCACCCGAGAGACACAATCTGCTTGGTGAACTTCCCTGTGCCAACAGCCAACTCCAACAGTTTTTGACCATCTGATCCGTCATATGGCTTCACCAATGACAAGTCTTTGAAGAAAGATGCAACAAACGCAGCTTTGAATTCAGGACGAACCTTGTCGTACAAATCGTGGTTGGAGTCGAACCCCTTGAGAGACGTTGGGTTCACTTGTGCCTCGCTCGACAGCGATCTGGTAATGGCAGTCATTGGCGACGAATTAATAACTCTTGGAAGTAGTCTTCTCATATTGGTATGCGAAGAGGTGCCGGTTGGGCCTTTATGTATGCTCAATGAGCTCCTTTCCCCACTTGCACCGCTACTTTCCAATCGAGTGATGCAGCCTCTGCCGATGTGCATCCGAAGATCGGGAAAGAGTAAAACATGGTGAAATTCTTAATGATCGGCGAGGACAGTTCACAAGCATTTACTGATCTATTTCTACTACAGTTTACTGATAAGTAGAGTCTTTTATAAGTCGATAATACAAAAAGACAGGTGAGGATTAGAATGAGGTCAAAGCCAAGCCTTGTTGTCTATACCCCAGTTTTCGGTGGAACAAGCAGTTGATCTCTATGCTTCATCTGAGAACCAGTAATCTTCAGTCCCGACAGCCTTAGCGACAACTCTCATCATCTGAATGACTTTCTCCTCCTGAAGTCTTCTCCCAACAACTTGAATAGCAACTGCACCTCCATGGACGGCATCGGTATCACACAACTCGTAGTTCTCCCTGTCTCTAGCGTTCTTTGGTACATAGTCCATCTCCTTCTTGTCAATGTTCCGGTCTGCTCTTGTCACAGGAACAGTCCCAGCAGTGTAATCCAATGCATTGGCAAATGCAGTGTACCCGACATATCTGAACTTGCCGTGTTCAACACCAGGGTATGGAGATACGGGCATCAGTATCGCATCAATTGGCCTTCCCGATTTGGTCTTGGAGGCAGTAGCATTCCATCTGTCCAAGTATCTTTTCATTAACGATGTACGCTCTGCGTGAAGATCCCAAAGCTCAGAGACTCCTTTTTCTTCGCAAGTGTTGTACATTTCCATATAAGGGAAGAAGGGTTCACCTGATAATGCAGCATACTCCTTGCAATGTTTACCACCGTCACTTAAAAAGAAGTGTGTGATCAATTGGTCTAGTCTCTCGTGATCAACAGGCTCCCACTCAATGATTTCGTGACCTTGTTCTTTCAATTTCTGGGCAGTCATCTCCAACCCTCTAAGAACAGCAGGGTAGGGATGTACGACACCATCGTCTTTGAGTACTGCAAATGTCAACTTTTCAGGCAATTCCACTGTTCTCCATGGAATCTCAACGACCTTTCCATCTCTGTACCATGGCTCAGCACCGATGACAGTCTTTGCATAAAGCTCAAGCGAATCAAGAGAAGTAGTTATAGGTCCATTGACAGAGCTTACACTCTCCAATCCAGGAAGTCCCGAACGTGCACCATAAGTGGGGAATCTCCCACTGGAGGATCTTATCGTGAACAAGTTTTGATTAGCACTTGGGATTCTCAAACTACCACCAATGTCACTCCCAATACCAATTGGTGAGCCTTTCATTGCGATCAATGCCGCCTCACCACCAGAAGACCCACCAGCGGTCAGATCTCTGTTGAAAGGGTTTACAGTGTTGCCATATATGAAGTTGATGGATTCAGGCATCATCATAGCCACTGGGACATTGGTCTTGACGTAGAACACGGCACCCATTTCACGAAGCATTGAGACGAGAACACTTTCTTCTTCAAATTTAACTGGGTTATATGCAAACCCAACAAACCCAATTGAAGTTGGCTGTCCTTTCACGTTTAGATTGTCTTTTAAGGAGATTGGCAACCCGTGTAGTGGTCCTTTAAGTTCCCCAGTTTCAGCATAGTACTCATCAAGCTCCTTTGCCATTGCGAGGCCTTCTTCAAAGAACACCTCGGAGAGACAGTTTGTTAATTGATGAGCGATTGTAGCTCTATGTCCAAATGCAGAGGCAACGTCATATGCTGACCACTCTTTAGATTTGATCTTCTCCAAGATGGTGACTGCATCGGACTCAGTTATGGTGATCTCCTCTGGTGTTAAGAATCCAGACTTGACAGGCCATTGGAGAACATCTTTGACATCTTTCCCGGGGAGTTTATCCTCTGGGATGAGCCAAGCTGGGATGAACTTGGCATCCCGCTCTGCTCTCTTTCGGGACGCAGTGTCGAGGTAAGTCTCTTTTGCAATTGTGTCCTTTGTCATTGTACTATGATAGTGGTGATGGAGTTGTCGAGGTAATTGATCTGTTGAGAGAGGTGGATTTGATTCTTTTATATAGTAACCCCACTGAAGAGCTTATCTCGCAGTGCCGATCCTCGTCGTTCTACGTTTCCTGTTTAGGGGAGATCTCCGGCCCACAAGATCGGATAGTTGATTATTTGAGGCTTCGAACCTCAGTACTTTGGCTCAGAAAGGTATAGCCAAACGTTTCAGGGACAAGCAGGAACAATTGTTATAGTACCAGTGTCTGGTTTAGTTATGCAGGTCCCTTGCGCGCGATAAGAGACCTAATCTTGTACTGATTTGGACTCTTTCGGAGGTAATAGTACATGTATATACGTATGATAGATCAATATATATAGAGGTGGAAGGTGAAGGTAGGGTCTGTGATGTATAACCTTAATATAATGAGAGAATTACCTAGATGTGCTGGATGAGACACGATGTGTGCAACAGCCGTTGCTGGTGATCAGTTTGAGACTCTTATAAATCACCAAGCTCACTAAATACTGTGTGTCTTTCGATAAGAAGTGTCTCCTAGTGGGGATTTGGTACATGAAGACGGAAGATGAACACAAAACACAAAACATGCTGGAAGATTGTCAAAGAGTTGGCTAAGACCCCCAGAGGGGAAGTGTACTCTCACCTCACCTTTGATATCTCCTTACTAGTGCTGCCATTTTTTGGCGCAATTCCCCCCCTCCCGTTCCGGGAAATGGTCCCTTCACTTGTAGCGCCAAAGTGCGATTGTTCGCGTCTTTTCGCATGCCCGGTGATGCTTTGCAGAGTTGCGGAGGATATAGCGCCAAACTCGTCTACAATGGGATCTCGCATTTGCCGTATTGGGCTCTTCCGCAGTTGGGGCCCTTTCCTCATTGGGGCGGGCGGAGGCACAGGGTAGCGCAACGTCAGCGCAAGCGTAAGCCGTCAGCGCAAGCGTAGGGTCCAGAGGGGGGCCAGCGAGATATGCCGCAGAAGCCGACGTAGGGCAGGAGGGTAGCGCAAGCCGTTTGTCTACGAATAGAAAAGGCATTCAAAGACATACAACCACACACAAGGAGATTACGAGATCACCGTCTTTAGTCACTTCGCTTCTTTTTTTAGACACTGAGAGACAGACAGTAAAAAATGCGCCATTATCGTTTGACTTTGTCGGTTTTGCGCTGTTTTTTGCACGTTGCGCACGCGTCGACAGCGTTTGCGCCTTTTTGGGCCGCGCAGGAACCCAGCGAGGGCGAAAAGAGACACTGTGAGCAGAAACAAGAAATCTCGAGCTTTTTGCTGAATCTCTTTACGGGCCATTCCGCAAAACCGATTCCTTCCTCCCTTCAACAGCCTGGAACCACTCACAGTTGTCTTTACACTGCGCCTTACTGAGCACACACACAGACCCCTCCCTTCAGGCTGTCCCACACTTATCGATCTGCCATCGTAAAAGGACAAAAGCCGCCCCCACAAACAAACAACAACCAGGACGCGCGTTCTGCTTACTTCTGAATACAAACACAGCGCACCAAGACTTCCACCTTTGTTGTTTCCTGTTGCCTTTATCTTTTTTGTTGTATCACACGCCAGCACAATGTCCACATCGAGCCGACTTCCTAATATCGCTTTCAGCAGGGTATCTCTGCTCTCGCTGACGCTCTTCTTCCTGCTTGCATTCCTCACGACCCCAGCACGCTCCGACGTTTCGATCTCTAAGCCTCTGACGGGGCAGACATTCAAGATCTCAGGGGGCTCAGTCACAGTCCCGATCAGTTGGATCGAGTCACAAACTACTCCCAAGTTGACAGATGTCGAGTACTACACTTTCACCCTCTGCTCCGGGCCTAACTCCAAGATCCACGCCGTGCGCAAGTTGGAGGAGCAGGTGTCGGCCTCAAGCTTGAAGTCCTACACATACAATGCCGTTATCGAAGCAGATGACGGTGCTGACGGTTACTACTACCTCCAGGTCTATGCAAAGGTCAAGAATGGCTTCTCTATCCACTACTCCCAGAGATTCCAGCTCACAGGTATGACTGGTAGCTATGTCCCGACGGTGGGTCCAGTAAGCACTCCACCAGATTCTCAGATTTCCATCGCTGGCGGAGCGGACGCCCCTGCATCAATCAACTCAAAGTCATTCTCAATATACTACACCTCTCAAACTGGTCTAACACGCTTTGCACCAATGCAGACACAGCCAGGCACCACAATCACGAAAAATAGATCCTCTTGGACAAGACGCTACCCTACTAGTGCAGTCACATACTACACATCAATGTCGACACACCTCGATCAGGTATCAACAATAACACCCGGTTGGTCATACACAATCAGCTCCGCTGCTAACTGGGCGTCGCCGGCTCCTTTCCCAAGTGAGAACGGAGGCTGGTATGCTGCTCAGCAGAAATTGACAAGAACACCAACACTAAATACACCAGGAATAGTCCAAACGGCTTCTGCACAATGAGTGAAAGCTGTTAGTGTGAAGGAGAAAGAAAAGAAAAAAAAATAGAAAAAGGACAATCAGTCTTTTATACCCGGTGTTTTAGGTTTTGCTTACACGACTTGTATGAACTTTCATGGATACACTATTGCCATCTATGTTTTTGTGTTTCCCTTGTGCGTTGCTCTTGTGTTTTCCTGGTTTTTGCAATTCATGCTTATTGAGTTGTATTGTGTTATGATATGATCGGTAGTCGATATGAGGCGCCGTTTACTACTTGAATGAACATTACTGAATTTTGCTTGACATGTCCTGTAGAACCTTACTATTATGATTGGACTTTACTTTCATATGATCCATTACAATTTTATAGATGTCATGATCAAATTCATCAATTAACTATGATACAAACGCTTTCATCAAAAATGCTAGACCATCAGCAAAGAAAGCTCAAAGAAACTTAATCCTTTCTCTGCTTCTTACCCTTGTGGTGCTTGAACCCATTGAATTTTCTCTTGTTCTTGTTGTTCCCACCAAAGTTCTCATTATTGGCCTTCATCTCAACATAGGCAGGCTTGCTCATGATAGCCACCAATTCCGTCTCCAAATAAGTTGGCTTTGGTGTCAACTCGACAAACTTCTTTGCATCCTCCAAGTCGGCAAACTCGACAAAGACAGAACCTTTGAACTTCTTCTTCTCATCTCTTCTCAATCTAACTTCATTGACCTTACCGAACTGCGTAAACCACTTCTCGAGGTCCTCTTGTGTGCTCTCGGTCTCCTCTGGGAATCCCTTTGCGTAAATAGATCTCTGGAATCTCAACTGCTTCTCAGACTCCTTTGGTGGTAGGATCGCGTTCAATCTTCTAACCATCTCGCCATTCTCAGACACAACGAGGAACTCGGATTTTCTCAATGCGTCCACAACAGCAGAAACTGGTCTGAACTTCTTCATTCTGTTGAAAGAGGCAATGGTGTTGATCGAAACCCAGCCTTCTTCGTTCGATTGAACAGTTCTCCACAAGAACTTGTCCTTTGGTAAATTGGTGTCGGAAAAGTAGAATTCAACTTGCTTGAGAACATCATTTGGATCAAACTCTTTCACTTCCTCTTCCTTAACCTCCTCTGTGACTTTTTCCTCGCTCTTCTCAGTAGTTTCCTCGGATGCTTCCTTCTTCTCTTCCTCTTTTGTCTCCTCCGTCTTGGTCTCTTCTGCTGTCTTCACCTCCTCAACAGGGGCTGGGGCAGCAGCAGTAGTACCTTCCACTGTAGCCTCAGTAACAACCTCAACTGGTGTCTCAGTAACCTTCTCCTCAGACATGTTTATATACGATGGCTTGCCTTCCTTCAAAAGCAAGCGTATCACCCTTGACGTTGGGAAGCCAAAAAAAAAGTTTCAGCTGTTGGCGTTTGATCGAGATGACCTGGTTAGGACACATATAGGGCTTGCTTCAGTTACCCGGCACAAAGAGATGTATACATACAAGGAACAGTAAGGAACAGTAAGGAACAGTAGTTGTTTGATGGTCAATAAAGTCTCAGTAGTGTTGTTATCAGGGAGAATAGCACGTATGTGAAATATCAGTGACGTGTGTTTTCTGTTACCGCTTTGACAGGATGACGTTCCTCTCGATCCTGAAAGCAGGCGGTCCAGTTCGCCGAGTGTAGTACTGACCAGTTACTTTCCCTTGTGTCTTCTTCTGGAGGTAGTAGACATGCTCGAAGATATCGGTGAATTCGTGTGGAAGTCCCGACCAGAAAGATGGTGGGTTCTTGTCCGTGGTGTCAAATGGTAATCGCTTGATTCTCCCAGTTGAGAACCCTCGATCCCACGATCTGGCAATGATATTGCAACCCAGTTGCTTATGAATTTTCATTAGCTCCACTGCTAGAGATCTGAACTCTTGTTTTACGGTATCCTCCACATCACATTCGGGTTTCAAAACTGAAACGTTATCCAAAACGATTCCGTTGATGCGTTGTAGGGACATATCCTCACGATCTTGAAAGAATTGCCCCAGACAGAGTTGTCTTAGTTTCTTTAAAACGTCTGAAATAGAGTATATGTCATCCACAATAACAAGTCTCTCAATCTTATCCCTGGTGAGCATCTTGCTCAAAGTTGTGTATGCTGTCGTTGGGCCGATGGGGGACCATGTGTAAGCCAAGTCGAGCAAGATGATGAGTCCATTATTATCATCTAGCATGGAAACCAAGAGATCCAGTATCTGCGATTGGCCATATTTATTTGGAGTATCAATCAATAGTAGTGTTGTGTTTTCAGTATCATTAGAAAACGGGAGAACAACCTGTGTTGTGACAGGCCTGATGAGCTCAAAGAATGTTAGTCGAAGGAACAGGGGCAAGAGAGAAAGAGCGGCTGCTTACATCTGCCAGGCACGCAAATTGCAAGTCTTCAAGAAGCTCCATAGAACATTTGTCTGCCTTGAGCCTCAAGTCGTTCAGGTTTACGATAAGATGAAACAAAGATAAGTGTTCGATGTAAATCATGAGTGATGATCACCAAAGATCTTTGTACAGGGCACGCGCGAATGGCCCTACCTAACTACCTGCCATATAAGATTCCAAGAACTCTTCTAAAACTTCTAAAACAGAATATTTCTTTTATAAGTCAATTGATGGGATTGAGAGACTCCAGGGCAACAGCGATGAAGCCTGGAATCATCACATTGTCGTTCATGTCTGAGTTTCCTTCAAGAATACCACTTAGCGTCGTACTAGCCAACAGAGAATGGTAAGAAGTATCCTGGAAGAACCAGCCACAGTACTTGAATCCACAGCAAACAAAGTAAGAGCTTAGAACGAACGTCATTGTTCCCTCGACGGTTTTGCGGGAATCAGCCCAATGGATCTCACCCCAGTTCGATCCAACGATTGATGCAAGAGAATCACCAACACCAAGAACCACCAGACCGATGATTGAGTCGTTGAAAAGAATCGGTAATGTGACACCAATGAGAAGGTATATGTATGAGAAAATGATAGGACCTTTCTTGTCTCTATCATCTGCAAATGTACGAAGGTGTGAATCCAAGTACTCGCCAAATGGTGCCAACTCCAGATATCTTGTCTGTTCCACGACAAGGAAGAGTACAATACATCCAGACAATGCCAGTTTGACAAACTCTGGATCAAGGTGCAATGGGTATGCAATCAGACCCAATATTATAAAGTGCCAAATCTTTCTTCTCGAATTTGGCGACAGTTGAAACTTGTAACTGAAGATCGTTGGGATCAGCAAGAGAGTAGAGACACACCAGATGAGAATGATGTTGATTCTTGTCTGAGAACTAACAATGTATTCATACAACCAAGTAATGGAGTTTTCACCAAAGAATGGGTCAAGCTGGTAAAGCGTGGCGCTCACAGTGACAACAGACCATGCTGCGACAAGAACCAGTGTTCTGAGAAGATTGTTCGTTGGCCAAACTTTCAACACTCCATAAATAAGGGCCATACCACACATAAAGGATATCAACAACTTTTGTAATACGACAACATAAATCTCCTGGGAGTCTATCAAGAACAGGTCTGTAACCAAGATGCTGAACAATGAAACCTCAACTCTATCAAGCGACTTGAACTCAGTCACCTTACCCAAGACATAATGAACAGCCATGTGGAAAACAACAACTTTGACATTGGAGAAAATATCATTGTGTTGGGTATTGGAAGTGATGATCGAGGTCTGGATAGCAAACTTGGCGAACATTGGAAGTTCAAGAACTATTGAACTGAAAGCAGCATTGTACAACATCAGCTCTCTGTTGTAGACATAACCGAGCATAACGGGTAGGAAGACCAAGTAGATAGTATTCCAAGGTGGTAATGATACCGTAAAATCCTCTCCTGTTGCCTTTTTGATGTTCGTCTGTACTCTTACTGCGATGAAAATACCACACAACAACGCAACGATACCAGATAATGTACTGATCAAGAGATTAATATCCTCTGGTGATTTATACTGGTCGTCAAATGTGACATAAGCAGAGTGCACTGTGAAAGCCAGAACGGAGAGTTGGACAAACCTCGAGACACCAAAGTAGTTTCTACAGAAGGTAGCCACCGACTGCATGAACTGTTCCTGTGGATAAAGCGGCCGTTGAGCTGTCTTCTTTGCATTCTCTTCCTCGTCGATGCGTAGCTGTTCCTGCTCTGCTCTTGCAGCCTCCTCGGCACGCGATGCAGCAGCGGCCTTCTTCCGATCTCTCTGTGAGAGCACTGGGCCCTGCGATGTCGAGGATGTCCGGGCCATGAGCTGTAGTTTCCTCTAATGCTTATTTATCGAAGCAGAGGACCTGAAATAGAGAGACAGTTGTCAACATACCGAGGCCAACCTCTATGAAAAAAAGATCATCGCGCGTCGGCACAGCAGCCATTTACTATCAGCTTTCGGCAGCTTTCAAGATTTCCCCAGATTTGAAGTGTGGATTTTTGTTCTACAATTAACAATAATTAGATGTGAATTTAAAAAAGCTTCTACTCCTTGCTTAAGAGGCTAGTCGTCTCCGAGGTTGTCTTGGCCGAGGTATCGAACTCTGTTTCCTGGGACTCATTAGGAACGCTCTCGTCTTCTTCAGGCTCTTCTTCTGGTGCCAGTGCGGATTCTCTAGTGCTTTCTGCAGCAAATGCCTCGGCATCAGGCTTAGAGTATCCCAGTCTCAGGCAAACCTCGAGCATCTTCTCTCTGACTTCCTCTGCGAATTGACCAACGTTTTCTGGTTTCAACTCGTCAGTGGACATTGGCTCCAACACTTCAATGGTGATCTCACCGGTTTCAAAAGTATGCGTTCTGGCGTTAATCAGAGATGATGTGTTGGAAACAACAATAGGAATGATTGGAATGCCAGCCTGTTGTGCCAAATGGAAGGCACCTTTCTTGAATGGCAGAAGCATTGGCTTCTGAGCGTAGGATCTGGTTCCCTCTGGGAAGATGTATAAACCTCTCTTTTTGGATTTCAACTCGGCAAGCGCCTTAGTGAGAGTCTTGACGGATTTCTCCTTGTTCGAGCGGTCCAGGAAGAAAGTTCCACTAAGCGACATGAACCATCCAAGGAATGGCACCCATTTCAACGACTTCTTGGATGTGACAGTACAGCCCTTTGGGAAGATTCTGCCGAGGACCAAAATGTCGAGGGTCGACTGGTGGTTGCCAACAATGATCGCAGGCAGCTGTTCGAGTCTCTCGCCGTGTATGAGTTTGATTCTGATACCGACAATTGTGCTAAAAGTGGCGTAGAAGACTCTTGCAGTCGACCACTGAGCCAAATGGCGCTTTCCAATAAGCGAGAGAACAATGGAGCAGAGGACACCATACACGGCGCATCCACTGAGGACTGACACCGCCAGAACCGTCTTAGCGTAGTACTTGAGGTCTCTAAAGAATCCCATGTTTCCTAATGACAAGAATTCAAGTGCAATGAGTGATCTCTACACGTCTTTTCTTTTGCCTCTTTCTTTTCTTTTTCTGCTGTTTTAGCACTTTGTGGGCTGAAGGAACTTCTGGCGATGCGGGCCCTGTACATATTGTCTTACTGACACTTGGTGCTATGGCAGAGATATATTAGGTGTTCGGGTGTATCGACACAGTTTTTGCCGCTGCCGCCCTCTGCCGCAGCTATCGCCACAATCATCGCCATCACAAGCATCGCATGAAGGAAGAGGCAATTGGCGGCAGAGTTATTCACGCTTTTTAGTATTTTCCCCACCGCTGTGTCTGTTCAGGATCATATTGATTTACTGCTTGAGTGATTGAAAGGCCTTTTTTCGTGGCATTGACCTGTTTGCCACTCGACTCCCCTTTGCAGTCCCCTTTGCTGCTACAGATATACCACGCACACAATGCCTCCTCCCAGCTCGTCGAATGGGATCTCGGCCCCAATTCCCCGGAGGAACCCTGCCCTGGCCTCTCTCGACTATGGAATCTCGTTGAAGAGACCTCGATCCAGCGTGGAGGCTCCTCAGCACATCCACAGGGACAAGCGCTCCGGAATGTCGAGAACCCCAGACCCGGCTAACATGGAGACCCTGTCCTTGAAGGATGAACAGGATGAGTTGCTTTTGAAGAATCGACTGAAGTCATATGATTTGGACTATCCAGAGGACCCAGAGGAATATTTCCAAGCCACCACAGACAAGACGTCCAGGTGGTACTCGATCAAGAAACCTAGAAAGTTGAACTTGGGTAAGATGATGCCTTATGAAACCGAGACGCATCTTGATCAGGCCCGACAGATTTCACACATCGTCGTACACATATACATTGCAATCAAGTCCCTAGACCTCGAAGGTTATGTTCATATCTCAGCAAAAGATATTGCCAATGTCAAGAACGACATGCAGCTCGCTTTGGAGACTGATATGTTCGATACGGATCTTCTATCAATGGATGCCGATGACGAGGAGGATGTTGAGGATGAAGAGGCTGAAGAAATCAGATCATCTGGTGTCATTGGTAAAGCTCTTCCAAAGTCTGCTACTCTTGTCAGTCTGAACCATTGGACCAATGAACTGAAGAGTTGCCTCAAGATGGGATTTGAGATACCAATGTCACTACGAGCTTCATTAGCCAAGGTTTATTATTCCATTTGTCTATCACGTGGCCAGAGTATCAGACTGGGCATGTTTGTCGACACCTTTGTCGACCTCGTCAGTGGGCACAGAAGTGACCTCAAAGAGCGCGGATTGGAGTTGGATCATAAGGGTCTCCTTGACCATTATCTTCAGTTCTTCCCAGGCCCGGATTCCACTTTCCAGATTTATGATCCAATATCCAATAAGGTTGATGGTGAAGTTTTCAACAATATTCTTAGAGTTGGAATGCATGCGTCGCCATTCTTCAAACCAGAGGCTCTCGAAGACATCTTTGACTGGTCAATGCAAAGATATTCTCCTGCAACTTCATATATTGCCTTCCAGATCCTCTCGCATTCCCTTCCACCTTTCTTCACACCGGAGGCGAACGTCGTTAACTATATTCCATCCATATACCACTTTTGGACAAATGGACCAGCGATCAAGCATCGTGGTGACGAAAACAACGTCATCCATCTTTTGAGCAGGATAACATTTATGCAGTTTGTTCTCGCTAATGAGGGAAACGGCGATCCGATGCGAATCAACCAATTTGGTGCTCTTACCAAACCACAAATGCAGTTCTTGATGCATAGACTTTCAGGCAATTTGAGACATGAATTCTTTAGCAGATCATACACTCAGATTTCCACCATCATGGTTTGTTCAATCACTCCGGAGAACTTTGATGACTTTTTTGACATGCTTAGAACATTACTTGGGTCTCTTGAAACGTTTGTTCACCCTTCAAATACCGGTGGTTGGTCTTCAGTTATTGCAAAGTTTTGCTTTAAGTTCATACACAGATACCACAAAAGAGTCAGAGATGAGAAGCTTCCGGAGTCAAAGATACCAGAGGACCTCAAGCTGACCGATGAGATGAATGACCGCATTTCAAATGTCTTCCTTGATCTCCTATTATTGGGGTCTCAGTCCAAGAAGCATTCGCACTCGAACTACTACGTCTCCGCTCTGGGATACCTCGCTGATCTTTATCATGGTCAGCAGAACAAGGTAATTGACAGAATCTTGGTTGATCTGTATGATTCATTGACAGACCAGTTTGTTTACTCCTCGCATAGAACAATTGTGTCTTTGAAGCAGTATACCGAAGTTGTAAGATTTATGGTCCTGGTTCCCGTCTACAGAGTTCACATGACAAACATCCTGTCTCTTGTCATTTCCAAGATTGGAACCAATGATATGAACTTGAACAACTATGCTCTCAATGCTTTCATTACAACTGTGTCCATTATTCCAATCCAAGATGCAACTTCTTCAACTGATTTCATCTCTTTTGAGTCTAACACAATTCCGTTCATCCAAGAACACCTTGAATTTATCAAAGCATATCCGTCAGAACAATTTGTTTTCGATCAAGATGTTTTGAATACTGCTTTCCGGGCGTCTACATCACAGTTTATGGATATCATGACTTCTTTCATGAGTAAGGTGATTCTCATTCTCGAGGCCGACTTCAACAACAAGTTGTCCTTTAAACTGACTCAAACAATGCTTATCGCAACACAGTCGATGTCTGAGGATATTTTCCAGCATGTCAACAGGATTGTAAGGGATAGACTTCTCAGTGGCGATTTCAATAATTTTGACGACTGTGATTCATTATTCGCTAGTATCATCGGGGCTATGGTTCAAAGGGATCAATCCTTGGCTACGGTATATTTTGAAGATTTGAACAGGCTTATCCGTCTTGAGGTTGAACAAGGTGCTGGATCCGTGAGAAACAATACATCTGATCTATTGGACTCAGATGTCAAACTTGTCCTGTACTTGGTTGTGTTGAGTGAAACTTTCAGTGTTTGTAATGAGCAATTCCTAAAGTTCAGCGACGAAGCCATGTCGCTGATGCAATACCTCTACACTGAAGTCACTAACCCATCACTGGCTGGTCCTACATCATATCTTCTCCATAAGGCTTTGAAAAACTTGACCAATTACAAACTCAAGGAGAGCAGGTTGTTCAAACCTGAGCCATCAGCATCTGAGTGTCTTGAGCTCTGGGGTGCATATCAATTTGATGAGCGCAGATTTGATGAAAGCAGACTTGATTTTGAATGGTTTATTCCTGGAAGCGATGAAATACAATGCGCAATCCAATTGTTCGAGCTTCTTGTTCTTGAATCGTTGAGCAACATTGAGAAACTGATAGTATCTGGAGACATAACAGACATAGCTACAGTTGATCACTTCATCAAGAGTTTGAAGTATATTGGCTCTGGATTGTCTGGTATCAGTATGTTATTTGATCCAGATTTCAACAGTGATTCCGAAAAAACATTCAGTCGTACTGCTCTTGAAAAGAAGCTTCTTGTTCTCAAATCTCTTAGATCATCTGATACTCAGGGAGGAGAGCTCAATATTGATATTGAAAATACTTCTAGCAAAGAGCATGAGCCAGAGTTTGCTGAAACACAAGATCTGCCATTGACTAACAAGGAAGTCATCACTGGTGACTCCGTAGATGAATTAATGGATCAACCACTTGATGAAGGTGAAGCTATGCATGATGACAATATTCAGGATGACACTCAAGAGGATGACGGCATTAGTACGTCTGTTTTGATGACACCAACTGAGGCTGTTGATGCTGAAATGACATCTGTCATGAATCCAGCCATTACTTTCTCGCAACAGAAGAAAGTCTACACGTGCGGATATTTCTTTGGATCAACTGCTGCAGAGAAGTCGATGTCTCCTGAATACGCACATATCCATGCTTTGAGATCGATGGTTGGTCAGTCGTTGCATAAGATCTGTCTTTTCTTGAATACTCAAGAAAGTGAGCATTCTGAACTATTCACTGCATATACCGAAGTCGTCAAGACGTACTTCTCAGATGTCGGAAAGGAGTCCACATTTGATGTGGACGATCAGCTATTCATTGACTATGTGTTCATGAAGAAAGTGTTGGCTTCTGGTAATTATACACTTCCATACACTCGGACATGCTTTGCTGCCAGAGCTGCGAAATTCCACAGACAGAGGGTTATTCTGCACTCTACGAATCGATTCCCATCAAAACTGGATAAGCTATTGCTGAATGATCTTGCAATTATGTCAACATCATCATATCTAACTACCAATGCTCCTGCTTTGATTTCTTTGTTGGCTGGGATGAAAAAGATAATTGGTTCTTATGCTATAATTATCAAGTGCTTTATTAAGTTACTGGAAGAGTTCTTGAAAGACAATGACATTAAGCGTCTGGAAGCAATTCTAAGGGTGTTCTTATTAAGCAAAGTCTCGAGCAAAGTCTCGTCGGATTACACAAATCTGCAGACATTGTTTGGGCTTCTTGACCGGTGTCTGAGACATGAGGAGAATGATGTTAACGAATTAGCAAACAAGGAGATCCGGTTACTATCTCACTCCATCAAGATCCCGTCTGCTATTGCCATCTTTGATAATGCAGCGATTGATTCCATCAGGCCTCCTGATAAGCTTATCGATCTTGAAATATCGTCAGTTAAGGGGGCAAAGGATGCCAAGAGAAGAACTTATATTGCCAAACTTGAGCTGTTCCAAGATTTTGTTGTCAGCCTGTTGAAGGAAAACGATCATTGGCGGTTCAAGTCAATTTATTTGTCCTGTCTCTCCAAACTGCAGGAGTATTACGAACTTGAGGCAAAAGAATCTATATTGAAGCTCATTGTAACTCAGGCTAAAGGGCATCCAAATTTGGTGAAGCTTTGTATTCAATCCTTCTCTAAGGTTCTTGATAAAGTATTGTGTTTTGCCTCGTTTGGCTACAACATGCACAATACCTTTGAATTGAATTTCATGAGACCCGGAATGATTGAGGTGGATACCAGTGGAGGGTTTGCAGGGACTTTCAAATCTGAGATGAAGAACTTTGAGAACCCGCTCTTCTACATTGATGGGAAGATTCATAATGGCTGGTTGTTTTGGGGCCAGAAACTTGTTGCATTATCCCCTGAGAATTCTTACAATTTGCTCAGCCTTAGTGATCATGATATGGCTTTGCTGAAATCCTTTGGATCAATGGTCACAAAAGAGTGGTTGGTTGGTGTCTTAAAATCTGTAACAATCCATAATGAGAGTACAGCAGTTTTCCAAATTGCCGACGTTTCGTTGATTTCATCAGTTGTTGCCCTCCAGAGTCTTGGCTACTCCTCTATTGAGTATCAAGATATCCTTGATATCATTTTGGAGGTTTTTGATAAGGATGACAAAGCTAGTGTTATACTCTGTGCGGAGTTGATATGTGGACTTTTTGTCTCCTCTTCGCATACGCTGCCGGAGCATATCAAGCTGAGAGATGAGTTCGTGGAAGACTTTTTGGCATCTGCATTGACAACCAATTTAACACCGGATACGAAGCATGTGTGGAGTATTATTGCTTGGTGGCTGCCTACCAGAGTTGATGTTAGAAGGCTCCCTGTTTTCCACAAACTGTTTTCACAGGTTCGGGAGTTTGTCGACCCGACTTCAAACCAAGCCTTTGTACAATCAGCACATATCTCTTTTTCAGGAAGTTATGTCAGAACAACAGGATGGCAACTTGCATCTGGTGAAGATATGATGAGAGACATACTGTTTACTCATCCATATCTTGTTGTTCGAACTGAGATTGCCAATTTGTTTGCGGCTTTGAACACATGTTACCTTAATCCATCCTTCGCTAACAGTGCTGAATTCCAAAAGGCTAACGCCAGCTATGATCTAGGCTTTTGCATGCTTGATCTTTTACCAGAATATGTGGATAAGAAATTGAGACTGCTGTTTGAGCAAGTTAGTGAAGCTAGGCTCGGTATTGATGGTATGACGCCACAGGAAGCAGTTCACTCTGATTATTTCCATCTTGTCACGGTCGTCCTGCAATGGATGAAAACTATTTTTGCTTCTCCTGATCAGCTTTTGATTATTCCATACTTTTCCAAATACCTGGTTCCATTAATTATGGATCTCGAATCACAGCGTGAAATGTGCAAGATTGGGAACATCTCTTTAGGTAACTTCATCCAATTCTTTGCGCGCGGGTTGTTCTGCAGACCGGATCAGATTTCTAGTGTCATGGAATTTGCTACTGTTGAGTATGAATCTGTTCATCAGCTTCAGCACCAGTTGTCGTTTATTCAGGGATTTTTTGATCGTCAGTTGTTGCTGCTAACACCTGCTCAGAGGGATACTTTACTCTCCCGCGTGGACAAGTTGATGTTCCACCCTTCCATTGAAGTGAGAACTAGCGCATGTTCGGTTTTGACAGGTATGATTCACAACGTCAGTGATTTGGAGATTATTTCTCCGTTCACTGAGAGATATAAGAAGATTTTGAGAAGCTCGAGTCCAAGAAAGGAAATCAGCAAAAAGAAGATGATTAAATTGCATGGGGCCGTCTTGGGATTGAGTGCATTGGTTGCAGCGTTCCCATATATTTCTCCACCACCGGCTTGGTTGCCTGATCAGATTGCTCTATTGGCGAGAGCCACCCAGCTTGCTGGTTCACCTGGGAAATCAGCCAAGGACACGCTAAGTCAGTTTAAGAAACTAAGAGCGGATACATGGCACATTGACCGTTTCTCCTTCACTGAAGATCAGTTGAGTGATCTTGAAGGAGTCCTGTCTAGAAGCTATTTTGCATGAGCAATCACGAATTTAACTTTACGATTACATTGGCATTGATTTTGAAATCAAATACTACAATTGTAAGCTTAGATAAAGATACATTGAATTGAATAACTTCCAGTTGTAAGTATATGAGCAAAGGTCTTTAACGGGTTTAAGCGCGCGCAGTTCTCTTTCTTCTCTTGTCCATACCATTCAAAGCACCAGAAATCGTACCTGGGGCTGATGAGAGAGCACCAGTAACTGGAGCAAACTTGACATTAGGATTTCTGTTTTGGTGACGGTTCTGGCGCTGACCATCAGAGCCAGAGTTGTGATGACCTGAGTAGTAACCCTGTGGTTGATGCGTGCCGGCAAGACGTTCATTACGGTCTGAGAGTGACTGAGCCTTGTCCGCAAGAGTCAATGCAAGTTCTTGAAGCTTGGAGAGTTCAGAGCCCTTGGCGAAGATAATGCTGTTGGAAACCTGATCCAAACCGGCAATGATCTCCTCCTTGAAGATCATTTTGGAAACAACAGCAGATACCTTTGATTCAGGGAGGTCAAACTGTTGTGCAAGCTTAGAAATGGAAAGCTTAGAGTAGAGCGACTTGAACTGGAACAAGAAAGTTCTCAAACCTTCAACTTGAATCTTCTCCTTAATCATCTCTCTCAACTTGTCTGACTCTGGCATCAAGTTCCAGATCTTCACAGTAGTCAACAGCTCGACTGACTTTTGCCATTCACCGGCCTGAAGGGCCTTAGCTGCATGCATGATGTAATCTCTGGTGTTCTCTGGTGGTCCTTGGAACGTCTGTCTCTCGTGGAAGTCCAACGTACGTCTAAATGATTTTGTCTGGAGTCTCTTCTTGCCATCAATTGAAGAGCCAAGCTGTGCATACTGTGGGATCTCAATCAAGAGCGAACTTGTCAAGAAGACACTTTCCAAAAGCTCCAAATTGATATGCATGTGGAATGGCAAAAGACGCTGCTTATCGGCGACAGATGCCTGGCTCGAGTATCTTTGAGAGGATTGGCCAAGCAACTCTCTGTGACGCGGTGAAGTGGCGATCTCAGCAAGTGCTTGCTGTGCCTCCTGGACGAGACCGTTTCTGAAAGCACAGAGACCTAATTGGACCAATGCTCTGTTGAAAAGAATCTGGATAGATGGGTCAGATGTGTGAATAGAAGACTGCAAGTGCGACATCAGGAACATATCTCTAGCCTTGAAGTACTTGTTGTTGCATGCATAGTAGTAAATGTGGTCAAGAACAGCACGCTTTCTGTGTGATGAAGCCGTCTGCTTATAAAGTACTGATGCCAACGTGTCCATAAGGGCATCTGTGTAGGTTGCATCTGTGGAGAATTCAATGATGTAAGACTTCTGGGAAATTTGTTTCCATGCAGTGGCCTCGATAGCATTTATCAAAGCAGCTGGTTTGAAGTATATGTGGTCCAATCTTCTTGAGACGATTCTGGCGATTTGCTCACCAGCAGGGGATGTAATCTGGGACTCTGGGATAATAAGCTCAGAGTAAAGCTGTGCACGGATTATTGTGCTATAGAGAATGGTTTCATCTTTGAGACGATCAATATACTCTGTTGTGTGTGGATCAATAACTTGCAAAGATCTCGTGAACTCATCGTCCAATCTCTCAACAAATGAGACAACTGAACCAAGAATCTCAACGATACCTTCAGCGGAAGGTTTTGGCTCGACATCAATGTCATCGAGTGCTTCAGCAGTTTCCAGAACACGGTGTGTACTCTTGTTCTCCTCCAGCACGTCGAACAAACTGTTAACGTCCTTAGCAGCAGAGTGCCATTGGTCGAGGGACATGTAAGACATTGTGGAAGCACCATCGAATCTAAGTGGGATCAACATGAGGTGGACAATGATACGCTCATAAGGTGTAGAGGCGACCGTTGTGAGGCCCTCGAGAGTCTTGATTTGTTCCTTGATGTCAACATTCTTCTTACCTCTCGACTCTTGAACTTCTCTAAGAGCGGCGAACAGCCCGACGCTGGCCGTGGACTTGGATGTGGCCTTCTTGCTACCAACAGTGGTGAATCCATCTGCGTCAGGTGCTGGTGTGGCTCTGGAGGATCCGGCAGCTGGTGTATCATCACTGGCAAATGCAGATGGGTTGGATCTATAGGATTCAACAATGGTCTTTTGCTCACGGACAGCCTTCTTGACTCTCTGTTTCAAAGTGTTGAAAGCTCTTGCGACAATGGCATTGATCTTCTTCTTATTGCTCTTCTCCTCCTCAGAGGCTGCAATGATAGCATCATCAAGAGCCACGAGCGATCTAACGTAAACGTTAGGAGTGCCGACATTCTGCTGCTGAGCACGGGTCAAAAGACGTCCGAGCTTGTCAAACTCAGAGAGGGCGACGACCCAGTCATTAGCAGTCTTGGAAGTGTCAATAGTGGCAATGGAAGCCTTGATCTCGTCGAGAAGCTTGTCCTTTGCCGATTTGACAACCTTCTTGCTCTCGTCATCGGAATCCTCCTCTGAGTCGGAATCCTGACTGCGGCCATCTGCTCTTTTCAAGAAGAAGGCTGGACCCCTAGCACCAGCTGGGAGGTCGTCGTCAGAGTCGGACTCATCGTCGTCATTGGCAAAGAAGGAATCATCAGAGTCCTCATCCTCGTCTTGCCCCTGCACGTTTCCCTCCTCGTCAGAGGACACGAGCTCCTCCTCAGAGGAAGAGAGAAGCTCCTCTTCGGACGAAGAGTACTCGGAGTCGGAAGCACCACCCTGGAAGAAACGGGAGGCCATTGTTCGGTGTGATATCTATCGCTTGCAACGCGTCGTTCCTAGTAGATTCCTGTGCTTCACCGCTTTTTCACTTTTTTTTTCCACTGAAAAGTTTTGGAAGCGCGTAGATCTGAGCACGGTCGTTGTGTGGGTGGCAGCGTATATGTGAGCACAGTTTACTACGGCCGTAGAGAGACGGATGATTTCTTCCTCTTTTATTAATCTATGGATAATCACTCTTATCTGTTAATCCTTGTACCATTTCCACTATCTGCCTGCTTTGGCTAATTGGAATTGTATTATAGGGGACGCTTTGCTGAGTAATCTAGTAATTTTGGTACGGGCACACACCATAGAAAGAGTTTTTGATGGCGATGAGGTACTAATTATATAGTTTTCCCCATGTCTTGTCGATGGTTGTTGCCTATACACACTATTGGTGACTTGGCTTGTCTCGAGATATAGGTGAGCAGAGATATGTCTGAAAACAGAGAACCAAGAACCGAAAAAAAGCCCAAGGTTTCACAGCTTTGCGAGCTCTGCCACTGTCGCAAGGCCATGATAAAGAGGCCAAAGAACTTGCAAAAGATCTGTAAGCTCTGCTTCTACGATGTCTTTGAGACGGAAATTCACAACACAATCGTCAATAACAAGCTCTTTTATCCAGGTGAAAGAGTCGCTATTGGTGCCTCAGGAGGTAAGGACTCGACGGTGTTGGCCTATGTGCTGAAACTGCTCAATGAAAGACACAACTACGGGTTGGACCTGGTGCTTCTCAGTATCGATGAAGGCATTGTTGGCTACAGAGATGACTCTCTGGCTACGGTGAAGAGAAACCAGCAGCAATATAACCTGCCCCTGGAGATTGTTTCCTACAGGGACCTCTACAACTGGACAATGGATGAGATCGTCAGCTGTGCAGGTATCAGAAACAGCTGCACCTATTGTGGTGTCTTTAGAAGACAGGCTCTTGATAGAGGTGCAGCTAAGCTGGATATCAAACATGTTGTCACCGGTCACAATGCAGATGACATGGCAGAGACCGTGCTGATGAATCTACTGCGTGGAGATGTCGCAAGACTGGAGAAGTCAACTGCAATCATGACTTCAAGCTCAGGCTCGCCTGTGAAGAGATCAAAGCCTTTCAAATACTGCTATCAGAAGGAGATTGTTCTCTATGCACATTACAAGAAGTTGGACTATTTCTCTACAGAGTGCTCATATGCTCCGGAGGCCTTTAGAGGTACTGCCAGAGAGTTGATGAAGAACCTAGAAGCCATACGGCCAAGTTGCATCATCGACATTATCCACTCCGGTGAGAGCTTCCATCTCAAGGAAAAGAGACCAAAGCAACAATTCAGAAAGAAATCAACGGCGAAGAAAGTGGTGGCCGATGAGATTGAAGTACGATCAGACGGGTCTGTTTCGCTCAACAAGGGAGGATTAGTCGATGGCAACAGATGTGAGAGATGTGGGTATCTGTCGAGTAACAAGATATGTAAAGCATGTACTTTACTGGAGGGCTTGGAGAAGAACAGAGCGAAGATCAGCTTGGAGAATGACATGTCCACTGTGGGAGCAGCGAAGCTAACAAGAACATTGGAGAGGCTAGTCTTTTGATTCGGATCTCTCAGGCAGGCATCCCATCGGCTAGATTATATATTCATAGATTTAGAACACACTCAACCAATATATTCCTATACCTGAAAGCAATTGTTGTCTAAGACTTATTCCCTCTTAGGCCAATCATCCGTACACCACAGAAACTCCCCTTCCACTTTGAGCATAACCAGCACCTTTTATTTAGTGTTATATCCAGTCTCATTCGCCAGAAGCACAGTTTATTCCGAGTAATTCGGTTTAACAGCAATGAGGTCGTTCATAAAGGCTCACCGGCGAGGCTCATCTAGCGGGCTGGATGGTGACCAGCTGGGTGCGCCAATGGCAGCCACAAGCAACTCGGGATCATTTGGAGATTCTCCCTCTGCATTACGTCACACTTCACCACCTCCAGCTCTTCAGACTTCCCCTGAGAGGACACACTTGGTGTCTCCGTCCTCCTTTGGCAAAGGTGGAAAGCTTCAGCGGCTTTTCAACCGTAACAAGAGTGCTGCGGGAAACTTGCAAGGGCTGGTGAACCCACTCTCACCGGGGAAGAGTAACTCCCCGCCAACAACAATTGTCGGTACAAGGACCCACGAATGGGGGTATGCTCCAGGACAGGACACTATCCCAGCCAAGTTTACACCGAGACCAAGCTCTTGTGAAGTTTTCTCCTCTGAATCAATCTCCTCGTCGAGTGAATCCAACAGAACCTCATGTGCGTCGTCATTACCTCCCAACAGTCGTGTTTCTAAGAATGATGACTCTAGTGATTTCCTACAATTGCCATTGAATACTGTACTCGAGATTCCAGACAACATCTCGCCTTCTCATCCTGGATCCACGACACTGGAAAGTCGCAAAAAGAAGCTTCATAGGAGGGCACAGATTGTCACTGCTGATTCTCCGGTATCTCAGCAAGTGTCACCGAGACTTGATGATCCAGCGGACGTTTTGCCCACACTTGATTCCTCTATATTTGATTCGCTGAGTAGTGCATTTGATACCGATGTCGATTCTGTTTCTCCAATGAGCATATCCACTGGCTTGGCCCCACCCGTTGAGATTGTGGCATCGCCTGCTAGTCCTCAGAGAGATGATTCACATCATTCTGCTGATGATACACACATCACCCTGACTCCCTCTGACTTCCTTGAAGTTAACAAAACTCGAGATAAAAATAAGGATAGCAACAGCGGCGAAGATGATGCTGATTCATTGCATGCGAGTGAGTTTTCCTTTGAGCAGGATGGTATTGCTGGTCGTAATACATCTATCCGTTACTACAAAAATCCACAAGAAGCACAGAAAGAGCAGGCTCAGGTTGCCAGGGAACAAGGATTCTACATCAATGATCTCATGTCAGAGGATGACTTTGATGATGATATGAACTACTTTGATGAGGATGATGAGTTTAATGATGATGCAGAACTTTTCAACAAGAGATACTTCTCTGATAATGAAGATGAATCGGAACAGAAACCTATGGGTGAGAGCAGACAGGATGGTCCGGAACCAATCATGTCCAGAGAGGACGTTGGTGAAGAAGAACATGATGCCTCTGAAGACCCGGAGTTTTCAGTATCCACCCCTGTTGCTTCAACGCCGCGTCTAGTGCCGAGTGAGCTATCACCAGAGAGGGGAATCCATCACTCAGATGAGTTACATTTCTTTGATGACCTTAATTCCATGCTGACAAAGAGATCATTGAAGTACCACCAGCTTCCGGTATCCTACGAACATGAGTTCAGTGAGAGACGTTATTCCTGGATTTCAGATGATGAGAATACATCCAACAGGGGAAGCCAGTCTTATGACTCGCTTCTAGATGAGATCAACAACATTCCAGATGATTTCGATTATGATAACGCAGTATACTCTGCTCCACAACCTCGTTCCAAGAGTCTCAATAGTGTGCTGAAGCGAAACCAAAACGTGGTAATGGATAATAAGCCGCAAAACACCAAATTTGAAATCAACGATAAGACAGTAACGTTGTTTCACAGATCGAGGTCGCAACCAACTACAAAGTCACCACCGCATAATGAGAGCCTCCCTACATCGACGCCAGTCAAGAAGCAAGATCAGTTTGCATACCTCACACCGAATAACTCGTTTACTTCTCCAAATCCAATGTTCAAAGACCAGCGAGACTATGAACTTTCACCGATATCTGAAGGCTCATACATTGACGATACTACAGTGGAGCATTGATCATAACACAAAATTTTTGGTCACATGTGGCAAGAGAAGCATACATAGAACCACCACAGCATGTCAAGAGAACTAGGAATTCAACAACACAAAAGCAAAAGTCGAGATTTTAGGAATTATTGCATTGAATATTATGATAAATGACCAGAACTGTTTGTTCTCTACTGTATGCGCATAAATGATGATGGTTCTTGTAGACAATGTGAAGCTGCTTTGTGTTACCCGGGCCGTGCCATAAAAAGACCGGCCGAGATCTTGATGCGCTCCCCATACTATGAAGGAAGTGATGGCGACCGAGTTGTGTAATTATTCCATTATACACCCCTTCAGAGTCACTGCATACATTTCATTCATATATCGTTGTTATCTACGCAATGTCATACAATTTGAAACAGGAGAATCGCAAGAAGTTCCAGGATAAGACCAAGCTTAAGAGGCATCACAAGAAGAACTACGCAAAAGTCGTTCCAAAAGAGGATGCGAAGAAGTCTGGAGAAGCCAACGAACTTGGAGATTTCACAAATTCACAAGCAAGTGAGCAGTCTGAAGGGGAAACTACAAGGCCCAGATCTGACTCAGTAACAGGAGAAGCTACTGAAGGTGGAGACTCTGAAGAACCAGAGGTACCATCGAATTCATGGAGATATCAAGACGAGGTGATAATTGAAGGGCATGATGATGCAGATGACGATATTGTTAACCAGATTGACTTTAAGAAGCTATATCGGAACAAGAATATTGATCTGCCACAACGCAAGAAAACAGAGGACGAATTGTTGGAGGAATTACTAAAGAAATCGAGCCTTTCTAGTGACAAATCGAAGGAAGCATCCAATACGCTAGACTCTGGAGATGGAAGAATAAATAAATCAAAAGACGATGAATATCAGCATCAAAGTCGGCCAAACAAGACGCCAACGGTGCATGAGAGTAAAGTACCATCGAACCTCAAGGCCGACGAAGACTTCCTAGACGCACTTATTTGACCCTCAAAGGAGCATGCTGGCACATGAGCCGGCATATACTGAATAAATCAATAAACTGATCCAATATGATGTCATCTCGCAACTCTTGCCACTGCAATGAAACAACTAGAATTAGAGCAGAGGCTATGAGCTCATCGCCTGCAACAGCTACGGTAAGGGACACACGCAAGTCTTTTTTTTTTTCCTTTGCAAATTTTTCGGTTTGCGCCACATCTTTCAAATTTTCTTTTGAAGGCCATCGAAGAGATTTTTTGAGCTTTCCTTCAAGCCTGTCTTCTTTTTGTAGTTTCCTGGTAGAAATCAAAGAGTAAAGATGGCTATTTCCGCATCAAAGGCTAAGAGAGAGGCTAAGAAGGCTGCTAAGAAGCCAAAAAAGGAGAAAAACGCCAGCGAGGAGGTTGAGAAGACCGCACAGGAGATTGCGCAGCTCAAGTTGCAGCAGGATAAGGATGGTATCTCTGACCGTGTTACCACCGGTGTCTTGGACTCGCTTGAGACCTCGAGAGATATTAAGCTGTCCTCTGTGTCTTTGCTTTTCCACGGTAAGGTTTTGATCCAGGATTCAGAGTTGGAACTCAACTACGGTCGTCGTTATGGTCTTCTTGGTGAGAACGGCTGTGGTAAGTCCACTTTGCTTAAGGCCATTGCCGCCAGAGAATACCCTATTCCAGAGAACATTGATATCTATCTGTTGAACGAGCCTGCAGAGCCATCTGAGTTCTCTGCATTGGAGTACGTTGTTCGTGAAGCCGAGCACGAGTTGAAGAGAATGGAGGACCTCGTTGAAGATATCATTGTTGAAGATGGTCCAGAGTCCCTCAAGCTTGAGCCATTGTACGAGAGAATTGAAGAGATGGACCCATCTACTTTTGAGTCCAGAGCTGCTATTATTCTTACCGGTTTGGGTTTCAACAAGACTACTATTCAAAAGAAGACCAAGGACATGTCTGGTGGTTGGAAGATGCGTGTCGCTTTGGCCAAGGCTCTTTTCGTCAAGCCAACGTTATTGCTTTTGGATGACCCAACTGCGCACTTGGACTTGGAGGCATGTGTTTGGTTGGAAGAGTACTTGAAGAGATTCAACCGTATCTTGGTGTTGGTTTCTCACTCTCAGGATTTCCTCAATGGTGTTTGTACCAACATGATCGACATGAGACAGAAGAAGTTGCTCGCCTACGGTGGTAACTACGACTCTTACGAGAAGACAAGATCCGAACAGGAGACTAACCAGATGAAGTCCTACCAGAAGCAGCAGGACGAAATTGCCCACATCAAGAAGTTCATTGCTTCTGCTGGTACATATGCAAACTTGGTGCGTCAGGCAAAGTCTAGACAGAAAATTTTGGACAAGATGGAAGCTGATGGTTTGGTTGAGAAGGTTGTTGCTGACAGAGTCTTCACATTCAGATTCCCAGAAGTTGAGAAGTTGCCACCTCCAGTCTTGTCCTTTGATGACATCTCTTTTGCCTACGATGGCAACCCAGAGCACAACTTGTACGAGCACCTGAGTTTCGGTGTTGATATGGATTCTCGTATCGCCCTTGTTGGTCCAAATGGTGTTGGTAAGTCTACACTTCTTAAGATTATGACTGGTCAATTGCAGGCCCAGTCTGGTCGTGTCTCCCGTCATACACATATCAAGGTTGGTGTGTACTCGCAGCACTCTGCCGACCAGTTGGATCTGACCAAGACTCCACTTGAGTTCGTTCGTGATAAGTTCTCCAGCGTCTCCCAGGATCTTCAGTACTGGAGAGGCCAGCTTGGTCGTTACGGTTTGACTGGTGAAGGTCAAACCTCGCAGATGGCTACATTGTCTGAAGGTCAGCGTTCGAGAGTTGTGTTTGCGCTTTTGGCATTGGAGTCTCCAAACATTCTGTTGTTGGACGAGCCTACCAACGGTCTTGATATTCCAACTATCGATTCTCTCGCTGAGGCCATTAACGCTTTCAACGGTGGTGTTGTTGTTGTCTCCCACGACTTCCGTCTTTTGGACAAGGTTGCCAAGGACATTTTTGTTGTTGAGAACAAGACGTGTACCAGATGGGACTCCTCGATCACAGCCTACAAGAACAAGTTGGCTAAGAATGTTGTGTTGTAAGGTTACAGGGTATATAATAATTATAATTGGTCTCCATATACACGTTGCTTTTGCTTTTTGGACTGAGATAGCTCGGTAGGCATTATGACTAATGAGAGTTGTATGATTAGCTGCATTGATGGAACTGCTTTAAGGTGGTCCCCGAGATTCTAATGCCACAGCAGTCAATGTAAATACAACAATTACAACAAATTAGTCACAAGATCACATACTACTCAACCGAGGCCTTTATCTCACATTGTAAATGAATCCACATGAAGCGGACACTACTATGATGGTGTGTCCCCTACCCGTTTTAGATCCGTCCGAAAACGGCAAAATGTAAACAAGGCAAAAGGCCCGTGCTGCGCTGTTTCACCAAGACACAGCGAAGGTGCGGATCTCTGGAAAAGTGGACTAGAAGAAAGCTGTTTCCAGATGGAGTTTGGCCAAGGAGGTTTCCCATAGGATCAACTGTTTGCTGGAGAAGGAACCCCAAGGAAAAAAGGAAGGGAAGAAGAAGAAGAACCGGGCTTCCGTGTCGATTGTGTCTCAGATCTTGTCTCAGTGTCGTCCAAACAGAGACGCTACAACGCTACTTGAACCTTTAGCCACAACAAACCACCACCAGTTAAGCGAGAACGCACAGAAGCATCTGAATTTCACTTTGGCATTTTTTACTACACAGCTGTTTATCATTAAACTGATTCTTCATGTCGTTCACACGCGGCCACAAGAGGAGACCAACCTCTATTGCTACAGACCAGATTCTGCTGTCCTCGATGAACAAGACATACGTGACGCCCGATGGGCAGGTTCTCCAGTCCTCGATGGTCAAGAGTGGCTCTCCAACCAAGCGACAAATGACTGGATCTGTATCACAAGTGCGGTTCTGTCTCCCGGCAGATGACTCGGTATTAGACCCTGACTGTGAAGACAAGGAGAATGACACCAATGATTCATTCAGAGCTAACAACTCTGTTGGCAGCGAGACTGATGACAGTTTCAGCAAGAAACAGGGTTTCCATATTACACGGCCCAATACATTGGAACCTCCTCGTGGACGAGTTCGTCAACGATCTGACAGATACTCCATCAGTAACTCAATGAGAGTTCTTGTATCTTCAAGTCCCGATCGTTCAAAGCTCTTTGTCAAGCCAAATTCTGAATTGAACAGTCTCCCAATCCCAATCCCAGTTGAACTAAGACTTCCACCAACACTATCGCCAAAGAACAAGCACAAGCGCAGACCAGCCTCGCTGGTCTTTAATGGTACTGACTACGAGCCACTCAATGAGGAGTTCCTAACAGGAACATACTTCAAGACGAAGCAGAATGAAATGGAAGAGCCATTACCAGCATCAACACCTACAAAGTCAAGAACGCCGACAATGAGACCTTCTCGGATTACTGAACCTAGAGTGGTAAGGGAAGCTAACAGTATTGTTATTCCTGATCTTTCCAATCCACACACATTGGTTCCAGTGCCAGGTAAAACTTCATTCGCCCTTGATAATGAAAATGAAATCAAAAACCCAAGTCCGGCAGCTAAGAGGCTTAATAATCGCTTGGACAGAAGATTCTCCTTCCCACCACGGAAACAGGTTGAGGAACAAGATAATTCCAATTCCAAGAAGATATCAAAAGAGGGCGATATCGTCGACAGCAATGGCATTTGTAAGGGCCTTCCACCTCTTCCAGCACAATCACAACGCAAAGATATCAAGGCAGTTCCAGAGCCCGTGTCGCCTATTGGCCTTCAGATATTCAACAATCAAGGTGATCTTCAACAGTCTCCAATTCATAATGAGCAACGCAACGAATATGGTCGGTTTGGTGGTGCTTCGGCAAAGAGACGTTCTTTGGTACTGGATGAACCATACATGGAGAATAGACCTCTCTCACGTTCAGGTCCAATCAGGTTCCATCAGCACAGAAGATCCAAATCACAGATTACAGACTTCTCTTTGGAAGATACTGACATTGTTGAAACGCAGCAACCACTTACACAGTCTTCCTCCGTGTATTCTTCCAATTCTTCCACAAAGCCTGTAAGAAAGGCACCATCAGAGGATATTGTCGAACCTATTTTATCCCAGCCTCAGGAGCTTCAATATGCACAACCATCGGAACAGAGACGTGAACTTCCTCCTCATCCATATCATATTCAACAACATCAGCACCAGCAGCAACGCATCCCATCTTTTCAGCGTGAAGCATCTTTGGACTCCATCCAAAATTCTATCCAAGACTCCATTCAGAGCTCGGTTCCAGAATCCATTGAAGAGGAAAATGACACCACACAACTATTTGATCTTGGTGATCTTATCATGACCTCTGCTGGCCCGTTGAAGTTGACATCGAGTGATATCGAAATCATGGACCAGTCTATTGCGGCACAGTCTCAGATTTATGATGAGCCGTTGACCAGAAGCCCAAAGAGACTTGTTATCGAGGATCACCAGTATGCGTCTCATGTCGATGAAGTTAGCACACCATTAGGAGCGCATTTGCAACCACAGCCTGTTTTCCAGAAGGATAACGTCGAAGCGGACCGTATTCGTTCCACTAATGAACAGATGGCTTTGAGATTACACAAGCATGTTTCCTCACCACTGATGAGTCATTCCAGTTATGAGTCTGAAGCAGTTAGTGAGCCTTTCTCTACTGCTGGTTCTGAAAGCACTGTCGCTACTGAAGTGTCGAATATGGACAGAAGAATTGTGGACCTTACTGGTTATTTGGATTCTATGAGTCTAACTGCAAATGGTGCTAACAAGAATCCGGGTGATCCTAGGAAGAATAATTCGCCCGCATATAAGAGTGAGATGAAAGAATTGGAGAATGGTGAGTTCCAGGAAACGATCATCCTGGATGATGGGGATGAAGATGATATGCCGCAGTTGAACTTTAGACGCAAGAGAGATAACAGCATTGGTTCAAGAAACTTTTCAGCCTTTTCATTTGAGACGATTGCGTCTGAAGTTCAGATGAGATCATCTTCTGATGAGTCTACGGGCTCTATTGCTCCTTTGAGACCACATCCAGCAAGAGAAGTCCGTCGGTATGGTTCCAAGAGAAAATCGGTAATTGAACTGTGTGAGGATACCATGAGAAGCACAAGACAAGTGATGGAGGACTTGAGGAGACAACGGACGATCTTGCTCAACAGAAGAAACAAACTTTTGGAAGAAGCAGGAGACGATCAGACCAAGCTTGATGGCATCAAGGAGCTTCAGGAGCAGCTACGGCAAGTGAAACGTAAGGAAACAATACTGAGAAAGAAGAGAACTTTGGAGCACAGTACCAGTACAGCAAGCAGTGTTACCAGTGGAGAGGTGAGCGACTACTTTGATTACCAGAACAGCCAGAGCTATGACTTCCATAGCTTCATGAGAAATAAGTCTGAATCTGACTTGACAGCGGCAGGGCACTGACATGGACTATAAACCAGCATCTATAATAACTTAATAGTACATCTGAGAAGTTGAATGAGTCTTTTGCGAGTACTTAATCGTAGTCACTCCTGCCTTAAGCCCTCAATGAGGATCTGGAGAAAAGCTAGACAGTGTATATTTTGGCTGAAGTTGAAGATTAATGTATGTTCTATATGTAAGTAATGAGAGACGAGTTATAAATAGATAAATAGGAAAGTATATTTGGTTCATTGTTTACAGAAGGTATACTGATTGAGCCAGTTAATGCTGAAATGTACGCCGCGCCCTCTTATCGTCCCAACTCTACGTGTAATTTTCAGCACGGTCGGCCCGTATCTACAACAACGACGGCCAAAGGAGCACTTCACCCGTTACATCTACTTCCAGCTCATCATCTATACTCTTTCCGTTTTATCGTATTTGTTTTTGCCACGTTGCTTTTGTTTGAACAGACCTCGAGCCACTTAACGATGGGGAAGCAACAACCCGGTGCCTACGATGCCGGCTATACCAACAGACCCAAGCGAGTACCAATGAGGCTTCCAGAGGCACGTCTCCCTAATGGGACTGCTGTTGACTTTGGTAATGGACCGTCGAATAATTACAAGAACAAACCAAAGAAGGCGGATGTGAGTGAAAAGGAGAAGAAATCACAGAGCGGTAAGAAGAAGCCGAAGGCCCAAGCGAACCATGACGGTACACATGAGGGTATCAAACACTCGCAGAAGAAACCACAACAGTCGAAGAAGGCCCAGGAAAGGAATCAACAGTCAAGGTCTCCACTGGGTAGTCCAACTGAGAAGCACCCACAGGTCAACACCAACTACTCTTTGAGTAATAATAGTCCATCTGCCGGCCAGAAGAAGCGTACTACTACGCCATCCAAGTCCCAGTCTGCCTCGTATGCTGGTCCTACATTCACAAAGACACCAGATGGTACCTCCATTCCTAAGCCGACGTTTTTATGATGTTTTGAACGATACGTTGTATTTGTCATGATATTATATTGTCTTCATTTCTTTCTTTTTTACCCTATTTTGCTTTGTTTTGTTCGGTTGGCTCTTGTTGAATCACAATGCATTATCTTAATGTGATATTGACTACATTCAACTCCATGCATCAGATCATATTTTATTCCTAGCATATTGTTATGTGTTCTGTCTTGATATCACTCTTTTCTTTCCACACACTCTTTTGCACAGAATTTGGCATCAAAGGTCAAGGATACTTGAGCTGGAAAGAGCCAGTCAGTCTCCCGGTGCTGGACGCTGAATATACGACCCTGCCCCCTAGTCCATAGACTCGAAGGGGAGGAGCAATGATACATTTCAATAATAACGAATTGGTAACGATAACGAATTAGAGGTCTCTAATGTAGTGGTTTTCGCAGTGGTATCCGTCTGGGTTCTTGTCAAGGTATTCCTGGTGGTAGTCCTCTGCATCGATGAAGCTGTTGATCGGCTCGATCTTTGTCACAATCTTGTACCCCCATTTCGGCTGGAACTCTTCTGTCACTTGTTGAGCAATGATATGGTCCTCATCTGCGTGTGTGAAGATGGCAGAGCGGTACTGTGTTCCAACGTCATGTCCTTGCTTGTTCTGTGTTGTTGGATCATGGATTCTGTAAAAGAAAGAAAGCAGCTCTCTCAATGAGACTTGTGATGGGTCATAAGAGATCTGTATTACTTCGGCGAAATCGGTATCACCTTGGCATACACGCTTGTATGAGACTGTGTCGAGGTCTCTGACACCATTGGAGAAGCCAACTTGGGTGTCGATGAGCCCCTTTGATAGGAAGTTCTTTCTGTATATCTGTTCGACGCCCCAGAAGCAACTGGAGATGGTTAGTATCAGACCGGGATCAGGCGAAGGCAAAGGCAAATGAAGAAGACTTACCCGGCAGCAAGTGTGATGAGCTTGTTGGACGCAGCGTTGAACTGGAGAGATGGAGAGACGATGGATACTGTCATTGTTATTGTTGATTCTGGTAAGAGTAAGGCTGACCACTTCTATAGCAAGGAAGAGAGAAAGAGGGAAAGGAAGAGAGATGACTTATACGCTGTGTCTACGCAGCCATAAATTTTTCTGAAGGGGCAGATGATGACGAAAAGTGTGGCGCGCGCCGCTAACGGGCAGCGGAGCGGAGCTGGGAGCTTATAAGAAAGCCTTTAGAGGGTCTTCATTTCCTTTCCTGTCTCTTTTGATCTGACTACGATAAGAGTCTCTGAGGTGATCTAGGGAGTCGGTAGTTATATGTTACCATGAGCAATTATTAACCAACGGTACTGGTGATTGGTCAAACCCCGTAAGCCCTTTCTAATTGGTTCAAACGCACCCGGAATTAACTTTCGGTTGGTGTCCGTTTGGTCACCGCTCTCCCACCACCAATAATTGAACAAGTTGCAATGGATAAAGAGTTGTTCTGAATTAATCATTACTCTCCTTTCAACATACTCTTATACGATATCAACAATGAGCGAATATCCAAGCTACACAAAGGAGGAATACTACGCGCGTGTCGGGAACACCCCTCTGCTAAAGTTCGAATCTCTCTCCAAAGAGCTCGGGCGTAATGTCTTCTTCAAAGCCGAATATCTAAACCCGGGCAGATCCATCAAGGACCGTCCAGCCTGCTATTTGCTCGACTCTGCCCTCGCCTCGGGAAAGATCACAGCGGGTGGAACGCTCGTTGAGGCCACTGCTGGTAACACTGGAATGTCTCTTGCGCTGTTGGCCAGATCTTATGACCCTCCTTTCAAAGTCAGATTGTTCGTCCCCGACGTTCTGATCCAGGATAAGATCTCACTGCTGGAGTCTGTTGGGTGTACTGTCGTCAAGTGTCCTACAGAGGCGACACCAGATGACCCATTGTTCTTTAACAACCAGGCTAAGCAGTATGCGGAAGACCACGAAAACACAGTGTTTGTTAATCAGATGAATAACACTGCTAATAGAACCGCTCACTACGAGCACACGGGGCCAGAGATTTGGGAACAGCTCGAGGGCAAAGTTGATGGCTTCACTGCTGGTGCTGGAACTGCTGGTACGTTGATGGGTGTTTCCTCTTACTTGAAGGAGAAGTCGAACGGTAAAGTCAAGTGCTGGGCTGCAGACAGACTTGGTTCTGGTCTCTGTTCCTATATCAAGTCTCACGGAGGTAACTGGGATTCAGAAGGCTCCTCATTTGTTGAAGGAATTGGCAAGAAGGGGTTGACAGGGCAGATGGATGATACTCTAGAATTGATCGATGGTGCCATAACTGTTAACGATACAGATGCTCTGGTGATGAGCTACCGTGTCTTTGAGGAAATGGAGGTCTGGATCGGCCCTTCCGCTGCCTTGAACATATGTGCTGCTGCTGAACTGGCAAAGACTTTGCCAGAGGGATCCAATGTCGTAACCACAGCTGCTGACTACGCCAACAACTACGCTTCAAAGATGTTCAACAAGCAGTGGTTGGTTGAGAATGGTCACTGGGAACACATCCCGGAGCACATGAGAAAATACGCAACATATACCAACTAGATATCACTACTGGTATAATAAGATCTAGAGATCATACATACATCTTCAATGTAACGTAAACAAACGGCAAATAAATTGGAAACAGACCGATCTCCGCTCCGGCGCTCCCAAGCTCCGCTAAATGTAGGAATGCGGTAAGAGACACATACGCATTTCGCGACCACGTCACGTGAAATCGCGCACACCTGCCATCACGTACGCAGCACGCAATCGTGGCTCCCTTTTGTGCAATTCAGCCCAATGTCTGTGGCGGTTTGTTCACCCAGCCGTTTCACTAAAAAATCAAGAAATGTGTCAAGGATCTTCTCTCCTGCGTCTATGTTTACATTCGGGACCCTGAGCAGCATGCCAACACCTCTCTCGAGCACTCTCTCGTGGTTATACACCGGGCAAAGCAACAACCACAGGGCTGGAATATTGTCGAGCACCACACACGCCTGAAACTATGACGTGACAAGCGCGGGATTCCTAACGAAAAAGAAAAAGAAACGTGAATACCCGTGGGCGGAAGTCCAGGCCTCCTCGCCCCACGAGAGTGGCCCGCTCTGGGGTTCAATCACTAGACATAGCCACGCCGTTGGTATTGGATAGAAGGTATTTTATCACGGGATGCTGGCGTCTGGCCCTTACTGAGCTACTGAATATCCTCAAGGTTGTCTCATCGTCATTGACGGCCTACCCACTCCGCTTGACAGATCTCGTCCAGAGTCACAAAACCAAAGCGGCGTAAAACCCACAAGGTTTCTTTTCGAACCCCGAAAGTGTCTTTTCTGGCATGGAGCACTCCTAAGGAGGCGAAACACGGCAAAAAGAAAGCACCAATCACAGGCGGCCTCCCTCCAGCCTGGTCATGCCGTTTGTGGTTCTTTGACTCTGGTCATTTCAAACACCTTGTCCTCTCCCTCTACGTGTATATAAAACACAGAACCGTTCTCTGTGTTTACAACTCTATCAGATTTACTACATTTACCACAGTAACAGTATAGAACACATATCGGTATACACCATGACACGTTCATTCCCACACTACACGCAACAAGAGTTCGCACAGAAAGTCGGTAACACCCCCTTGATCAAGTTCGAGTCGCTCTCCAAGGAAATTGGGCGCAATATCTACTTCAAAGCAGAGTATTTCAACCCTGGTGAGTCGATCAAGGACCGCCCGATGCTCTCTTTACTTGAAGAAGTCATCAAATCCGGTAAGATCCAACCTGGTGGAACTTTGGTCGAATCGACTGGCGGTAATTCTGGAGTGGCACTCGCGTTATTGGCACAAACGTATTCTCCTCCTTTCAAAGTACAGTTGTTTGTCCCAGACTCACTTGGTCCTGAAAAAGTGGGCATCATGGAAGATTTGGGTTGTACAGTCGTGAAATGCCCTGCAGCAGCGTCTCCTTCTGCTCCAGATTGCTTTACCAATGCCGCAGAGATATTTGCAAAGAAAACTCCAAATGCCATTCTTATCAACCAGATGAATAACTGTGCAAACAGAGAAGCTCATTACAAGGGCACCGCACAGGAGATATGGGATGCATTAGATGGGAACGTGCATGGGTTCACTGCATCTGTTGGCACTGGCGGTACATTCATGGGCGTCGCATCTTTCTTGAAAGATAAAACAGATGGTAAGGCTGTTTGCTGGATTGCAGACAAGCCTGGTTCTGGGTTGTGCCATTTCATCAAGACCGGTGGAAAAGGTGGGTGGAAATCTGAAGGCACTTCATTCGTTGAAGGTATTGGTAAACATAATTTGACTGGGAACATGCATGACGTCTTCGAAGTTACAGATGACGCTATTACCATTCAGGACACAGACTCCATTGTTACGGTATACAGAGCTATTGACGAACAGGATTGCTGGATTGGTGCCAGTGGTGGATTGAACATATGTGCTGCTAAGGCATTGGCTGAGACTTTACCAGAGGGGTCAAATGTGGTCACAACAATTGCTGATGGTGCTGAGAAGTATGCTTCAAAGTTGTTCAACAAGGAGTGGTTGATTGAGAATGGGCATTGGGATGCTATTCCTGAAACCCTGAGAAAGTATGCCAATTACGTACCAATTTCTCATTGAGATTGCATCCGTCCTGATAACGCTGGCTCGTCATGAATATTTAGCACTATATGTTACTCGCTTTATTCTGACCGCTAGATAAATTGTGAATATTTAAATTAACTTTGACATGTTTCCTATCGGCTGTGCGATGCAGAATAATGGTTCTTCACCTCGATTTCTTAATTAATTTTTGTATTCTCGATGAACACATTGTTACAAGGACAGCAATCAATGATGTGTAGGAACAGGGTTATTTCTGCTCTAATTCCTGCGTGTTGTGGACAGTGAAGAGTGTCTAATGACTCTAATGCTGTCAATGCTGCATACTTGTCAGTGACACATGGCCATGCTTCTCAGGTAGAAACCCAAAATTACGACTATAGCGTTTAAGGTGGTCTTCTATCACATATTTGCCTTGATGATATACGCAAAATGACTCATAAACAGCAAGTTGAAGATCAAGTTTAGCATTTTGGAACGCCAAAAGATGTCAATTGAGCTCATCTCATCTCACGCCGCTCATTCATGCGGGCAATTAGTCGAGGGGAAAGAGCATCGCAGCACAGTACAGCGTTGTTTGCTCTGCGAACAATCAACGCCCTCAATTTACCCTAGTTGAAGAATCCCTATCTTCTCCTCTTATGAACAAGAACAGACTGAAATCCAAATCCAAATCTAGTAGAGTTTTAGACCCAGGCCCCAGGCGCACAGAATAGGAGACGCACGTTTCTTTTGCGAGCAGATCAGCCAGGTGGCGTAAATGTCAGACCACGCTGATGGGAGACCACCGCCTGGCACCCGTCCAGAAGGGTCTCTCACCAGGCCCAGCCGTTCACGACCGCAGCGTAATCTCCAGCACGGTACGATCTGCTCCACAAAAAAAATTTTCCTCTGCGCTGGCGGCTTCGCGGCGTATAAAGAGGAGCGCTGATCGCCACTTTTTCCATTCTCCCATCGCCCTCCTCTTCTGGTTCTTCTTTTCCCTGTCACTCACACCGGAAATCACTGCATTCCTTCTGAGAAATATATAATCAAAATGGTACGTGTGCTTTAATTGCTGCTCCTCTCTTTTTCCCGTTGCCGCCACATCAGCTGCTGTTGTTCTGGCGCTTCTCGTTATCTTTTGCTCTGCAAAGGGATGGCTGAAGTGAAAGTCATCGCACTGGTTTCTTTCCATCCGCGGCGCTAAGGGTCTACTGGTCTCATAACTTTTGGTATCACTGGCGTTTATCGGCATTTATCAGGCTTTATTCATATCTGTCAAATGACTGAGGTTGTTTCAAGCTGTTTCTGCTTGTCTTTTGCCAGGCACCAAATTTTTTTTGTATGGCGGATGAAAATTTTCATCGCGCCATGCGAGAAGATATACCCACGCGCACGCACAACCGAAAAGAATTTTGCAATGGGGAAAAGAAGGACAGGACTGCTACATAAAAAGCAGAGTCACTAACAATTCATCTACAGGGTAAGGAAAAAACTCACGTTAACGTTGTTGTCGTTGGTCACGTCGACTCTGGTAAGTCTACCACCACTGGTCACTTGATTTACAAGTGTGGTGGTATTGACAAGCGTACCATTGAGAAGTTCGAGAAGGAGGCTGCCGAGCTTGGTAAGGGTTCCTTCAAGTACGCTTGGGTTTTGGACAAGCTTAAAGCTGAGCGTGAGAGAGGTATCACCATCGACATTGCCTTGTGGAAGTTCGAGACTCCAAAGTACCACGTTACCGTCATTGACGCTCCAG
>JAKTUJ010000017.1:0-71091 GCA_030556625.1 Petasospora euphorbiiphila | reverse complement strand
GGGAACAGACAACGTCCTAGTCTCGAAACCAAACAGTTAGTAACACACCGTCCAGGAACAACATGATCGGAGAGTTTCCAGCCTCATAAACATTAATAGCGCATGCGAAGAAGGAAAGCTGTCAAGGTTGAAGGTACCCATTTGCACCCATCCAGACTTCCAGATTCCATAGAACACTTCTGATTATGATTTTGTAAATAACTGATTACGAATTGGAATTATTTCTTAAAATTCATGTAATTAATCACGAATAGATCTGTAATCACTCCTGACGTTTGGACAATATATCTAACAGCTTATCCAGTTTACCTTTGATCGATGATACATCTGTTTGAATCGATGATACAGCTGTTGAAATTTCGGCAAGTTTTGTCTCCATAAAGAGCATTTTTTTTTCCATATCTGGGATAACCTTAGTGGAAGCATTTCTTTCTCTCTCACTGATTCCCATTAAACCTTTATATTGTTCCGGGTCCCAATATATCCTGATACTATCATCATCTTTTTGAACTTTGCCGTTGTTGGTGAGCCGTTGTGCAACTGGCGAATCAAATTCAGAAGTTGTGGTTTTAGATAGCGTTGGTGGGCAAACCGGTCTATTCGAATGCACTGCACTGATACATCTGTTATAATGCATCGGGTTCTGGGACACCTGTGTTTGCTTTTTGTGATACTTCCTTGCTTCGACATATTCTTTAAGAATTCTATCTTTGTTTGCCATTTTCTCATCAATCTCGTTCCAAACCAAGGTCATCTCTTCAGGCTCACTCCCCCTTCCACCGTCAGTTCGGGTCTTTTCGTTTGTCACATCCTGGGTATGGATATCTAAAAGCCTTTTATAGGCTCTTGGTAAATAGTCCTTCGAATCCACTTTGTAACGAACATCTTGGATACTGCTGTTCCAAAGTTCACGCAGAGCAGACCAATTATGAACACGATGACGGCATTGGGGTATTTGGAGGTAGGGAGTCCCTTCAGCGACCAGTTGTAATAATAGCAGCTTATATTCAAATCCCCATTTGTACAGCATTGGAGGTTTTCTCCGTGCTTGTCCTTGACCTTCAACTGAAACTGATACTCCAGCATCTTCATCTTCGCAGGCAGTGGTGGAACGTTCATGATCTCGTTCGGCATTGTTCCTCCTATTACAGATCTCCTCGTAAATAGACTCCATCATCTCAAGTTCCTCCAAAGCCTGGGATTGCACCGGTACGGGATAGACGCGACACGTACCGTCGATATCACTTTCGTCTTCTGAGGATAAGATCTCTGAAGCATCAGGGTGTGGTAGAATCTCTGTGTGGGCCAAACGGGTTGAGTTTGGAAATGGGTTGTTCTTTCTTCTTCTCGAGGGGGATGGAGTTGAGCCACTTGTTTTGCTTTGTTGTTGATTGGCTGTCTTCCGTCTCTTGGATGGTGTGGTTGGCAATAGCGTCTGTTTACCAGCTGTAGACTTGCGTTTAGGAGAACGACGCGGTGAGACCGTTGGCATCTTCGTCTTGTGTAATGTAAAGAAGATACTGTGTGATATGTTGATTTGGTAGCACAATTGTCAATGTAAAGAGGTAAAGAGAAACGTCAACAACGCGTCGCGTATAATCGGCGAAATGTTTTGTATATTTTGCGCGCTCATTAATTTTTTACAAGTTTACCGATGAGCTTCTCTATCAATGCTAGGAGTATCAGGCTGAGCAGATAATGTCAGGAAGACACGGAACGCCGAAGAACACGCCGAAGAAGAAGTCCTCTGAGGCCGATGAACAGCAGGCACCGGCGAAGACCCCCAAAGTTAAGATCCCTCGTACCTTCATCGCAAGACCTTCACCACATTATAATGCGAAGAATGCTGCCAAAGTTCTTATTCATCCTTCTGTGCTGAAAGGGAGTGATATTATTCCAGGGTCTATGATCCATGTTGCCAAGGAAGGTGATGGCTCCGGTATGCTTGCGATTGCAGCAGCAGCTGATCAGAATGCCCCATTCAACGTCATACAAATACCATTATCTCTCCGAGCTGTAAACAATATTCTTCTTGGTGACAGATTAGAGATCTCAGAAGTCAAAATTCAACCGCCATATGCAGTTAATGTGTCTGTCGGCACACTTTGTGGAAAGAAACTTTCTCAAAAGGCAAAGAAGAGTGTGGGGAAGCTATTAGATGAAGTGGGTATCATCATGCCAGGTATGCAGTTCCAAAAGATACCTATTCCAGGAGAATCGGAGTCAGATGAGAAGACTTTGGAAGATCTTATTATCGTTGAAGTTGATGATATCCCTGAGATCTCAACTCTAAGTCTTGATGATAATAATATGGAAACCAGTGAAGAAGGTTTCCAACGATTTGCATCACCACCTCTTTTATTCAATAGAGGTTCTACATCAATCACATTTACTGAGGATTCTTCGCCCCATTCAAAATACAGCCTCCAAAGAAAGGCATCGTACGCCCAAGTTGGTGGGCTTTCAAAGGAGATCAAGCAGCTCAAGTCAGCCATTGAGTTACCATTGCATCATCCAGAGTTTTTTGCCCGCTTTGGTACAAATCCACCGCGTGGTGTTCTTCTTCATGGTCCACCTGGAACAGGTAAGACAATGCTTCTTCGAGCTGTTGCCGCTGAGACTAATGCACACGTCTTGAGTATTGATGGCCCATCGATTGTTTCCAAGTACCTTGGTGAAACTGAGTCCAAGTTGCGAGAGTACTTCCTCGAGGCGAGAAAATACCAGCCATCTATTATCTTCCTGGATGAGATTGATTCATTGACTCCAAGCAGAGACAGCGATGATTCTGGAGAAGCTGAGTCTCGTGTAGTGGCTACACTACTTACATTGATGGATGGTATTGGAAGCCATGGCAGATTGGTCATTGTGGCAGCCACAAACCGCCCGAACAGCATTGATATTGCTTTGAGACGTCCAGGAAGATTTGACAGAGAAGTTGAGATTGGTATTCCGGATGCTGATGCTAGACATGAAATACTGAAACTTTACCTCCAAAAGATCAAGTATCACAAATTGTCTCATGAGGAAATCGCAAGCATCGCATCCAGAACACATGGTTATGTCGGTGCTGATATTGCCTCGCTGTGTGAACAATCCGTTTCAAAAGTGTATGACCGAATGAAGAATCTATCTCTTACTATTGAGGACTCATTTGTCACATTGGAAGACTTTGAACAATCACTCATCGATATTAGACCTTCTGCAATGAAGGAAATCTTCCTTGAAACTCCAAAGGTCTATTGGAGTGATATTGGTGGACAAGAAACTCTGAAGAAGACTTTTGCTGAGGTGGTTCAATTACCATTAGAAGTTCCTGAGGGATTCAAAAGATTGGGTATTCAAGCACCAAAAGGTGTCTTGCTGTACGGTCCTCCTGGGTGTTCCAAGACATTAGCAGCTAAGGCATTGGCCACCGAGTCTGGTGTCAACTTCTTAACAATCAAAGGCCCAGAGATATTTGATAAGTACGTTGGTGAGTCCGAACGTAAGATCAGAGACATGTTCAGAAAGGCTAGAGCTGCTGCTCCTTCTATTTTGTTCATTGATGAGATTGATGCTCTGTCTGCTGATAGAGATGGTGGTCCTTCTACATCTGCTGCTGGTAATGTATTGACATCTTTGCTTAACGAATTGGATGGTGTCGAAGAACTTAAAGGTGTGGTGGTGGTTGGTGCCACTAACAGACCAACAGAGATCGATCCAGCTCTTCTTAGACCAGGAAGATTGGATAGTCACATATATGTTGCACCTCCTGACCACGCTGCCCGCTTGGAGATCTTGAGTAATAGAACAAGGCATATGAATCTGGATGATGTATCCTTAGAGGATCTGGCTATGGCTACTGAAGGATGCTCTGGTGCAGAAGTCGTTAATGTTGTTCAAAAGGCTGGTACTGCGGCCTTGAGTGAGGATAGAGAGGCTAGTTCAGTAAAGAAGAGACATTTCGATATAGCCTTGAATGTCTTGTCCAAGGGTATCACCCAAGAGATGCTGAGCTACTATGAAGATTTTGCTAGCCGCAGTGGGGTGACTAAAGTTTAGTACACTATAATGTTTAATGATTAGAAGTCTACTTGTATAACTTGATTTAATCGTATTAGACATTAATTTATCTCTGCTCAGACTTCTTGTACTCAACAAAGCGGCCCAAGTTCACATAGACCTCATCTGCTTTCGCTTTCAGCTCTGGGAAGACGTTCCGGTCAATGAGCTTGATAGATGACTTGACTTTTGGTGCAACGTGTTCCAGCTTATTCAGGTAGCCTTGCTGCACAAATACTGGACCGTCGTAATCGAAGTTGGAATCGCCATAAATCTCGTACATGATGTCCAAAATTTCAATGGCAACACGTCCTGAAACTGTAGGTAGTTGATCTAAAGTTGCGAGGAACAATGTGCCAATCGCCTTGTTTCTGTCAATATGACCTTGTGCTTTGGCCACTGTTCCCAAAAATCCAATGAGTCTTGAAATGTATTCCTCCATCTCCTGAGCATCACCTTGCTTGGACCCACTTGTCAACGTCTTTTCGTATTCCTCTATTACCAGCTTCACAAACTCATCTTGGATTGGCATGTCATCTCCCAGAACAATCAAGATAGCCCATAGTGTACCAAAGGCACCAATTTTCTCCTCAGTATCTAATTCCAACTTCTGTGGCGTCAGCATGGTTGAAGTCACTGCGTTCCATACTTTAGGTGCGACACTTGCCCATTGTTCAATGGCATAATGAACTGTGACAAACAGCCAACTCAGATTATTCAAAGCTGTCAATGCTCTTGAGCGGAACTCGACTTCATTAAGCAATGCAACGAGAACTTCTGAGACTTGAGTCAATAGCACATGGTACAACGAATCATCATGTTGATACTTTTTCCCACCTCTCTGAGCAGCAGATGCGACGATTTCAATAGCGGCAGTGATGACTTCCACTGCCAATTGTATAGCCTGGAACTCTGAGCGAGCTTTTGCACGTTTCTTAGCATCATTCTTGATATTTTCTGGGTCTGTGTTGTCAACTTCGGCAATAAGGACCTGTCTAGCTTGCTCAATTTTGATGTTCTGGACGTGGTTGATTGTTTGCTGGATGATATTTGCAACTTGAGCATCCTTGTTTTTGGTCTTGCGGTCTTCCTCGAGGACTTGTAACTTGATGCCTTCGATATAGACGCGTGAGAGTGGGTCAATTCTTGGGATCTTGGAGACAAAAGTGGAAAGGATGTCCAGGTTGATGTTCCACTCTGTAGTGAGCTGATCAATGAAAATTGTAGACTGTGTAGAGACATCGTACAAAAGATCCAGGATAGAATTGAATAGTGAAACAGAGATCAAAAGCTCTGGCTTGTCGATATTGACTGCAAATGCAAGGATGTCTTTGATGAATGAACGAACTGGTGCAAATTTCTGCATGATCTGATCAAAGATATCGTCGGATGACCCTGCAAGACCCGTGATTAGGGCAATCAAGTTCTCAGTCAAGTCGAACAGACATGTCTTTTCCACTTTCCCAAGTTTGCTTGGATCTGACTTATAAGCCTCAAATCCGAGTCTGCACTTGTCCAAAGAGGTCTGGATCGCCACCCAGATGTTTTGTCTCCACAAGTATACGGCAACGTCGTAACCTTCTTCAATGACGAGATTTCTCAATATACCAAACGATTCTACCACGATTTCGGGATTCGAATCTGTAATACAACGGTCCAAGATGGTTTGCACGAGCTTCTCTTTGAGAAGTAATTTTCTGAATCTTGGATCATCAGACATGACGGCAATGGTGCCGAGTGCCATTGATCTTTCGTTTGGAATCACAGACTTGAGCTTCTCCATCAGAGGGATGATCTTGGTCTTTGTGAGTGATTCATCTTGCTGATCGGTCTTGGACTTTGTAGCAAGGGGATTGACACGACGCTTGGCAGATCTCGATCTCTTCTTTAGTTTCCCCATCTTTATTCTAAAGTCTATGGCTTTTAATTGGTTTTAAAGAAAGAGAGAGATGCGGGCCGGGAATTTTTTTTTAACTAGCAGCTAGTCACGTGACACAAAAGATAAAGCATCGCAATAGGAATCTTACCTCATTCGGATATGATAGTATGTACATGTATTTCTTCTATTTGCTCTCTTCTTCTGCTCTCATCTTTGATGAGCGTTGTGCATCTGCTAGCTTCTGTTGTAAGTCAGGTGCCAGCGTCGTCTGCTCCATCTTCTGCTCCCCTGAGAGCATCTTGAGGATGTTTGGCTTCTCAACACCTTCTGGAAGAATCACTTCACCGTCTTCGTCGTACTCTGGGAACTGCATATCCTGGCGGAGACTCCCGTCTTTTCTCAGTCTCTCACTTTGCTATTGTTAGTTCTGTATATAGGATACACTTTCGGAGGTTACTCACACGATGATCGGTTCAAAGAACTTTACGCCTGTGATTGAGTTAGTACCAGTTGGCTCTATTCCACAATGCTAAGGCAAAAACTCACCTGTCCATACACCAACAAAGACGGACAGCATCGCTGCTGAGAAGTTGAACAAGTTGACTCTCCCCATAGTGCTGTTGTGTGTACGTGCTGGGGGTTGCGTAAGTGTGGATCTCTTGATGAGTGAAGATGAGGCAAAAGCTGTTTTTGACAGAACCAGGACGCGATATATGGCTGTAGTGAAAGAACCTTGTATATGCTACAATTTGATACGGGAAGAGTACATTTAATCTAGAGGTTGTACCATGACCTAAAGTCCTAGTACTGAACTGCTTCATAACTTTCAAACGGTGTAGTTAGAATCAACTTAGCCCCTGAGGCAAAAGCCGTAACTCCCTGGTGATTAATCGATCCTGCTGAAACAGTCACGCAGGGAAGTTCGAGTTTAAACTGTATGCCTTGGCCCGAGCGAGATGTGAGGTCGTAGAAGCATGATCTATCATGTGCAATACCCCCTATTAATGGAGCAGTTGCGCAAGAGATGTACTTGGTGTCGACCAGCCAACCATTAAGTGACCCTTCTGTTGTGGCGAATGTGTATCCGGCACCACCTTGTAGGCCTTCTGGGTCGTATTCTTTCCACCAGCCATCGCCGACAACGACGAGATTGTTCCCGATGATTATCACGTCGAGGATGTAAGGCTTTGCATCTTGGGAGTAAGGTAATGGATAGATTGTGTATAACCACTCGTCTTTCCTCCAATCGTATACCTTGACGGTCTTACCAGCATCAACAACGACAATCTTGTCAGCGTCTTTGTCCATCCAGCATTTGACCATGGTTGGTGTTGTATTCATGTGCACAGTTCTGACAACTTTGCCATGTTCCCAGACAATGACTCTATTGTCGTCATCAGCAGACACGACAACACCGCTCTCTGAAACGTCGATGCTGTTAATATCCGGATGCTTTACAGAAGGGTTCCCACCCAGTCGTAGTTGTGATCCATCCAGATGGTTAATGAGCACGATCTCACCATTGTCCAATGCCAACACCAAGTATTTCGACGTGAATCGCAAATGTGCCACTGGACTTCTCATTGTGTAATTGCTGAGTTGGAAAACCCACTCCTGTTGCAATTGGGAGGGGAGGTTCTTGGCTAAGGGTGCAGTCTTGCTGATTGGCGTCAACACAGAAACACCAGCGTCGTGAGCATATGCCAACATCTTGCCGTTCCATGCCATTGATCTGACAGAGCGTGCGAGGTCATATATCAGCGTGTACACCTCGCTGTCTGGCGTGTAGTTCGCCTCAAAGATCTCCGGGATGAGACACACGGGCTTCTCCTGCTCCACACGGGCCATCTTTATCTCCTTACCACCACCTTGTAACACTGCTATTCTTGTTTACAAGTTGGTGATGCTTTGTTGTGAAAAAGTGGTGGTGGTGTGTCCCGCACCGCATCATAGCTATAGTCAACTCTGATACTCTCATGACTGATACTATGACTGATACTATGTCTGATGAGTGATACCGAATGTCTACGGTTGGTGCTAGATACTGATACATTGTATATGGCAGAAACAGACAGAAAGGATATAGACATAGCTTCGTTTCGACACGTGATTAGGCACCAGACGTGGTGCTGGGAGCAAAGCGACAGTCACTTTGCATACTTTTTAGCCTGCTTGAGCACCTCTCTATCGTACGCGGCCCTGTCTTTCCCAAAGGCCCTCCATGCCGGCTCCTGTGCCGGCGAGTCAGGGTTCGGCGTGTCGAGCAGCTCCTGGATCCCAAGCACAATCTGCTTGATGTTGATGCCGGGTCTCCAGTCCTGCTCCTCGTTGAGGATCGAGAGGCAGATCGTGCCCGACGGGTAGACATTCGGGTGGTAGAACCCGGCGGGGAACTTCACCTTTGGTGGCTTCGAAGGGTAGTCGTTCGGGAAGGCCAGCGTGATCGGGTAGATGGCGTTCTCCCACAGCGTGTTCTCCTTGCCCGGGATGCCAGCGACCCAGTGCTGGAGGTCCATCGAGCCGTCCGGCGCCTTCACGGGCTTCGCATAAAAGCCGAAAGGGTGGTCCTTCCGCCACTGCTTCCGCTCCTCCTGCAGACGGTTCTTGAGAAGCGACATCGTTGCTGCTTAACTGCTCTTCCAGGGCCTTCTTCTCGTCATGTTGATGAGTTGAGAAAGCTGTTTTCCAGCTTCGCGAACTGAAGTCGACGTTATTTGCCTCCATTTTGGCTCCATTTTGGCTCCATTTAACTGTTGCCTGTTGCCTTTATCTTAACTGTGTGGTTCCATTATCTGTTGCCTGTGCCTTTATCTGTTGTCTTTATCTTTGTCTGCTGCTTTACTACTCATCTATTCGTATCACCTGCTGAGGTCTTGTTTGCCAGAGACAACCTATACACTTCCCCACATGGCTCAAGATAAGAAACCACTCGAGGATGACCTCGATGACCTCGACGACTACCTCGATGAGTTCCAGGACGACATCTTGTCGAAGCCATACGACCAGGTCAAGGAGGAAAACGCCCTCCCATCTGATAAGACCCCCGACGACTCTAGGGATCAAACAACAGTAACACCATCCGAGGACCAAAAGGATGAGTTGAGCGAAAGCCAGGTGCTAGAGTCCCTTTTAAGTACGATGGCAGAGGAGTCACCAGAGGCAAGGGCACAGTTCGAAGCGATGTTGAAAGATCTCACTAATGTCGATGAGGCTACTGATCCTGCTTTCCCCGCTGCCCTGCCAACTGCTAACACCACTGATGCCACGCCGCATTTGAAAGACACTATTTCAAACACACTAAACAGACTCAAAGAGAGCGGTGCAAAAGTCGACCAGAGCATCAAGGACGAACAAGTGCCCGGACAGGACATGCTAGCGGACTTGATGGCACAGTTGCAAATGGATGGCGAAGATGGTGAAGGTGAAGGTGACATGTCAAAACTGCTTGCAGATATGATCTCCACATTAGCATCCAAGGATGTGCTCTACGAGCCCATGAAAGACCTCGATGCCAAATACCCTGTATGGTTACAAGAGAACAAGGACAAGGCATCAAAGGAGGACTATGAGAGATTTTCGAAACAAGCTGCTATTGTGCGTTCCATTGTCGAGAAGTTCGAACTCGAGGACTACAGAAGTGACAACACCGAGTACCAGTTGTTCATCGAACAGAAGCTAGAGGAAATGCAAGACCTCGGAGACCCACCAAAGGAGATGAACACGATGGATAAGACAGGTGGAGGCTTCGGCTTTGATAATGGCGACATCCCGCCGGAAATGAGCGCTGAATTGGAAAAGGACTTGGAACAAAATTGCCAGCAGCAATGATATATTCAATTCACATGGTATTACCATCTCTCTATCGAAATTGTAGAATAGAAATGACCATTTATGAAGTGCTAAATTGTGGTTATGAACCCCGAGGTTTTCGCTGTATCACATATGTCCCAAAGGGTAAACACAAGTGACTTATAAACAACCTCCTTATGAACCATTTCCCCTTGTTTCCAGCAGGCTCTATACGCAATGGGTGAGTTATCATACAAGTGGTGGAAGGCATCTCCACATTGTGTTTCCCAGAGACTAACATGATCGCCATCAGACAAAACCATAACAAAGGGGCTCAGTGATAGGCTCTACGAGAAGCGGAAGAACGCCGCTCTTGACCTCGAGGCCCAGATCAAGGGCATTCTCCAAGAACCAGACGGTGATGCCAAAGTGCGTTCTATAATAGATCAACTCTCAAGAGACTTCGCCTACGCTGTGCACCAGCCAAATGCGCGTAATGGAGGCCTTATCGGGTTGGCTGCTGCTGCTATCGCGTTGGGCCAGAAGGAAGTCGCAGGATACTTGGAGGAGATCATCCATCCTGTTCTCGCCTGCTTTGGTGACCAGGATGCCCGTGTGAGGTATTACGCCTGTGAATCCCTTTATAACATTGCCAAAGTCGCAAAGGGGGAGATCTTACTCTATTTCAACGAGGTGTTTGATGTTCTCTGTCGACTCGCTGCCGATTCAGATCTCTCAGTGAAGAACGGTGCTGACTTGTTGGATCGGCTCATCAAAGATATCGTCTGTGAAAAGGCCACCAGCTACATCTCAGTTATTCATACCAACCAGGATCAGGAGTACAAGAAGGCTACACAGGCCACCTATAAAGATGGTCAGGGTCATACTTTGCAATTGCAACCACAACAGGACACCACCGCTTTCAATTTGCCAAAGTTCATCCCTCTATTGATGGAGCGTATCAATGCTATTGATCCAACTACTCGTGTTTTCCTAGTGTCCTGGATCACATTGCTCAACTCAGTTCCAGATCTGGATCTCGTCTCATATCTCCCTGCTTTCCTAGGTGGTCTTCTCACTTTTCTCAATGACTCTCATAACGATGTTCGTGTTATGACACAATCAGCCTTGGATGTGTTCCTTCATGAGATCAGAAGAATATCTGATATTCAAAAGCTCGTGGCGGAGCAAAAAGAACAGAAACAGAAACAACAACAGAAGGAGAAGGAAAGAGAAGGTTCAAGGTCTGAAGTCGATGGAAGATTGAAACATGAAATCACAATCACAGATTTCCATAGCTCAACTCCTGAAAAGAAACCAGTGCAAGAAGAACTCACACAGTTCACTTCCCCTGATGATACTACCCAGGATGAGAAAGCTGATGATACACTGGATATGACTCAGTCCATTGATGATAGTGGATCTGCAGAAGACGTTGAACATACAAATGATGAGATTGATGACACTCAGGAAAGTGGCATACCATTGGACGGATCAGAAGCTAGTGGATACGTTGATGATAGCTTTAAGCACAATGGTGAGCTCTATATCCCCGGTCAGGACGCTCATTTAGACTATCCTAAACTGATTGAAATCCTCATCTCACACATGGATGGTCCAGAAGAGAAAGTCCAGTTGGTCATTCTCACTTGGATCGAGACGTTGCTCGATATCTCACCAATGTCATTCATTCAATACTTGCCGAAGCTTCTCTCTATGTTGCTGATAACCATGTCTCATGATGAAGGGTCTAGTTCAACAGAGAGTGCCAAGGAGGTCAACAGTCGCTTAATGGAATTTATCACTTCCTTATCAGAAGATGATGATAATAAGAAGCTCAATTACACCGCCACTATCAACGTTCTAACTGTGCATTTCCTCAATGACAATGAGACTACAAAGGTTGCATCCTTGGAATGGTTGAAGATGCTACACAAGAAATCTCCAAAGCCATTACTCGAGCACAATGATTTATTTATTACCCTGCTGAAGGCACTTTCAGATCCAAGTGAAGAGGTTATTTATCGTGATTTGCAATTGATAGCCGATATCTCTTATGAAAGTGATGATGAAGATTTCTCAAGATTCATGGTTGGCATGCTGGATTTGCTCAAACGGGATCAGAAACTCTTGGAAACAAGAGGAAACTTCATCCTAAGAAGGCTGTGCATTTCCTTAAACCCAGTGAGGGTATATCAGACATTTGCCAGTGTCTTGGAACAAGAAGATGACACTACCTTTGTTGGCATCATCATTCAGATCTTGAACAACAACCTCATTACTGCTCCTGAGCTGTCTGGTTTGAGGAAAAGATTGAGAAACCTCGAAGACAAGGATGATTGGGAATTCTTTTCCACTCTGTTCAAAGTATGGTGCCATAATGCGCCTGCCACTCTAGCGCTCTGTCTTCTTGCACAGGCTTATGAACTTGCCTACTCTGTGCTGCAGATATTTGTCGATTTTGAGATAACTGTTAACGTGCTTGTACAGATCGATATCCTTGTGCAACTGCTTGAATCACCAGTGTTCACGCGTGTGAGATTACAATTATTGGAGCCGGAGAAGTATCCATACTTGCACAAGTGTCTCTACGGTATTCTTATGTTGTTACCTCAGTCCACTGCCTTTTCCACATTAAAGAACAGACTGAGTAGTGTTTCTCTAATGACTGCATTCCCACAGGGTAATACCTCGTCTATGGCTGATAACGAAGCTGTTTCTGAATCAGAATTGGCCAAGAATAGTTTCAAATGGGTTGAATTGCTACAAAGATTCCGTTCTATTCAACAAGATCATGAAAATCTGTTACTCAAATCGCGTGCTTCTCTCACACAAAAGCCACTGCCCAAGTACACTGATACACCAAGCATGGATCTGCGGTCACCAGTCGATGAGAAGGAGAGTGTGTTATCTAGAAGTGAACCGCAAAAGTCGGAGCTTAGAGCAGCTGTGAAGAAATTATCAGGAAGATCGTTCGTTATGAAAGGCTTTGGTGGAGAGAAACGATGATTCTAGGAGATTTAGATAAGATGATCAATAGTATTAAATGCAATGCTAGACAATTCCACGCCGGTCATGATTAACCACCAAGCATTGGATCTCTGTAGTGAGGTTGGAAATTGGCCCTCTTTGTCGAACGGATGAGATTTTTGCTCTTGATCTTTGTCTCCATCTGTTGAGACTGCTTCAATTGCCTGTCATGTTCATTGAGAGTTAGTCCAGAAACCAGGCGTCTATCAGCAACTGTAACAGTAAGCTGAGACTCGGCAGGCCTCTGTGGAATGTTGATGTTCTGTCTGTAAATACGGTTGAGCGATCTGTGACCAAGACGAGAGCCATTTGGTAAGGTCAATTCAGAGTCAATTGGGTCGATCGTGACAAGAGTGTAATTATCATTGATTCCATTATCTTCAGAGTTTGATTCTTCTTCATCTTCGCCATCTGAGTGCATCGTTTCGTCTGCATCAACGTCATCTGTAACTGTTTCCTTATCCATGAAGCCAACACTTTTCGTAGATTTAGATTTTGTCACCTTTTCATGGAGTGAGGAGAAATCGTAAAACTTGGCAAGCATTGCTCTTTCCTCCTTACTCTCATATGGAAGACGACAATGTCCCTTTGACGTCACATGAGCTCTAATACTCTCAAGACTTCTTCCTTGGAAATTGCAACAAAGACACTCATTATCAATGACAATTGTGGTCATGAGAAAGCTCAACAATCCACGGAGGTCTGTGAGGTATGAACGTTCGGGAATATAAAGCCCATGGCTCTTGAACATGTGTGTGACGTTAGTCTCGAGGTCCTTATGCGCAACTCCACAGTATATACAACTTGTAATTGGTTGTATCGGTTCTTCTTCATATTGCGAATCGTATTCAATATCCGATTCCTCTTCGTCTGATCCGGCAATGTATTCTGGGTCAGAGGACTCAGCCTCTGATGCAGTCTCGAGATTACTGTCGACATCTGTCACTGTGTCTGGATGTGAATACACGGATTCGCCCAAGGAAAAGCGTGATAGCTCTGATGTGACACTGGCTGGTGACTGATCTCTATCTGTGGTCTCGCCATTCTCAGCACGACCTCTGTGCTGTTGGTGGTGCTGAGATCCATGGGAATGATGCAATGAGTGATGATAGTGTGACCTTTGGTGGATGTGTAGTTTGTGTGCTTTCTCCTCACGAGGCTTTGTGATTCTGAATCCAAACTCGTCAGTTTCCTCCTGGAACTGCTGTGATTGTTGTACCTTCTCAGCATAAACAGCAGCATCAACTGGGGTAAGACCGGCAACACGACGCTTCAGATTGTATCTGTGCCAATCGGTCTTCATGTGGTAGCGTTGCGAGTCCGAGTTCGCAAACTGGATCTGGCATGAATTGCACTTGAAGAATGAGGAGGTCGTCTCTGACATCTCCAATAGTACTGCCTTTGTTTCTCCTTCTTCTCTCCTGTTCCTTTGCGGTTGAAAGAGCAAAGAAAAGTGTGGTTTCCTACTAAAACGTAAAGCCTTCGGAACTGATCTAAGCTGATTTGTTACGGACACACACACCATACACTGTCAAGGCTCTGCTTCTACTACTATGGCCAATAGGGCCAACATTACCATAAGATGAGTTTTTAAATTAACCTTAATACACAAAATGAACCACTCTCTGACATCATTAGCTGCTTAGCAATCAGCGTGCAATTCAAAACCAGCAAAAAAGAAGATTAACGGAACTTGAAGAAACCAATGTCCTTGGCTCTCTCTCTGAAGCACTGACGGCACAAGTTCAAGCCGTACTTTCTGATCAAACCAGTGTGGGAGGAGCAGACTCTGCACTGACGGGAGCCCTTACCGTAACCTCTTGGGTGGGAGTACCAAACGTTCTCGTGAGCCATGTTGCTGTAGGTGATATGTTAGTAACAAGTTCATAGCGATGAAGAAGGTGACAGTTTCAGTCGGTCGTGGGTCATAATATGGATAGTGAATCAGGTTGATAAAGTGGCATTTGTAACCACCAAGAGATTGAATAACGTATTTCGATATGATGATTCATATAACTGCTGGAACGTGTACGTGTATCGCATTAGATCATTCAATAGAATGCTTCCCTTCGACTGACATAGTGTGTCAAAATCTTTCGCGTGCTGAGTGTGATATCTGAAGTAACAGTGTGTGTGATTTGCTGGTTTGAATGCTGTGTTGACCGTCTGCCACCCTGTCTCCTCTTATCCCTCTTGCTCCACTTACATTAATCGATGGTTTGTTAAGGTGTACCTCTCTATTAACTCTTGTTCCTTGTTGTTGAATATGTTGAAGAGCTCAACTCTTCACAGCGTGGGAGGCCACACAAATTCGCGATTCCCCGATGGAAAATGGCAGATTCGGCAAAAATTTTCAGAGTCACAAAAGTGCGCGACGGAAGAGAACGGTGTAGCTGCCCTGCTTCTCGTCATGTGACTGCATTATTAGGTATATTTCGCGAACACGTTTGATGATGAGCTCAAGATCAAAAAGATTTTCTAGGAGTATCTAAATAGATCAAGTCTCTTTAGAGAGTAGGATCTGCAGAAATACTCCACATATTTGACTCTTCTAGCTATTTCAGATGGCAGGTCATTCCCATAGATCGTCTGTGAAGAATGGTCACAAGGCATTCAAGTCCAGACATGCCTCCAAGGGCTCCATCAAGGCTAGAACGAAGGGAAAAGTTGAGAAAGAGACAGCTACCCAGAAGCTAAAGAAAGGCCACTCCAAGCTTGAAAGAAAGAATTTGTCCAAACAGCTCAGAGACCAGAAGATTCTTCAAACTTCGGAAACACGCAAACTCTTTGAAGGAAACAATGGAGCGGAAAAAATCATCACTGTCATCCCATTGACTAGTGACATACAAGCCGATGAGATCGTGAACAGATTGATCGATGCGGCTGCAATACCAGGCCAGAGTGACAAATCAATGATTCAAGGAACGTCTGTCACATCTGTTAAAATCCCTAAATTCAAGAGTAATCTCAAGTTTATAATACCAGACTTCAATGATTTCATTGCCATTCTTGATGCTGCAAAAGTTGCCGACTTTGTTGTCTTTGGGCTATCTGGCACCAATGAGGTCGATCCAGAATACGGTGAGCAGATAATCAGAGCTCTGGAACTCCAAGGTATCGGTTATGGTATGGGAGTCGTTCCAAACTTGTCAGATGTTCATCCTAAAGAGAAATTCCAACTTGATGTTAAGCAATCTCTCTCTTCATATTTCAAGCACTTCTTCCCAACTGAGGAGAAAGTGTATAACTTGGAGAACTCCTCGGATGCACTGATTGCGATCAGAACACTCTGTCAGAAATTCCCGAAGTCAGTCACTTGGAGAGACTCCAGAGGTTGGATTGTTGCTGATGATATCTCGTGGGAGAATCAAGCTGGGACAAATGAAGGTTATCTCAAAGTGGAAGGTACAGTCAGAGGTATCGGTTTCAACGCCAACAGACTTGTTCATATATCAGGATATGGTGATTTCCAACTTGAGCGTATTGAGAAGTTGAACAGGGGGGATACTGATACATTTTTGCCAAATGAGGATCAAGAGACCATTCAGGAGCTTGCACCGCAAGAGCTCGATATGAACGATTGGGATGATGAAGATGCGTTCAAGCAGCGTGATCCGAATACTGTTAGAATGGATGACGATGACTGGGAATTCCATCCAGAAAAGGAAAGAAAGATCAAACTTAACCTGCCCGAGGGTACATCGGATTATCAAGCTAGATGGTTCCTGGAGGATGACGTGGAGGAACTCGAGTCTGATGAAGACATTGATGAGCCAGAATTGGTCGAAGATGGAGATGATGATATGATGGTTGATGATAACTTTTCAGAGCTCCCAGATACACAGGATGAGCAAAGTGAAATGTTTGTTGAACTGTCTCCAGAGGAGGAAGAAATGCAATTACAGATGTTCCGCAACAAAGAGGAAGAGGACAGAGATTTCCCTGATGAAATCGAGCTTCAGCCAAATGCATCTGGTAAAGAAAGATTAAAAAGATACAGGGGTCTTAAGAGTCTTTATAATGCCATGTGGGATTGTGATGAATACGACCCACATGCTCCAGCTGAGTGGAAGAGACTATTGCGTATCTCAAACTTCAAAGCCACAAAGAGCAGGATTCTCAAGCAGTCTATTCGTGAGGCTCAGGCTCTTGCTGGACACAAGGTTGTTCTCTACTTGAGAGCACCAGAGCATATTATACGAAATGCTGCACCTGCCTCTGAATCGCCGTTTGTTATCTACGGCCTGCTTGAGCATGAGCAGAAACTTGCTGTTGTCAACTTTTCCATTCAGTCCTGGGAAGAATATGAGAAACCAATTCCATCAAAGGAAACCATGATTGTGCAATATGGACCAAGACGTCAAGTCATCCAACCTGTATTCTCATCTGCATCTAACACACCAAACAACGTGCACAAATATGAAAGATTCTTACACAAGAATACACTAAGTGTTGCCACCGCTATTGCTCCAGTTGCATTTACAAACTGTCCCGCTCTTTTCTTTAAACAAACATCTGAATTCCCTAAGAAACTGGAATTTGTTGGAAGTGGTTCATTCCTTAATGCTGAACACCAGAGAGTCCTGGCCAAGAGAGCTGTCCTTACTGGCCACGCTGTTAAGATTCACAAGAGAGTCATCACAGTACGCTACATGTTCTTTAGTAAGGAGGACGTTGAATTCTTCAAGTCAGTGCCTTTATTCACGAAATCTGGAAGATCTGGGTTTATCAAGGAGTCTCTTGGTACTCACGGCTACTTCAAGGCCAACTTTGATGGCAAGATATCCTCTCAGGACGTTGTGGCCATGGCACTGTTCAAGCGTGTCTGGCCAAAGCCATCCATCCAGTGGACACGCTGAGTTTATTCAGAGTTATGATTATAGATGCACAGGTATATTCTTGTTAGGTTTGTTGTAGTCCCCATATAACTGATGCCCTGATGCTGCTGTCTGTACCGTGTCGTAATGAGTGCGCGCGCCCTCTATAAAAAATTTCTCCACTACTTCACTTCCTCTCTTTGCCACATGAGTTCTTTTGTTTCCTTTCTTCAATCAAAAAGTAAACGGAGGCATTTGCCACGATGGGTTAACGTTTTCCAAGTTTCTCCATTGCCATTACTGAGAGCCCATGAGGCCTCTGAATGTTCGCCTCCAAGAATGATGTTTTTTTTACTCCTGGATAGGAAATTTGGGAACCGACTGATGGTTCTTGAATGTCGATAAAAAGGATACATCTACAAGGCAGTGTGATCTTAGGTTGTGAGGCATTCATCTTTCAAAGAGAATGGCATGCAATACTAAGTTCATTGGAAATTAATGAAGATCATGCAATTGTCGTTTCGTATTACTCGTTAGCTCATTATGCCCATCGCCTATCACAGTTTGATGACTGCGTCTGCCCCCTGGCCCTCATAGCTCAAGCTCAACATGTACTGACCAATAACGGAGTCGAATTCCGCTATGGTATGAAGAGTCAAATTGGAGTTCAGAGCCCTCCTTAATATGTCACCGGCAGCACCAGTAGCTATACGCACCGGAATCCTCTGTGTTGTAGAAATCCCTGGTGGTAATCTGATCAATGGCGCCCTCTCAATGAATGCAACATCGATGTCTTCGTAAACTGCTCTAGCATGTTTGATACTCAACATCACATCTTGGTTAGAGATAGGATTGTATACGGTAATCTCAACTTCGGAGCTCAGCAAGTGGAAGGTACTGGAAACAATGAATCCTTGGTGGTCAGAATCCTCTCCACCAAACTTGATAGACTTGAAACTGATAGCCACCTGAGAGAGGACCCTGGAAATTGCAGGAACTTTACAAGATTTTGCATGCCCTTTGACAATAACTTCGGGTTCCTTTCCTGAGATAAACTCGCTAATAACTGTGTCGATAGTTTCCTTTGTAATTTCATCTCCAGCCTTGAATCTTAAAATTGGAGTGATATTGACAGTCTGGCCAGCCTCGATAACACTATCTGTAATTTCAATGTTTCCAATAATAGTTTTGTTGTACTCCAAGTTTAAATTCAAGAACTCAACACCACCACCGACGATCAATGAGTTAGTAACTTCGGTGTTCACAAACAATCTCAACTGTGAATCTGTTGATGTTTTGATATATCGCAATCCATTGATTCTCATGTCAATTCCCTTCGTAGCCTCTGTGTTGCCTTCCACTGTGATCACTTGTTCTTGTTCCATTTGCTGGAAGATGGTATTAGAGATGGGAGTTCTCACATCCAAATCTAGTAATGACTTACCTAGGAGTTTGGTTTTCTCCCCAGCCAAAAACTTCTGAACTAATTCAGCGGTTATATCCTCATCCACAATATGAAGCTTTGAGTTTCGAAGATGAATATCAAATTTGTTGTCATGAGTCTCAACATCTTGCCAACTGTTGAGATACACCTTCAGGAAGATTTCGTCATCGTATACAAAGCAAAGATCACCAAACACTTTGGATAGGTTAAACAAGCGGTTATTTTTATTACTGATAGGAAGTGTGAAGTTGATAGAAGCATCTGTTTCAATCAGTGGGAAAGCACTTGGATCGTTGGCGATCATGACATTCGCATTGGAGATGTGATAATCCAAGTGAGCCGCGGGAAGACCACCCATATGACCCTTGAAATCAATAGTTACAGGTTGGAAGTTATTGGTCAAAAATACAAAAAGCCATTTGGGAAGCTTCTCATTGATCTCAGAGATGCTTCTTGCCTTGATGAAGATCGGAGCTGTCTCCTCGAGTGCCTTCTTAGCAAACCGATTGACTGGAGAGAAGCCATCGATGCAAAACTTCTCTAACTTCTTGGTAAAATGAGGTATCATCCCTTTGATGTCAATATCCACAGGTTGCAATCCATCAAAATACAGGTTACCAGAAATCATTGAACCAACATACAACAAGTTATTCTCACACCCAGGAATATAGATGTCCCAATCAATGTCGGTGATCGTTGAATGGATTGGTACTGGTGGTTGAGAGACTGTGATCTGAAGTTCTGTTTTTATGGAATCAGAGCTTGGTATAACATCAAAACTCTCAACAGAATATTCCGGTAAGCTGACAAGACTAGGGTCAATCAAATGTTCTTTTCGTATTGTAGCAGCAAATCCTGCGTAATGAATGATTTTAGAGGTAATCTCAAACTTTGTTTGGAAGACCGTTGAGACTTGAATCTTCGGTCTTTGAAACACGTCTTTCACCAAAAGAAACTGGTTATATATTTTTGTTGTATCATATGGGTTAATTGACAAATCGACAGCAATCCTTAGATCCTGGCCAACTGCTGATGGTGAGAAATCAATTTCGATGGGCGATCTCAATTGAGCCTTTGCGGGGCGATAGAAATGGGTATCGGGCGATTGGGGCAAGTTGACAAAGATTGAGATCGGTTCAGTTTGATTGATGATTGAGACCCCTACTAATGAAAGAACTGGATAGTAAAGGAATTTGAGGAATACATTGAGATTGGTGTAATCCCAAGCCAACGACGCCGAAACATCAGCGGTTAACCCTGAATCGCTGACCTCCTTGATCTGGATGTCCGTGACAACAATGCTTGTGACTTCTTGGAATACAGTTTCAGTTTTGTAAATGAATATAAGAGTGGTTACCAAGACGAAAATAGAGGTAACAAGCAGTGGAACTATTATCTTCCTGTGCTTTCTGCTAGCCGCCCAAACTCGCCGAACGGCTTGAACAATCACAGGCCATATGTTCTTTGTAGTCTCCGGAGTAGGAATTATCGAATGCGTCTGGTGAATAGAGTGGTCCCCTTCAAGTAATGGAGTAGATTCAGTGGCAAAATTATTAAAGGAATGCTGGGATTCATCACTGTGTTCATTGCTGTCATGGGAGTTATCAGCAGTGGGCGGCAGAGCTTCCAAGCCCGATACGGTCCGCGTACCTTCGTCCTGGAGGTCTTCAATGAGCATATCAATTGAGACTCTCTGTGTTGTCTATTCCAGTGTCGTATCGGTCCACTTTGTGCTTTTACAAGTTGTGTGTTGTGTGTTGTGGAGTAAACCAAATGACGGGGAATGCCCTTTTATACTTCTTTGTGGTGCGAACCTATGCAGCTAGATAAGGTTGACACATTCACACCTATCAGTTCTCTTATATTGCCTACACGTTTCCGTAAATACGGATTTGAATAAATTAAACTCTAATATAATGCAACTTCAGCAGTTACAATTTTGGAGAAAAGTTGTTGGCAGTGATCTCCTCTATAGGAACAGGTGCCGGTGTCAAGTACAACTGGCTCTTGAATGTACCAATGCTCTGGATTGGCTCACCAGTTGGGAACCCAGTAACCTGCTCATTGTCATTGCTGGTTTTAGCAAGAAGGTTGATAATCAGTTTGGAGCTACCGTTCAAGACCTTGTCGTTGTAGAATTTCTGGATCTCTTCCTTGGTGAGATTCTTAACGTGCTCTGCAATCAGTTCATTATGCAAGAAGTCGTAGTAACCGGAACTAATCGAGTGTGAGAATCTGCTATTCTCTTGGCCCAAATTCTTAAGTGATTCAAGCTTCTTGTTAACCAGAGCCTCTTTGTTTTTCTCAAACTCTTCATCGCTCATCTCGCTCAAAGTCTTCTGGTAGACGTTCAAGAAGTTCACAATTCTAGATTCCAAGTAACCTGCGTTTCTCTCTGACTGAATCAATACCCTTAATCCAAAAGAGGTTCTAGTTTCAACAAGACCACTGAACACAACGTAGCCCAACTGTTCCTTCGTACGAAGAATATCAAATGCCGGTTCCCTGATCAACTGAGCAACCATATTTGCGAGCGCAAAACTCTTCATGCTTGGCAACTCTGCAATCTGGATATAGTAGTGAATACATGTGTTAGTGTTCTTCTCATCTGGTAAGAGTGTGTCATATCTGAAAGTTTTGCCTTCTGGCAACAAGTAAGATCTTGGCTTCGACTTCTGAGAACTGAATAATGGGTCTGAAACAAGGATATCCTCAATAATCTTGATGATGTTGAGGGCTCCTTCAGGTTTGAAGTTACCATTAATTAGACCCTCCACATATGCCTGCTTGAAAAGAGTTGGAATAAAGTGTTGTAAATCATCAAATGTAACGCTCTCCAATGCGGCCAGTCTTTCATCGACACTATAAGTCTGCTCGTTCATCAAATGCAGGAACACACTTGTAATTTGTGAGTAAGGGACTTTGTAACCAAAGTTCTTCAGGTTTCTGGTAAGCTTCTCTGCAATTACATGGAATCTATCCTTCTTAGGTTGGAAATTGACCAACGCTTCCAGGACCTCCTTCGTCAATACATCAATCTTCTCGTTGTATCCCGCAATGGAAAGCACTAATCCTTCTTTTCCTGTGTGCATGTTGAAACTCAATCCGGCAATTTCAGCGTGGTAGGAGACGTCAACCAATGAGTCTTGAAGAAGCTCTACAAACAGCGAACTCAAGACAGCCGAGTATGGTGTGGCTGCAACGACAGGGAGATTCAAGTACAGGTTGACATAAGCCTTTGGCACCCAGAACTGATCATCCTTCTTAAACCAGAATCTGAATTTTTCGTCATCTCTCAAGAGAATAGGTCTCTTGAGCGGTTCTGAAGTCTCAACCTTCTCAACTTCAAAGTCTGTAGGAATGAATTCGTTCTTTGTTGGGAAGAACAGGGCCTTGTTTGAACCTGGATTGGTCATCTTGGCACATAGGTCAGCAGGTAGATCCTCAACAGAGTACTCGGTGCCGTACCATTTCTCAATTTTGTCCGTCTCAAGTGATGGAGAAATCAACGTGACCCTCAGGTTGTCAACCTTTAGGAAATCACCAAACTCCTTTATCAAATTGGCGTCAAATCTTCTCATAACAGTTCTACTGAGAATGTACTCATCTGGGATAAACCCTTTCTGCATGTCTTTGGCCAACTTTGAAACAGTGGAAGATGGAGCGGTTTTCTGCTTGAACTTGAAATTCATTTCACTAATTTCTTTCAACTCCTCGTAGACCCATTCATGTGGGCCACTTGCTTTGAGCATTTCGAGGTACTGGAAGATGATAACAAGGATCTCTTCATAGTGACGAACTCCCTCTTCTGTCAAGTCAATGTCAATACCAAAGATGGCATTGTCTTTCGAGATGGTATGACCACCAGCAGAGAGACCGTTGGCCCAACCTTTCTCTTTCAAATGAGCAAGGATGGACCCGTTGCCCTCGTGGCCAATCAGATGAGAATAGTAGTGAGAAGTGTGGACATCCCAGTGAAGATCGTGATCTGGTACGTTAAACGAAATGCCGAGCTTGTTCTTGGTCATAACTGGTTTAGCCCTGATAAACTTCTTCAACTCCTTGTCGGTAAAGACTGCACCTTCAAACTCTGGCACTGGTCTATGGTAGTTTGGAATGTCACTAAACTTTTCGATAACCCACTGTTCGAGCGTTGAAAGGTCCTCACGACCAATGACAGCAAGTCTCATGAGGTTGGCAGAGTATGAATCCTTGTAGAATTTCAGTAGTTCCTCTCTGGTGTCATAACCTTCGCTCTGTGGTATCTCACCAAGTGTCTGCAAGTTACCAGTCGAGAATTTATGATATGGATGAACTGGGTTGGAAAGAGCCTTATCCAATTGGTATAATCTCCAAGTATCATTCTGTAGATTCTTCTTGTTTTCGGAATCGACAGCTCTGATTTCACGATCCTTACAACTTGGGTCAAAAAGAGGCTCAATGAAGAACTGCGAGAATCTGTCAAGTGCGCCCTCGAGGTACTGGTGGTTGACCTCAAAAAAGTAATTGGTATCCTCTGCAGCAGTGTAAGCGTTGGAGTGACCACCGTGGTTGGAAAGGTAACTAGAATATTCGTTTTCACTAGGGTACTTCTTGGTTCCCATGAAGAGCAAGTGTTCGCAGAAATGTGCAAGACCGGGCAAATGCTCATAGTCGCTAAAGGCACCAACGTTGACATCCAATGCTGCAGCGGACTTATCAGTCTTGCTATCGCTGATCAAAAGAGCCGTGAGTTCGTTAGGAAGCTTGATAACCTTGTACTCTCTATCATCGAGGTCCGGCTTCTCAATGTTGTTTGATCTGTGGAACGACATTACTGTTCGGCGTGGTTCAAGAAAACGAGTGTATGGTGGCGTGTGACGAGCTAATGGACGGGTCTGAAATCTGAGTGTGGACAACAAGCTATGGAAATATTGTTGCTGAACAGGGTATTTCATTCCACAGGGTACTCAAGCAAAGTACCGGTGTCAATGTAAAGAACGTGTCCAAATTGAACGGTGATCCCACAGTTGCAGTTGTAGTTGTGTGTGATCAAAGTGGGGGAAAGAGAGTGAGTTAATCTACGGTGTCCTATTTCGGCCAGTGCGACAGTGCGAGATAGTGTGGTGGCTTGAGGTGTGCGGGTGATTTGTGAGCTATATATCCTGGAATAAGCAGGTACTGGCATTTATATAGGAAGAAGTTATGTGTGTTACTTGGTTTGTTTGTTTTTATGTGGTATCAGTTGTATGAGAGGTTAATTTTTTTAGTTGTATTGTGGACCGACTCTAGTTCTCCTCTACATTTATACCAGTCAGGATCCCTTCGCTATCTTAACTCAACAATACATCTCAATCTTCTCTTTTTGCGTCTGTTAAGCATTATCTGTTCTTTCCCAACTGTACCTCCGATATTTTTGATCTCTGTTCAGATTTTCTGGTCTTTTAACAGTAGCAATTTATTCAGTTTTTTAGGATATTTGCATCTCCATTTTCCTGATGTAGAATTTAAATGGGAACCTCAAATCATGACCATAGCTAAATCTTTAAATCTTGAATATTTTGCCATAAAAATAGACATTAACCTACTGCAATCCTAAACTTCAATAGACCCAACTTTGAAATTATTAATGTCCTAATTGTAGGCAATATAGCAGAAGTAACAACATGTCTTAATGTCATTTGATATCCGGATGCTCCCAGAGTTTCCAATTACAAAAGCTAGTGTTAAGCTCTCATAAATATTCTACATCAGGAAAAAAAAACGGTCAGTCATTATAGTTCATTAATTGTAACTGGATCATATTGTTTATCTGTCACGACCCGACGGCAACAGAGGGTCAAGGCAGAGATTCAATCATTGCGTCCAACTTTGCAGACAGCTCTTGTAAAGGCTCGAATCTTTCATCCAGCTTATCAAGATGGGCTTCTAATTCACTCAAGATGTCTTCAATGCGAGCATCTTGATGTGAGAGGTCGAGTGACCTGACTTCATTCTGTTCTGCATGCCTCACCTTATTCACAGACTCGGTCCCATCGTACTCTTTCAACTTCCTGAGTTCTTCATTGTAAAGCCTTTCATATGTCGACACGTATTTTTTCAAATCTCTAAGTTCATTCTCCTCCTGGGCCAATGTATCTTCAAGGTTTTCCACCATTTGCAGTTCATTAGAACACAATTTTTGCAAGAAGACCTCCCTTTTCAACTGATAATCGTAATCAAAATCCCTTGGGTCCAAATTCCTTGGAAGCTTCGCCCTTTCCAACCTGACCAGAAACTCGTCAATGAAGGCAGATATCCTTGCGTTGGTGTTGTGAAGTCTTTTAGAACGCGCTAGTGGTTCAAGTGCCTTTGCCTTGTTGATCTGGAGTACGTTCTCTATGGAACGCACGACTTCGGGCGTCGGCTGTTCCCACAACTTGATAGAGGCATTGCTGTACCGCTTGGAAATGGTCTGTAAAGTGTAGTCCTCGGGATCATTCATTGTTACAATGACGACTGCTAGTTGACTGTGACTGTGTTTATATGGCACTGCCCGTCTGTTCAGTGCGCGTGTGTGGTTTGGTTTTCGCGCAACCCCGGCAGCCACTGAAGCAGAGAACTAGAAAGCCGGGTTCCCGAACCGGCATCTCTGAAGTGCTTTAAGGAGCATCTCTCTCCATCAGATAAGTAGTGTTCATCTCTAGTCTTCTTATTTCATTCTGCCGTTTGCTTGCCTGTACGCATGCTGTTGTTGTTGAGTGTGTACCACAGCAGTTGCGTTACAAAGCGTGTGTGTGTGTGCGACACACAGTGACGACATTTAATGGTATAAAATTAGAAACCTTCTGCGAGTCATCGACCTCATCAAGGAATCCCTAGTACCATGTAGATACGACGCTCCCCGTCAGACACAAGGGTCTGGAACACAGGGTGTACAGTGGAGCACTGTACTCCGCCGTTTATACCACTCTACACGACAGACAACACCTGTAGAGAGGAATCTTCTCATGGGTGAGTGGCTGGAGAGCTCGCTTTCCAATCCAATCACGAGGATTCACGACGCCTTTTCCTCGTTTGTGAGACGGCTACGCTACCAGCATCAGCCGTACAAATGCGGTGAAGATGCGACGACCGGGATGCGGGCGGGCATGAAGAAAAAGCCCAGAATACATATACACAAAGGGTGAGAGATAAAGAGAGTTGTACAACCATCTGTTCTCCATTCAAATCGGAAGAAAGTTTCAAGAAACACGAGGTTTAAATTCGATACAGGTCGTATCTGGATGCACCTTGCACAGAGTGGGTCACGTGCTCGCTTCCTGAGCTGTCGTGACTCGTGACGACTTTGAAGTTTGATAGGCGCTCGTTTGTGTGATGCGCGCACTGCCTGCCAGATGCGAGATCCCACCATCGTGCCCGGAAAACAGAGACAGACAGACAGACACAAGTTAGAACAGGGATATATCAGATTCTGCATCTGCCATTCTAACAGGGTAAACCAGAAACCTGGTTCGCTTTCCCCTGGAAACAAGGAAGCACACCACCTATATAAGCGTCCTGGATGGGGTTTTTTCCCGCCCTCCACAAAAGACGAACAACCCAATCTGGCATCCGCTTTGGGCCCAGCGTTTGTCTGGTGCGGCCACTCGCGGGCGCGGCCCTACCATGCGCTAGTAAACACCGGCCCGGCACTTGAAACCACATGGCACATCTGTTTGCATAGTGTGAGGGAGCGAGGTGAAGCCACAGTGCACACCCATAGAGTAAGCGTGAGATGAAAGAGAGTGGGCTATAGACCGCGGGACAGATCGAGAGAGGTTTTACCAAGGACCTGGGCAGTGTTGGAGGGTTGGGTCACCGACGATTGTGGTCAGCAGCGTACTTCTAGTGCAGGAAAATGCGCCAATTCAAAGCCATATTCAGCTGGGGGAACAAGCACCAAGAATAGTATTGGGATAGCACATCGGTGATCTGCGCTGATTCTGCCAGTCTCTACCGTAGAAGCCTATGTGTCTCATGTTCTTTGAGTAGTGGACAACAACATGATGGGATATGCTGGCATCGCACATACATAATGACTGAGCGGACGGTGAACTATCTAGCTAGAAGTGCAGACAGCAGGAAAATATCTTCAGCCAGAGCAGAAAGCATTCATTTTGCTTCTCCGTGGTCAGCTCAGGACCTGGGGTTCTTTTGATGCATCAAACCAGGATGAAATCATCATACACCTGCCTGGACCTAATATCTACAAACCCAAAAGCGGGTCAACCCGAGAAATGATGATGTCATAGGAACCCCAAAAGGGCCAGGGACCAGGGGGGCAAGCGACACTTGTATGGTCGACTGTAGTATGAAGTATGAAGGGAAGAGATGAAGAAATGTGGACTAGATTTGTAAGCACGTAATTCATCCCGGCCAAATAGGGGAAAAACAAACACGAGTAATGGAACTGCGGCTTTTCCCCAGAATAGATCATACAGAACTCAGGGGTTCCGCTTTGGGGGAAATGCAAAGTCTTGTCAAAAATATTCGAACTGATGATGAGTTGTGCTTACTGATAAGAAACTATTGAATGAGGGAAAATGCATATCCTCGATTGGAGTTGCCCGGTTGTATACCAACATTACTGCATACATATGCTTTGAGAGTCGCAAGCTTCACTGGGGATCTTCAGCTCAATACATTCACAGTAAAGGAAAACCTTATAACTCCACTTACTCCTTTTAGTGTCTGGTAACACAGATTTGGTGCCATGAATCTATGAATTTCAGAATTATAGACAGCGACTTCTAGAAATACCGTATGCGTATATGTGTCTCGTAGAGACAGGATTTATCTACACACGCTCGATCAACATGACCAAAGTTCCAAACTCTTTGCATATACTGGCTCTTCAAGGCCAATGACGTACGAACTATAAGAAATGTGGTCAGATAGTCCATTTCAACATAATATTGGGGAGATAGCGATTTTATTGCTGCCCGAGGATGGTGTTAACATCCAGCATCCAGCAGCAGCAGCAGCAACAGGCAGCTCTCTGGTATCTATCCCCGCGATCTTGTATCCTCAGATGAATCAATATTGCCAGACAACCACGTCATTTGGTTCTTGCCGAGAGGGCAAATGGACCCTTTTAATTCCAATACAAATTTCCCAACTTTTCGTAAGTGGGTTAATTCCTGTTGCCTAGGCCAAATACCAAGCGCTATACTGGTCTGGGCTCATGCTTCAGGCTCCTTCACTTCTGCCTTGAGCCTTGAAGCTTCGCCAATGCAGATATAGGCGACTGAGCACATTCTTATTGGAGAGAGTTACACTGACCTAACTGGCTATACCCGCTCACACAAAATGTGAATGATAGTTTGGTGGTCCAAATGACGGCATCCTTCAATTCAAGAAGTCGAGAGTATAGAAGTCTAGAAGCTGCGAGCGGGTTATACGAGTGCCCGAACAGTAGTACCAAGTGCTAAGTAACCAGTACAGCTAATCGGCCATCTTGTTCACAGTTCACGGGCCGCGGCCCTTGGCGAATCGGTGCCAAATTTAAACTTTCCGTCCTAGGGGGAGGATCGGGGCGCCATCAAGCACTCGAGTCGAACTAATATCTTGTGCTGAGACTATTCTTAAACAGTTGAGGACCAAGAGGTCTTGTGTTGGCTGTGAAAACAGTGAGATCCCGTGGTTTTTTTTTAGTGGAGATGGCGGGTCGTGGGCCGTTCTAGACCAGCGCGGCGCTCAGTCAATGATGTCACTTTGCACGAGACGCTGTTGTATCGGCGCGCTCTGATGCGTCTATCTGCAGAAATATGGCATACCAGTGCGTCTTAGCGCGCAAATTAACAGATCAGGCATTTGGGAAACCCTAAAGGACCCGTTCCGGACACGCACGTAATAACCTGTATAGCGAGTGCACCGATTCCCGACTCAAGGTGCGTACGTTTGTGCGCCCTCGCACTAGTAGTCTGATCAACGCACAAAACCACGAGTTGTCGCCTGTCCGTAACCTCTCTTTCCTCCAACATTCCCTTTGCCTGTTACACCACCATCAGCCCTCCGTGTACGAGTGCAGAGCGACAAAGCCTCAACCGTTGAGCCTCTACTCGGACCTGAGACGACTTACAGCTTAAGCACATATACCTTGGCAAAGCACTCCACTACCACTACCACTACTACCTCCACCAAAGAGAACCATAACAAGAAGATTCATAGGTTCTTGCAAGGGCACTAGAGGCACACTCCACGACATATATTTATCTCTGGGACAGGAAGTCACCCACACACCCGAGAGATAGACCCCCAGCATCAAAACAAATAGGAGCGTTGTTACATAGATCCACCAAGGACCGACCAGTATTCCAACGTTCCACCATTAACCAGCTCAATTACACAGGCAGGCGTTCTGCTAAATAGAATGCCATCACAGGAGATGCTGAAGACAACCAGAGGTCAGCGTGGACAGTTCTGCTTTCCTCGTACAGATTCGTCAGCGTATGCTGAGGCTGCTTCCACAAACACGTCCCTTACAACATTACCCACCACAACACACACGCCCAAGTACTCGAAGCCGTCTGTGGGCACCATCGATGAGAACTACGACACTATAAGCTGCTTTGATCGGACTCTAAACCTCTCGAAAGTGAGATCTCGAGACACGGTTGGCTCTGACGTCACTCTGGCCGAGTCAATGCACAACAAGAACGATTCCTACAACTCAATCAACTCGATCGATACTTTGTGTTCATACAAACTACGCAGACCAAACTCGTCATCTTCATTACCCACGGTAACAACTTACATTGATTCGTCTTCTGTGTCTCCAGCATCACCAACGCTCATATCACTCTCACCAACCGGTTCTGGCCCATTGGCTTTCAAGAAGGTTGCAAAATTCAGTATTCCAGACGACGTTACGCTTATCACAGTGGAGGAAGTGTCCCAAATCATCTCTTTGGATACATGCCTCATCATTGATGTTCGTAATTTCAACGAGTTTAGCTGTTCACACATCAAAGGTGCAATCAACTTCAACTTACCATCTACACTATTGAAAAGACCCAACTTCACATTGCAGAAGTGTCTTAACAATGTTTCGTTGGTCGAGAATGTCAAACTGACAAATTTCTTACAACTAGATGTCAAGGAGAAAAGAGTGATTTTCTATGATGACACGGAGATCTTGAATGACGAACTACCACTCAATTTATTCGGCTCATTGAACAAGTTCATCAACGATTCATTTACAGGTGAGCTCCAAGTGCTCAAGACAGGATTCCAAAGCTTCAAAACAGAGTACCCTGATCTTATCGAATCAAGCACGGGTCCAAGCCAGACACAATCACGGCCACCACCACACAACAGATCTCTATCGTTGGCTAACATTTCTGGATGCCCAACATCAACACCAATATCACCAAACTTGTCAAGATTCCAACTACCAAAGCTTCCCAAGACGCCAGTGTTCAAAATCAGACACAATGAGGAGTTCTATGACTTTGATAACTTAAAGGTTGTTAATGAGTTTGAGTTCTTGTGTTATGCGTTGAACCATGGACCATCTCCAAAACTGCCCAAATGGTTCCGTTCTATCTTCAAGAAAAACAACACTCTTTCGTTGATTGAGAAGTTCAAGAATCTGGAAATTGAAGAGAAGAAACGTATTAATGACATGATATCAACCAACTCTGTTGGATCTGGTATTGAGCTCGGTTTCAAGAACAGATACAAGGACATCTTCCCATATGAACATTCAAGAGTCAAGCTTGCCCTCACACCAACACAGGAATCACAGGGATATATTAATGCCAACTTCATCAACGCTCCACATTTGTCCAACATGAAGTACATTGCGACACAGGCGCCACTGCAAGATACAGCCAAGGATTTTGCTAAACTTTGCCACGACAATAAGGTTTCTGTGATTGTTGTCTTGACTTCACAGTACGAAAATGGTGTTGAGAAATGTTATCCTTACTGGGAGGATACTGAGAGTTTTGAATTGCTTGAGACTTTGAAGCTGGATGAGATTATTGTGCGGAGATTGAAATTGACAAAGTATGAGAATGAGGAATTACTCCAGATTCAGATCTTAAATTGGTCAGATTACGACGTGATGCAGAGCAGACAACAGGATGATGTTCTCAAGTTGATATTTTTGAAGAATTACATATTGAAGACTACTGGGAGGGTTAACGACAACGTTATTGTGCACTGCTCAGCTGGATGTGGACGCACTGGTACTTTCTGCACACTGGACTCTATCATCAACGAGGCTTTTGAAGGTCAGAACAGTTCATCAGTGCCACAGATGGGGTTATGTCCATTTGATCCAATTTTTGAAGTTGTCGAGAGTTTTAGACACCAGAGAATCTCAATGGTGCAAAACCTTCGGCAGTATCTTTTCATCTATGACTGCCTGTTGAACTACTATGAGAACTTCAACAACTTTGAGAATGAGACGTTCAACAAGCTAGAAGGTTTGGATATCTTAAACCACTACTTCCGCGAGCAAACTGAATGCTAGGTGATGATATATGACAATGATGACAACGACAACAACAATCCGATCCATCCGTACATATCGTTTTGGATCGAAGAGCTTTCATTTAACGATTTTATAATTTTGATTTATCATTGTAGTTCGTTGTGGATAGCTAAGCGTGCTACAGAACGGATACGATTGCTAATAAGAAGTTCATTAAAAGGTTTGGACATAACAGAGATTGTGCAACTCAACGGCAAATATAATCAGCTCAGAAATCAACCAAGCACCAAGTCGTACAAGATAACAAGCACATTAACACCAATCAACGGGAGTCTCATGACGGTCTGAACAGACCCGATAATGTTTACGATCTTGGACTTTGCGCTTACTTCAGGTTGGCCAAATGCCGGGGTAGAGTTCGAACCCGAGAGTCCAACTAGAGATAAAAGGTTAGTAGTTGAATGCTATCGACCTACTGAGCACAGTGACATACTTCTCTTGAGGAATCTTTCCTCGTTAAGGACTGCGATGGCGTTGATCAACAGGAGAGCCACTTTTGGTGCGGGTTAGTAACCACAATTCTGTAAAAAATTAACAACAATAGAGAACAACATACCGTAGAAGAGTCTACCAAGACCGAAAACAGCCATTTTTGAGTAGGGATGTGAACGTTATCCGTACAGGTTGAGGGCTATGAGTGTGATGTTGGAGTTTGTTGTTGATGCTTTGGCGTTTTGATCCAGACATTGCAGACCGCGACACAACTCACACAGCTCACAGGTCAGGAAGCACAAGGGGTAGCCACACTAGCACAGTCTACAAAATAGCCAGTATTAGACATGCTATAGAGTATCAATTGTTCCAATAATCAGTGAGAGCCAATGATACTAAAACCATCGCCAATCGCCATCTATCAAACCCTGCTTAAAGAGGTACAGAGGGACTACAATGGGAAACCTCTCTACTCTTAAAAATACATTAATGACATTTTTTTTTGTAAGAATCATCAAAACCTTAACATGACTGGAAACAAATATAACACCGAATCAACCAGTTTAGTCAGCAGAACGACGAGCCTTAGCCTTGGCAATTCTCTTACCAGTACCAAAGATCTTCTTGTCTCTGTTCTTCTTCTGCTTTCTCTGCTGTCTGGATGGCTTCTCAGTCTTCTCAGCCAAACCGTATCTGACCAATCTGTATGTTGGCTCGAACTTCTTAGCGGAGGCAACGGACTGGTAAACAAGACCGAAACCGGTAGACTTACCACCACCGTACTGGGTTCTGAAACCGAAGACGGAGACGGCATCCTTCTCAGCCTTGTAGGTAGCAGCCAACTTCTCTCTCAACTCATCCTTGGAGACGTTTGGTCTGTTTGGGTGGATGACGTCAATGACAAACTGGACTCTGTCCAAAAGTGGGTTCTTGATGACCTTTCTGGTTCTAATGGTGATAGCCTCAGACTGTTAGGTTAGTTAGTAAATCTGGAATAACATTCTTAAGTAGGTGAAGGAAGAGAGAGCATGTTCATGATTAAGGCAGATGTAAGTGATGTCTATCTGGTGTCTTGTGCGTGGCAAAGCATTTCATGAGTTCGATGATTGATGTGGGGCTTCGAGTTCGTTATACTGGTACTAATCAGTTGTAGAATGGCCGTTGTAAATTCCATCCAGAGTAGTCAGATTGCTGGATGATGCAAATGTGGTTCTCAGAATCCTTGGTGATTTTAAACTCCTTCCCTTGATAATAGATGTGATGTGCCCAGGATAGATGTTGATATCAGCAATAGTGTTCTCAAAAAAAAAGCCATTTGTGGGCCTTGGTCCAGATTTTCAAACACATCAATCTCCTTTTCACACCCTGCTCTTCCTATTCCCCCTGTGAGACGTTCCACATACCATTTTGTGTGCTTGACTGTACGAGATACTAGAATAACTCCTAGACGGTCCAAGTGGTGAAGAATTTCAATTTTGTTTTGCGAGTCGCCCACAAAATCGCGACGCCTGAAAAAAAAGGCGCGAGATTAGATAATCACAGACGGACAGCTGACGTAAGGTTTTCCAGTGAGAGCTACAAAATGGGAGTGTGGTGTAAAGGTTTCAGAGCATTTGTGACTGCTTCCTGCTGTTTGCGTAGAAACATCCGAACACCATACCTAATTGGCAAGGGTCACTGGGACCCGCTAACTCTTGTATTAAAGCCATGAAATTCTTAATTTCAGATATGTGGAATACTTGAATTGGTTGTTTCCAGTAGTAGTGAGTTCTGTAGTCCTTGAAGGTGTTCTGTCGGGTGTTTAAGTGCCCAACCTTTGGCTGATCGGTTAACTCAGTTCTACTACGACACCATCAATTGGAGGCAACGCTCCCGCTGCAATTACATTATCCGGTAACATTGAATTAACAAAGTGATATAGTAGTTATCTGATATTCACCATCTATTCTATGTTCTTACCGTGTCGTCCAACGTCGGGAGGAGCTGTTATTTAAAAGTGGACGTGTTGATTGTCACGCGAACACAAAGAGGTTTTTGTGTCACCGTGACAATCTCATGAGAAGCAGTATGATAGCATTTGAATTCTGTCTACACGACAACGGACAACCCTAATATATGAGATGTAGAGGTCATTGGAGAACTGTAGCTGTATCACTGTGAATGTGTCATTGTTGAAATATTACTATCAGGCGATTCACTCAATGACAGGCCATGAACTTCCGCTCTACGTGTGGCCATTCTGTTATAACCCGCGCAGCATCTATGCAATACCATTGATCCCGATCCGTGTATGAAACACACAAAATTGAGACAATATCACCCTAGAGGTAGTAAGAGTAAAGGATCAAGCACTAACTACCACTCAGGGAGTTATATTCTTCCTTGCACATCCAGAGGTATGGCCCAACTTCTTTTCGGTGATGGGTCCACAAGCGAGCATCACCGGGTTCCTCTTTGTAATTCTCTACTTCTTAATCTTCACCATTGAGATATTTTGGGGAATAGGTTCTTTGTGCCTTGGACCACTAGGACCATTGATATTGTTTGTGAACTTTCTCCATCAAGTGGATACGGTTGCACAGAGGTTGGGGCTGGTGCTCTTCTATCAGCTGCCGTTGGATTCTTTATTTGACTATGTATACTCAATCAAATCACTTTCCAGGGAAGACTCTATCTTGAGAGCCAAGTTCGGAAATGCTAGAAGGTTCAACCTGAAACAAAGTTTAACGCTCTTTATGCTTGAATTGCCTCGTATCTTGATAACTTGGCCAACAGACAATTTGACTGTGATCATCACAATATGGATGATGACTATTCCTGGGATTGGACCGCTTGTTACTGTATTAATAGAGGCACCAAGGAAAGGCAGAGCATTGCACCAAAGGTATTTCCAATTGAAGGGATTGAATGACAGACAGATGGCTATATATCACGATGACATGTGGTGGCATTACTATGTGTTAGGAATGATTGCTGGATTTATTGAATCTATACCCTTCTTGTCAACCTTGTTTGTCTTCACCAACAGAACTGGAGCAGCAATGTGGGCTACTGATCTTGAAAACTACTATGATGAAAAGATAAATGCGAAAGAGACAGTCGATTGACAGAGACCCACATCTACTTCTGATAAATAAGCAGACCTTTTTTGGGGAGGCAGTGTACACAATAACAAACAAGAATATCAAAGGCCATAAGATGTCATAAATAGTGGATGCAAGTAGCAACATTCATGTGGCAGTCAATGTCACAAATTGTTAATTCACTCGTTCTTCTTGGTCAAGCCAACTCTGACAGCCTTGACCTGAGTGTAGTTGTCCAAGGCGTCAGCACCCATCTCTCTACCAATACCAGACTCACCGTAACCACCGAATGGAACCATTGGGTGGAAGTCATTGTAGGTGTTCACCCAGACGGTACCAGCGTGAATTCTGTTAGCAACATCAACGGCCTTGTTGATGTCCTCAGTGTGGATACCAGCTGCCAAACCGTAGTTTGTGTTGTTGGCCATCTCAACTGCCTCATCAACGGTCTTGAACTTGGTGATGGTGACAACAGGACCAAAGATCTCTTCCTTAACAATTCTGAAGTCCTCCTGAACATCGGCGAAAATAGTTGGCTTAACAAAGTAACCCTTGTCACCGAGTCTCTCACCACCAGCAATAAGAGTGGCACCTTCCTCCTTACCGAGCTTCACGTAGGACATGATCTTGTCGAGCTGTTGCTGGGAGGTCTGAGCACCTTGGAAAGTTCCCTCAGCGAATGGGTCACCAATCTTAACGGCCTCAGCAGCTGCAGCGAACTCTTTCAAAACCTCATCGTAGATGCCCTCCTGGACGTAGACACGGGAACCTGCACAGCAGACCTCACCAGAGTTGTAGAAGATACCAACAACCAAGTTCTGGACAGTCTTCTTGACGTCGGCATCGTTGAAGACAACGTTTGGAGACTTACCACCGAGCTCCAATGTGACCTTCTTCAAGTTGGACTCTGCAGCAGCCTTCATGATGTGACGGCCGGTGGCAGTAGAACCAGTAAAGGCAACCTTCTTGATTCTTGGGTGACGCGAGATCTTCTCACCGACAATCTTACCAAAGCCTGGGACAATGTTGACGACACCAGCTGGGATGCCAGCCTCGACACAGAGCTTGGAAACGTAGAGAGCAGACAATGGTGTGGACTCAGCAGGCTTGAGGACAACGGTGTTACCCGTGGCCAAGGCCGGCCCAATCTTCCACGACCACATGAGCAATGGGAAGTTCCATGGGATGATCTGGCCACAGACACCAATTGGCTCTCTCTTGGTGTAACTGAAGTGTGAATCGCCAGTCTCAATGACACGGCCAAAGACCTTGTCGGCCCAGCCCGCACAAGATCTAATGTACTGTGCTGTAAGCGCAACGTCACCGCGCGAGCAGAAGAGGGACTTACCGTTGTCGAGGGACTCGATACCAGCAAGGACCTCAGCGTCTCTTTCAATCAGGTCAGCAAGCTTGATGAGACAGCGCGTTCTTGCGTGTGGGTCACCTGTGGACCAGGAGGACTTGAATGCCTTCTCAGCAGCCTCAACAGCAATGTCAACGTCATCGTCACGCGCCTCGTAGACGTGTGTGATCTCCTCCTCGGTTGTTGGGTTGATGACCTCAAACGTCTTGTGCTGTCTCGAAGGAACAAACTCGTTGTTGATGAACAACCCTGTTGGCTGGTCGTACTTGACACCGTTTGGCAAGGTGATAGGCACCGAGAGCGGGATTGTAGAGTAAAGTCTGGATGCCTTGAGGGCGAGGGAGATTCTCGCAGAGTTTCTTGCAAGCGTGGTGGAGACTCTGAACATTGTGAACTTGTATTGACACTATGTGGTGGAACAGAGGAATAGAACTTGGGGTTCAATGCCAAAGGCAATGTGTTTAGGGGGGAAACCGGGGGTATTTATGCTGCTGTGTCTGCCAGGGTGTCATTGGTTTCTCCGTCTGGGTGTAGCACTCTCCCCCTCACGTCTCACGTCCCAAACCCCAGAAAAGGAGAGACTACAGGATCTGGCATAGCCCGGACTCAGCAGCGGAGTGAGTCTTGTTCTTAACTCCATGGGCCGTGCGGACAGGAGAAGGGAGCTAGATGGGGCAAAACGTAACACGGCACATGCGCTCTCCCTTTGGGCCTTGCTGGAGACTTCCCAGTGGACAGGATAACTGTGGTATCTCCCTGCAGCGAGAGGACAGGCATCCCCCTATGGCGGCGGCTGAATGAGCGCGTCTTCTGTGGAAAGCCGCGTTAGACGGGGGCCGACTATACGGGTTGGAGATGGAGTGCTGGAGTGTGGGGACGTAGGGAATGTCGGCAAGGGCAGGGAGGATAGACCGGACCCCTGATAGGCAACGTCTTAGCACTAGCTTAGCACCTCGACTTGCCGGGGAACCCGCTACCCCAAAGGATGACACCACTCCAACAGTGACCCCAGGCCAGACACCCAATCACCTCGAGATCATCCAAGCGTTCTAAAGTCCGGCTTTGCGCTGGGACTATGTGGGGAAAAGGGGGTCTAGAGGTCTAGAGAGGGTCTGCGTTGCCTTCTACAGCAACAGGCGTGCGGCGTTACACGTTACACGTTACACGTTACACGCTACAAAGAGGGGTTTCCGCACGCAAAAAGGATGGCCTCAAGTCCCCGTCTTCTAGCGGCCCTTACTGCTTGCTCCTCCTAGACTGTAGACCAAGGACTAGGATAAACGGTAGACAAGACTACAGTGAAGGGAGGGCATCGTCGATATCAAGAAACCACTCCAGCATGGCACACTGTAGCCCGTATTCTGCAATGCCAGCACGGCCAATCACACAGCGGGCAGATAACGGGTTCGCTCCAAGCCGAGTCTTGTGAGTCTGAAGTCAGAGATAAAACGATAAAACTCTCACTGCATTGCATGATCTGCTGGTGGAGTCCGATAGACGCAAAGAATTCGAAAAAGACACGGACTGCCGTTGTACGTTGTACCGTTGTACCACATCACATCAGATTCTGTGTTAGCCTTTTCTGCTTCTTTCCTTTTACTTGTATTACTACATGAAGAGCAGAGTATTATCTCTTGTGATCTCATGGTGATCCATGTGGAAGAGCGTACCTGGTATACTCTTGATCTATTTCTCTTGACTAGTCTCTAGGGACTTTGCATTAGTTTTTCTGTAGGACTCCTATAAGACGTACATAAAATGGATTGCATCTGGTAGAAGCAAACGCCGATTCGGGATTACAAGCGTTCACTCCCAATTGTACTCGGCTTACTCGCGTTCTTTAGGGTTCACTGTCTCACGCTCCGTTGCCATCTGGATCAAAGATCAGGGCTTTAGCATCATGGTTTCCAATATCCAGTGCGGGTTTAATAACATGATTACTAACTGGTTATATTCCCCTCAATAAAGACCAATATGCATTTGAATGTAACGGCTTTTATGAATAGTACCGTCTTTTAAGTTCTCTGTACCGTGAGAGAAATATCAGAGCTTCAATCTCTGTCACATAAGTTAGTTCTCGAATCGAAGCGAGCTGTGGAGGTTGTTGCTGTGACTTACCCTTGTACACAAAGTTGCCTTTATCAATAGCATCATCAAGTGCTTTCCCCTCAAGTTGTCCATTCTTCATGAATCCAACCTTTAACTTCTGCTTAAAGTATGAAAACCCTTGTCTATAGTAACGAGCTAGTTAGTAAAGGTCGTGTGAATAGACAAGATAGAGCACGACTCACGGATAATCTCTTCCAATCCATAACAGTCTTTTGTAAAGCTCTCGTACCCGTGGATCCATATCACTATACAATGCCTAGGGTGGTATTGCCCTAGTGCTTTGATAGTTTTGCTTGAGGTGTTGATATGAAGCGAGATGAGCCTAGATAATCTTGGTTGAATTCCGGACTTAACCCTCGGATATATACACTATAAACTCCTCCTATGATACTGCTTCATTATTATTTCTACCCTCTTCTAAAGCAAGATATCAGACTATAACGTCTGTTGAAAGGAGTCGAAATAAACATATGCAATTCCATTGTATATTTGATCTTGTAATAACCGATTTGTCCAGCTATCACATCGTTAGTGTACATGTAAAGCCTCCTCTATGGAGGCACAAAGTTGAATTGAAGTACCTTGCATTCAAGCTGCCCTGATTCTCAGGACAAAGTTGACAACAACAGCGACCAAGAGGAACAAACAGAGCATGGTTGGGCCAAATCTGTCGTCATATGGACCCGAACCTCTTTTTCTAATGGCAATAGCTCTCCAGTGGTACGTTATCAGAGCATAAACCATCGTGGCCATGGCGACAAATGTGAAAAGCCCAGCACTCACTCTACCAACCTTGTCACCAAAGTTGAGCAAACCAACACCAAGACCTCCGAGAACAACGGTGAAGTTCAACCAAGAGAGGAAAGTACGCTCATTGGCAAAGAACACTTTTGGTTCCACTCTGGTCGGTAGTGCGATTCTCTTTCCTGAATGAAACACTGTTAGTAGAGAGCTTAAGAAATACCTCCATTGTGATCTGTCAGAGCACTCAGTATCTAGAACCGTCGGTGTATGGCACGTCTGGCTCTGGCACCAGTTTAGCGATAACGGGTCGAGGGGTGAAACATGGAAGCATTGGGAAGCATCGAGAAACATACCTGGAGTTCTTTGGAGCAGCGGAGCTGAGGACATCGTGTGTGTTTTACTCTGTGTATGTCTCTGATACCTAGCAAAACAGGAACAAAGAACAGATTGGGTTCTCTTCACTTGGTGATGCTCTTTCTGATACTCCTTGAGTCCTTGTTGCATTCGTCTTAATTTTGTGCGTGCACGTGGGGGGAGCGCGAAAATTGTGCGCTGTGCGGCTGATGATCTTGGGAGTTGGGCCGTTGGGCCCTGTATTTCCCTGTTCATAATAGATATTGATCACGTGACGTAAGTATGGAAATACCAAAAGATCAAGAACGTTGCCGTTTTGAGAGAATAATAGATAAGGTATAATATTATAATTTGTGTTTGATCTTGTTTGATTGAAGAATTGTTAGAACATAAGTTATGATAGCGGAAACTAACGTTATTATAATGAAGGAATAGCTCATTTCTATTAGAGGTGTTGATGCTACATGCTACAACTCAACGACATACTTCTCATAGGATGCACCGTGATCTTCCAAGTCCTTGAGCCCAGTGAGAACACCTTTGAATCCCTTGTAAAGCTTGATGTTTCTCTGTGGGTGGAGAGTGCCTGTGGAAAAGAACTGATCTGTTTTATCTACCAGAATCTGGCCATGTAAAACATCCTCGTGGAATCTCTTGATCAACACGCTCTTGACTGATACTCCTTTAAGAAGTTCCACATCCAAGGTTTTTGAAGGTGTTGCCACCACAGTCACAAGGGTTTTGTCCTCTCTGTTGTGCTTGTTCACATTCAGCAATTGAACCACAATATCGGTCGTCTCTCTACCCACGACATCAACTCCATGATGAATACCATCTGGGACAATAGCTTTCAACTCCTCCTTCAGCTCCTCTATAGTCTTAAATCTGTCAAGGATGTGTGTAGCACCATTAGCCTTTAGTGATTTTTCATGCTTCAGAGATGTGACGCCTATGATATTCTTGTAACCGGCAACCTTGGCCAATTGAACAACATATGCTCCAACACCACTAGATGCACCCCACACCAGAAGGGTCTTCCCCTCTGCGCTTCTTTTCGTTTCAGACTTCTCATCATCAAATAGGCCGACATTCAGCTCTTGGAGAACACTTGAAGCTGTAACCAATCCTACTCCAATACCACCACATTCCTTCAATTGCAATGATGGTGGTTTCTTCCAAACAAGTCTCCCATCAAACACACTGTACTGTTGAAATGTCGATGTTCTCAAATCTCTATAGCTTGTTGAGACCATAAATACCTCATCGCCAATATCCAGTCCTTTGACATCACTTCCAATGGCTTTGATTATACCAGAGGATTCACGACCTTGGATCCAGGGGAAGGAATACACACCAAATCTGTACTTCAGGCCTTTCCAATCAATAGGGTTCAAACCAATGAATTTGTTCTCTATCAGTACCTCGTGTGGGCCAATTACTGGAACTGGTTGTTTGTGAATGATTTGAAAGGGTTCATCAAATGATGTGATTACCACTGCAGACTGATCTTTAGGAATCGTGGTACCGGTACCAGTACTGGTAACTTTACGCTTCTTTGTTGTGTGTGTCTCTTCATCTTCCCCTGTTTCACTTGACTCCTCCTCCGGGTCTGAATTGGAAGAACTGTTCTCGTTGTCAAACTTCTCCTCCAAATTCTCCTCAGAATCCGTCGAAGAAACGCTTAAAGTGCGCTCATCACTGAGTCTTCTCTTGAGTGACACTGACACACCATCAGCGTGATCCTGCGGGAATGGTTGTTCTTCAACTACTGACATGCTTTCCCTCCTGGAGTTTGTTATGAACAAGAGAAACAAAAGCAGGAACTTAGTTCACATATTAGATACCGCTTAATATTTATAAGCTCTATGTCACAGCCTATTTTCCCTATTTCAGTGGAGCTCAGTTGTGTGTGATGTGTAATTGCATATACCGCAGCCACACCTCCGCCCTCTACACACCGATCTTTTCCTCAGTAGGAGCAAGCAACCACCGTACGCACAAACGGTGGAATAAATGGACGAATGAGCACACCGGACACGTTATCTCCTGGATTGAAAGGGGCTAATTGTTGCGCTGGGTTACTCCGCTTGGTGAACCAAATACGGAAATCCGCGGGTGTCGGAGAATCGCATCATCAAGAACAATGCGTGCTATGGAGAGCCACAGAAGTTCAATTCCATGGAACTATAACCTAATAAAGGAATTATATCGGAGTTGGTCCCTGATGTGGCTACTGTGACGATCATTCAATGTCGGAAGTGTGTTGCATCACTAGGAGGACAGATGTGCATAACGACTGCATCATGTCTTATATTAACGTAACTTCAAAGACCCTGATCACGTAAGAACTCCATCTCTGCGGCGTATTCATCCTCGAATTGCTCCTGATCAAATTCATCCATCTGTGGATCAGGCTCTTGGATTGACGTTGAGGTTGTGGGTTTGCTCTTCTTGGAATCCAACTCTTGTAGAAACGCATCGTCATCGTCATCATCTCCAAAGTCATCATCAAATTCATTTGAGAAATCTTTGGAAATGTGCTTATTCGTATCCTGTGGATCTGCTTGCTGCGATGTGTTCTGTACCGTAGTTGCTGTTGTAGATGTTTCCTGGTTCGTAGCTTCATCAATTTCAGCACTTGCCTGTTCACGCATTTCGAACATTTGGTCTTCAAAGTCCTCCTGGTCAAGACGTTCCTCCTGCTCTTTCGTCAAGTCCGTATCATCAGCGTTTCGCGTCGTACTCAGCGAGAAGTCTGGGAAACCCATTCCAAACTCGTGATCCAAACTCACACCTGTGTCTTCGTCAATGAATCGTCTTCTCATGACTTTGACGCTTTTCTCTGAACCAGCAGTAGCACACATCTCTAAGAAATCAGAAAACTTGGCTTTAGGAAACAAATTGTGTCCCCAGATCTGGTAGAAAGAGAGGAAATTAGTCAAGTTCTTGTACTCTTCCTTATGGTTCATGGCATTTCTAACACGTTTCTTCGCAGAGGCTCGAATGTAGGGAAGCCCTCGTACCGATGTAAGATGGTGATCCTTCAAGTTTCTGGGACGACTGACGCGTGCTGGTTTCAACGGTTCAGTGCTGAAATTGCTATCGATCCCATCAATGTTGAGACCAAGAACATCGTCCACATTGCGATGCTCATCACCAGACATTTTCTAAAGAATGAATATGGGAAATCTGTAACAAATCGCTGGTAAATGAATCAGAATTTACAAAGAGAATCAGAAAGAGAGAGTGAAAGAGAGAGAACTACACGAGTTTACGCGTCAAACGTCTTCGCGGAACTGGTATGCGCACTATTAGACGACATTTTTTTTCAGCACAAGCTTGAAGCTCATCTCGATGTCAAAGTGATAAGATCTTTGTCTTCATTTGTTTCCCCGTCTCTCTAAATAGTGTGAATTGGATATCCTGAAATAGAAATGACCGAGGATACATTGAAGAGAGTCGCATCCCCGGTGGCAGAGACATCGCTTGAGCCAGAGGCCAAGAAGACGAGAACAGATGAGGTCAAAGGTATTGCTTATGTCAAGAAGGAGTTTATTGTGGACACAAACACTGTCGCTTCAATCGATGATGACAGTGCTGAACAGGCATCTGATAGGAATGAGGTCAAGAACACAAATGGGAAGAAGGGGAAGAAGAATAGGGGGCAGAACAAGAACCGTGATTTGAGACAGCATCAGGAGGAAGTCAAGCTCTGTTCCGCTTTTGTTGATCCAGATTTGGGGAAGGAGTGCAAGTACGGTGCTGATAAGTGCCGTTTCACACATAATTTGGAGGAGTACTTGTCCAAGAAGGAGAAGGATATTGAAGGTGTCTGTCCGGTATTTAACGCCCTCGGGTATTGTCCATCTGGGTTCAAGTGCCGATTCCTTCATTCTCATCTCACACAGGATATGAAACTTGTTAAGGATTTGGAGAAATACGAGGTCATGAAGAAGACTAACCATGAGTTGAATCATGTATCTGGTGACTTGAAGAACAGTTTGATGAAGAAGAAGTTTGACTTTCCGATAGCGGATGCCGTTTGTAAGATCATGGACATAATTCAAGATGACAACAAGAAGAAAGATGCAGAGAAGAAGAAAGTTGCCGATAAGAAAAGAGAATTGGACGATCCAAATGCGGTAGAAGCCACAGAAGTATCTGAGTCCTTGGAGGATAAGAAGGACCTTGCGAACGAGTACACCGAATCCAGGTTCTATGCATCTGAGAAGAAGAAGCTCGATCTTGTTGGAAAGAAGATTGTATCACCTCTGACTACAGTGGGGAACTTACCTTACCGTCGTTTGATGCGTACACTAGGTGCAGATGTTACATATTCTGAAATGGCATTGTCATTACCGTTGATTCAAGGCACCAACTCTGAGTGGGCTCTTCCCAAGGCACACTCTTCTGAATACCCAGGTTATGGTATTCAGATTGCAGCTTCGAAGCACTGGCAGGCGGCCCGCGCGACAGAGGCATTGGTCAAGAGTTGTCCAAACATTAGTGAGATCAACTTGAACTCTGGATGTCCTATTGATTTGTTGTATAGACAAGGTGCCGGTTCTGGATTGCTTGACCAACCTGCACGTCTGTTGAGGGTATTGCAGTCTATGAACTATTGTTCAGGGGAGGTCCCAACAACCGTCAAGATCAGAATGGGGACGAGAGATGCGCATCCAATAGCACATAACTTGGTCAAGAGAATTGTTAACGAGACACAAACAGCTGCTATTACTTTGCATGGAAGATCTAGACAGCAAAGGTACACAAAGGAGGCCAATTGGGATTACATTGCAGAGGTTGGTAAAGCCGTTAGAGATGCAGAGGCAGAGTTGGAGGATGATAAGGACCGTAAGGATTTCCAGAGAATTAATTTTGTTGGTAATGGTGATTGCTACAATTGGAATGACTGGTATAAGGCTACTGAGAATGAGTACATTGACTCTGTCATGGTTGCGAGAGGTGCTCTGATCAAGCCATGGATTTTTGAAGAGGTGAATTCACAGCAGTACCTGGATAAGAGTGCTACTGAGAGATTGGAGATTATCAGAACATATTCTAACTTTGCATTGGAACATTGGGGTTCAGACGAGTATGGTGTCGCGCAATCCAGAAGGTTCTTGTGTGAGTTCTTGAGTTTCTTCCACAGATATATTCCTTATGGGATCTTGGAAAAATACCCAATCAAACTCAATGAGAGACCACAGAATTGGAGAGGTAGAAATGAGTTGGAAACGCTATTGGGAAGTAACGATTATAAGGATTGGATTAAGATCTCAGAGATGTTCTTGGGTCCGGCAGGCGAGAGTTTCAATTTCATTCCAAAGCACAAGAGTTCATCCTATGAGAAAGCTTAGCTCCCATATCTATATTCTATTCTCAGCTGATTGTCATGTATTGTAGAGTACATATGCGGCTGTATGTGTCTCGCTTAGCGTACAAACACTAATCGGTCTTCTTGTCAGAGGCAATAGCCTTGTTGCTCAACTCCTCTGATAGATTGTCGTAGTCTTTTCTGAGACTCTCAGCCTGCTCCTTTAAGATTGCCAATTTCTCATCTTTCTCCTTGATCTCCGTCTCCAACCCTTGGATAGTTTTGTTCTTTTGAGCAGCGCCACCATCTTTTCTAACCTCTTCTTTCAACTCTAGCAATTCTGCAACGAGGCCATACGTTCTTGAGACGATCAAAGTGAGGAACAAGGTAAATCCAGTCAAGTACAAGTTTCTCTGTGCGTAGAATCTTCTAGCCTGGATCTCTGAGCGGTCACCAATGAATGCAGTCGCAGGTGCAGCTTCATTTTTGGCTGCGAATCCTTTCAATTCCTCGCCAATCGTCTGGACTCTGTTGACGCTGTCGACAAACAAGATCAGAACGAAGACGAGGATGCATCTTATGGCAATGGTGACTTCACGGGACTGGAATGGCTTAGCGACTGCTGTGATTAGCGGACGACGGATCTTTGATGGCAGGGGCAATGAGAGCACTGTAAAGAGCGCCATCTCAAGCAGCAGGAGAGCAAAGATCAGATTGTAATAAAGGGCCATGTTTCAATGTGTTTGTGTCTTGATTCCACTGATAGGAGAGATAAGCTGATAAGCTTGAATATTGATATATTTTAATCCCGAAAGCAATCCAAAAGAACAACAAAAGAAGAGTAAGACGAAGCAACCTTTGGTGACGTGAGCGTGTTCCAACCGAACGGGTGTCATGGTGTCCAGGTGTTCTTAATGCTGCAGTCCAATGGCTCATAACGCGAGCGATGACGTAGGGGCACGCTGTGAGCGCTCATCACAAGATGATTACCTGTCTCGACAGGGGGTGTCTCGCATAGCAGAGAGCGAGACCTGTATTCTGTTGAGAACCTAAGGTCTGTGAAGTGCAGTGTGCGTTGTCAATAGAGCATATGACGAGCACAGCTGGCCATGGATAGCTTGTATCCTTGTGTAGAATACTAGAATGTATAGCGTTGTGTATCTCCGCAGAGTGCGCGAACAGTTTGCCGCCAGGTGATGGACCACAACTGAGGACGAGGGACGAGGCGTCAGGAGTCAGTTCCGAGGGCAATGCGCGCACGGTGATTGGTCGCATCGGCCTCGGAAGTACACACCGTTCGTGAGAGCTCTCTTTATCTTCTCTTTTAATCTTCTCCTTTGATCTTCTCTGTAATCTCCTACTCTCATTATACCCTCTTTTTGCTCTTTATTCCCTCTGCTTTAGTGCCTGTGCCTGCGAGCCGTGTCCGCAGAGTGTTAGTGAAGGTGCAAGTGGCCTATCCGTGCGCCGGTCCGGGAAGTCGCTCCAGTTACTGGGCCCAAAAGCCACTTAGTGAACCCAGAGCGCCCTTCTTGTTCGCTCGCTGTCGTTCAGTACGCTGACGCTGACTTGAACCCATCAGCGGCAGGAAGAGAAGGGAAGTTAGAAGACCAGGGAATTCTTAGAAACTGGCACCCCTCAAACGAATCCAAACAGCTTCACACACAGGAAAGAACGCCCCCGCCCCTTAGTTGCCGCCAAAGTTCTTATCCTATCCCGTTGCCGCCAATAAGTGTCGTCTTTACGCTGTTGCCGCCGCCACTATCACCACCACCACCACCACCACCGCTCTTCCTCTCTTGTTTTAGCTGAGACCTGCCAGCGCTTTGAAGTCTTGTACCGCTAAGGACTGCTGTTGCCGCTTACCGCCCACCGCCCGTCTGCCACTTGTCGCTGTCCCTCCTCCCCTCTATCCCCTGCTGACCTTAGTAAGCGGACTATGAGCAACAGCTTCTACAACCAGATACCCGCCCAGGAGGCTCCACAGCCCATCGACATCTACCAGAGACACAGACAGGACTCGCACGTTGGCCTCCAGCCCCAGCACGTACCCCAGTCGATCAACATCAACAATGCCAGAAACTACAGGAGAGAGTCGATCGCCCACTCGCAGGGGGTTGGCGGCATCTCCTGGGGATCCGTCACGATCGGCTCCTGGCTCAAGGACGAGGTGCTGATGCACAATATGAACTTGTCCAACCAGAACTACAACCAGACGTCGATGTCCCCGCCGATGCAGTCCTCCTATCTCCCAGACCTCGAGGCAAACTACTGCAAGGACTACTCCTGCTGTGGCCAGCTGCTCCCGACACTCCATGACCTCCTCAAGCACTATGAGGAGTCGCACATCTCGCCGACGCCACCAACACACCAGCCGAAGCCCATCCAGAATTTTGACGCAGTGTCGACAACAGACGTCTTCATCAACAACAATAACAGCAATACCACCGGTCTTCCGATGCAGAATAACGGAATGAACGGCCGTTCGATCAACGCACAGAGGAACCAGTTTGGTTTCAACAGCAACACATCGCCGTTCCAACAGCAGCAGGTGAACCAGATTCGTAGTGCCCTGTCGCAATCGGGCGACCAGAGCTCACAGCAGCTCCAGCAACAGTTTTTGATGCAGCAGTTGCAACAGGGACATGTTCCAGATGGTCAGTTTGCTGCACAGCAGCATCAGCAGCACCCAAACCACCATCATCATCAACAGCAACAGCAGCAGCATCAGCAACAGCAGCATTCACAACTCAGAAACGAACACCAGAGTCATCGACCAACGCCGTTCCCAATGTCGCTCAATAACGATGACTCCGCGATGGACTTGGATGATGAGCGGGAAGAACACTTTATTGATGACCCTTCAAGAAATCTCTACGTGGCACAAGGTTCGGAAAAACCATACACATGTCCCGTTATTGGATGCAACAAGACCTACAAGAACCAGAACGGTCTAAAGTATCACAGACTGCATGGTCACCAGAACCAAAAGTTGCATCAGAATCCAGACGGCACATACTCTGTCGTAGATCCAAACGATGGTAACACAATGGAGCAAGATAAGCCATACAGATGCGAAGTGTGTGGTAAAAGATACAAGAACCTCAATGGACTCAAGTACCACAGAGGTCATACTACGCATTGACGTTGCCTCAAGATACCCGCTCCAATTCGCTATCGCTTGAAATGTCTGCATCGTGTTCGGTTCCCAGATCACTTGCTTATAACCTGGTTGAAAATGTGGAATGTGTTTGCTACTCGCCACCCACCGTGACATTGCTATTTCATCAGCTTCAAGAACCACCCACTAGGTTCTCTAATTTGCTATTGGCTTAGCTGCTTAATGAAGTTTTACAGATGACTTTTAAGCCGTCCGCGTCTATTCTCCCTCGTTTGGCCCCTCTGTATCCTTCTCCAGGTGCAGATTTCCTTGCATTCCTTTTCTTATTGTGTGTGTGTTTTCCCCATTTGTCGATCCCCTCTTGTTTCCGAATTTTCTATTCTCTATTCTCTTTTGATTGGTGGAGTTGTACCTTTTGGTTTACTTCCAGTTGCTAGGCTATACGCATGTTTTCTCCTGCATAGACTTTGTTGTTGTGTGATGAACCACAAAATGGGGGCCGAATGCCGAAAATAAGCCCATTATATGGGTTGTTCTTGTTTGTTTAGATGTTATGACTTAGAGGCTCTATACATTGGTACAATTTATATACGGATTGCTGACTGAGTGTAAGAGAGAAAGACGTAGATGCACCGAGCGCAACTTTAAGTCTACGCGGGGGGTCCAAACAACAACCAACAAAAACCAAATAAGGACCCAACCACATCACATCAAGCAATGGTCATAACCTCTTGCGCTAAACTTCACTCAGAATGCCAGATTACTTTGACATTCGCATACCAGTGATAACACTGAGAGTCATTCTCATCATCATCACAACACTGACGGTGTCGCTTCTAGCGTTGCTTCCCTTCTCGTTCCTCACGTACAACTTCTTCTACCATTACTTGATCCCAACACCGACCATTACACTTCCTCTAAGGGACTACGTGGTCAACTACGACTTCCCAAAGATTCCTCCATTTGTTATCTTTGGTGAGCAACACAAGTCTATCTATGGGAACGTTCCACACCACGAATTCTCGTCCTTGTTCAAGGACCTTGACCCAACATTACATTATGACTTCCACCTAAAACTCAGCCCTGTTTGCCCAAGTACATCTGCTGACACAGTTCCAGTAATGTTCAAGCTTACGATGCTTTCCGACGGTTTATTGTCAAAGTTATCCCCCTATGGATTAACCCACCGATTCGCAAAGAAGCAATTCTCAATGTGGCCACTCACAAACGACATCCACATGGTTGAAACCCCACAAGTTCTCATCTCGTCATTAAACAGTTTCCTTCTACGGTGCGGGAGCAATGCTAGATCATTGAAAGAATTGGTTCCGCCTATATTACACTCCTTTGTTCCACCACTATTGTCAAACTATCAATACCTCGAAGGAGTACAGACGCTCGAGATGCTCAAAGACGTACGTCTAAGTGATTATATCAACCCAACAGGCGGATCGTTCTCATTTGAAGAACCATGGAGCATGGTATTGGAGTTTAACAAAGACTTGCTTATGATTGATCCAACTGAAGCCGTCTTGGAGATCAGTGTCTCGTGGAAGGGACTGCGGTATTATCTTTATCACTATAGAGCAATCAGTTACATCATTGGCATTGCTGTGCTTTGGAGTGTCAGCTCGTTTGTATTGTTTATCACTATTGGTGGGTTGATCATTGTCAGAGAAGTCACTCAGGATGATATCAATGATGATCTTGATGCAGATGATAACGAGAACGACACAATCAAGTCCGAGCAAGTAACTCCACCGCCAACGTTGTCAGTGCCAATACCGGAGACTCCTACAAGCATCAAGCCGGTAGTTCTCACTGGTGATGACAAGAGTAAGTTTGTTGGCGTATCAAGTGGTGTGGATGTCAAGGTCAAACTTGAAAGTGAGCCATCTAGCGAACAAGAGTCAGATGGTCCTGCTATCAAGCAAGAACCTGAAGAATGATAACAGCCCATTTCAGTTAATGAACAGTATCCGACAGTTACACTAAAATTTGTAGATCTAGAACTTGTTTTTTTCGTCATAGTATGTCATTAAAATCTATCATTATCAATGGATAAAACTCACTTGATCTTGATTGGTGGGATGTCTGCGACAAGCATAGGATCGATAAACATGTTCTCATCAGGAGCCACAAACTCACTGGTATAAGACATGAATTTCTCATATTGCTCAACAGCCAACTTCCATTCGTTCAAGTATCTACCAAGCAAGACGCGGTTCTTCAAATCTTTAAACTCGACAACGTCAGTGGTATCCACAAACCGTTGTCTTCTTGTTGGCATCATCAAGAACTCACCAAAGAGATCACTGTCATCATCAGATGATTCTTCAGAGTTTGTGTATGAAGCGTCGCCCAATAATCCCATGTTCCGCTTCTCAAATGGTAATGTAGGTCTCGAAGGGAATTCGCCAAAGGGCAAGTCCTTGTAAAACTTTACATTCTTGTTGTTGGTGATACGGCTCTGTATCTGGACAGCATCATTAGAGAAGACGAGATGGAACTTGAACTTGAATCTCTTCATGTCTGGAACTTTCAACAAAAGCTCTGGTGGAGTTGGAAGAGCGTCCATCGAGGTCAAGGATGCAAATGAAGTGGTGGATGAAACCGAGCTGACACGAGATGAGACAGAGGCTGGTGATTTCGGCTGCTGGCGATTCTTTGGCAGTGAGAGGAATGCCTCTGGGTCATCATCAGATATCTCGGAAATAGATGATGTTGGGGAAGAGAGCATGCTTGGCGATCTCCGCATGAAGTTTGGTGATCTTGAGCCAGTCGATGACGTGCTCAATGTATGTGTGTTGAGATATGGAGATGTACGAAGAGACTTTAAGTCCTCGTAGCTGTTCTCCAGGATAGGTGAAGATGGTAGTGGACTCTGTGTCCCCTGTACCTGCAAGTTTGGCTGACTGCCATTGACCTTCTTGAAGAAACTGAGAGCAGTTCCAAGAATAGGAACCCTGGCTAAGGAAGAAGATCTCTTGATAGATGATGACGACATTGATGGTGAGACTGGCGCCGAGGAGCGCGAGTACGATCTTGGTAGTGCCATGTCAGAGGAAATCCCAATGGAACTCGAGTAGATCGCATCATCAAAGATATCGTAAGCGTACATCTTTCTGTCTGAAGGTAATAGCAAAGTCGAAGCAGAAGATGCTGCAGAGCCAGAGCCAGAGAGTGACTGATATGGAGTAGCAACACTGTCCAGGAGGTTCACACAAGACGACGACGTTGAGATCTGGTCAATAGGTGTGATTATCAGTCTCTTGTTGACAATTGGGTTTGCCGCCTGTATGTCTAACTTGCGGATCGTGGTGAGCTCTTCATCTCCAACGCTTTCCTTGAACAAGTCATAGGAAGAACTGAGACGTGACTTCAACACTTTTCTCAAAGTCAAATAACTGCCATAGTTGTCATTGGATGCGCCAACAACCTTGAACACAATCAAGCGATTGTAGTAGTGTCTTACCAATGGACTCCAATGACCAAACAATTCTTCCCATACTGGTTTCGAGATTAAAAATGCCGACAAGTTGTAAACCAAGGTATATTCTGTGTTCATGATCCATGCTGGTGTGGTCTTAGGAGAGTTAACCACGAAATCTATTGGAAGCATATTCCAAATGTTGAAGAAGAAGCAGAGAGCCTTCACCTGACAAACCATGTGTCCTGTTTGGATCATGTTCACGAGCCCTGTGATCCAGAAGTGCCAGTCCAGCTGTCTTGAAAACTTCTGTGTATCATGCTGTAAATGTATGAGGAACTCCGTAAACAAGTCGTAGAAGGCTTCGCATGTCTGTGAATCATATGCATGCACTTTCTCTGCTCTTGAAGTGAGTACCATCTCAAAGACCTTAACGAGTGTTCTCCCACGCTGGTCTTCGGACTCGTACACTAGGTTTCTGAGGACCTGGAAGATGCGAATGATTGGTAATTTGGCAACAAATTTTTGGAAATCATGGCGCTGACCATTCTGGTAGAACGATGCAGTGATCATAGCTTCGGTGTTTGCGCCATTCTGGTCCTTAAACTGCTGTGCTCTGAACTTCTTGATATGGGTGATACTCAAGTCAAACATTTCGACAATGTGTCCGTAGATGATGATGAAACCCGGGCAATGGAATAGATCTGTATGTGATTCCATTTTATAAGTGTCAAAGCAAAGTGTTAGGTAATGCTTGAGGAATGAACAGAACACATCACTGTCGAAGCCAGCCCATTTCTTGACCCACGTATTGTCTTTCAAGTTGATTTGAAGTTCGTCAAAAGACGTTGTCTTTGGTGGGTACATGCAAGTAGCGCCAAGAAGCTTTGGTGGGAACTCCTCCTGGTGTAATAGTTGGGAAAAATCACCTTGGTAATCAATGAGCTTTAAGAGAGAAGGCAATCCTTGAGAAGAAGCTGATGCGGAGAATGGATGATGCTGTGGGCGTGGTGTTGGGAGAAGCTTGAACAACTTTCTGATGGAGTAGTTCTTGACAAAGAGCGCAAAGAGCAACAGCGGCGCAAAGTCTTGCACTTCCATGAAGCAATAGGCAAATGTCTTGCCAATGAATGCGTTTATTGAGAGTGGGGTCGTCTTCATCACCATGAGTTTCTGGAAGCAGTATTCCAGAGTCTTGGTGAGCATCTCGGCAAAAGCATCCGATGAGCGCTTGACAAGCGCCCACTCTTTTCTGGCCATGATGCGACTGACACATTCCAAATAGACACTTCTGTCAATGCTTGATAGTTTTGCTGTTGGCGCTGTAGAGAGCTCCTCGAGCAGCTTCTTCCACCATTGGGCAAGCACTTTTGCACCGTAGCTGGCGGTCTTCTCAACAAAGGAGTGCATCTCCCTCTCGTAGCCGCCGTCTCTCATGAAGCGCTCACTTCCGAGCCTGAGGAACCGCAGCAGCGTCAGTCTCAGCGCATTGGTCCTCGAGAGCTGCGATGAGCGGCTAGAAAACTTGGTGAGCTGGTTCTGGAGATGCTTGTAGTCTATAATGAGCTGTTTGCAGTGTGTCTTGACGGTGTCGTTGCTGGCGGGAGAGTGGAGCGTGCGTGGCATGGGCGATAGCTTCCTCCTGCTGAGGGAAGACGAGCCGCCCGAGAGCGAGTCTGAAGAGTTGTGGGAGGAGACGGTGCCAACGTACGCCAGCGAGGGCGGTTCCAGAACGTGCTCGGGCTCCATGATCACGGGCAGCTTGCACTCCATCATAGCAGCGGGGGCTCTGTGTGGGTTGTGGGAGCGCTGGTGAAACGAGAGCTCAATAATAGAAACTCAGCGGAGATTCCGGGTAGGGCTAAAGGCTAAAAGCGCAGGTGCGGGTCTGCTCACAGCGTTGCCAGCAATGAGGGAGGTGAAAAGAGAGTGAAGGGGAAACGAAAGTGGGTAGGTGGGAGGATGAGGGAGGGAGGGAGCAGAGAAAGTCTGGATTGGTGTCAACCAAGGCTCCTGGTGATGTGGGATGAAACAGGCTGCGGAATTTGTGTTGCGTTTGCACTTTGCAGCCCTCTTTTTGTTGTGTGTGTAGCGAAGCGCAGATCTGGCGCAGGCACTTTTCTTCCTCTCTTTCTGGCCTTCTGCTTAAGCTGCTTTCTGTCTCTCTTCGCGGGCCGGCTCCTCCTTCTTTAGCCGGTGCTTGGTGCTTGTCCTTGTAGCTGGTAGACAGAACTACTACTGGCTCTCTTGGTGCCCTACGCTTGTATATATATGACACTTTGCCGAGCCCTGGCTGCGGATAATTAACAAAGGACACCCTAAACCCAACCAACCAAAGAGCTGTCGTCGACGGTGCGGTGGGCGGGGCGGCTTGTGTGTGCTGTTGTTCACACCCGAACCGATAAAAGCCCTATTGCTCCAGGCCTAATTAGAAAGAAGGTGCCCATTTCCCAACTCCCAGTGAGATCACCGCGCAGAGTCCTGACAAAGAGCACAAAAAGAGAGCACAATACATTCAGCCGGCACAAGCCTCTCCCCTTCCAGTTCTAACTCTAAGACTTAAGTTCTCTAGACTCTGCGACGCTCCCCCCTGCTTTGTTGCCACATGCTTGGTGCCACACCCACACGCAGGTCTGGGAGAGATTGCGTGCATGAGGCTGGGACCTGGGAGACTCTCTGGCTCTGCTACTAACAGTGGGTGGTTGCTCATCTCAATAGCTCCTTATCCCATCGCGATCTAAAAATGGGCCTTCTTTGCTATTTTAGACTTTATCTCGCCGGTGCCACTTGAGAAAGGTCTCACTGCTCTCCTTCAAATCAGCGACTTTGCAATGCTCTTCGCTGCATGATACAGCGGGCCTCTGCGTCTCCCGCAGCAACAAATGCCGAAAGCAGTTGCTCGCTCAAGATGCTACGGAAATTTCTACCGTAGATCTCTCACTCAAACTTTGTTGTTCATGTCATCCAACATCATAACGAGCTGTTGGTCTTGCAGTTCACAGCTCTCTCTCTCTCTCTTTCTCTCGCTCTCTGTCAATAGTAAATTCCTGTATTGTCGAGCTATATGCCATCTCTCAAAGGACTAAAGGACTCGCTTACTGCAATGATTAATGCGTTAGCATTGAATCTCTATTGTTTTATCAGTGGAAGTGGGAAGTTTTTTATGTGACATCATCAAAACTATTAGCATTTTCTGGCTTGGCTGAACAACTTCTTCAATCTAGTAAAGGTTGGCAGTTTAGCAAAGCACAAGAACAGACGCAGACCACAACCAATGGCTATTGGACCAATTCATCTCCAATCATCCAATCAAGCTCGCCCTCTATCACCTCGTACTATTTGAGAGATTTCACTCGGCTCTCCATCTCCCTTTTGATCTCTTTTGAAGTGAACAACACCGTGTCGTGATATAGCCCACTTCTCAGCTCTTAGACATAAGCCTCCAATCTAATTACCTCATTGTTCGTTGAAGGCTTTTGTGGAGATGTTTCCAAACCATAATACTGGTAATTGTCCTTCTATTGGCTCCATCTCACAGCTCCCTGGCCCAATACATTTACTACTCTTCATCTTGTTCCACCTTATGTTGATGAAATGCAAGTTAACCCTCGGAATTGCACAGAAAAATATGTACACCCGCACATCTCACCTACGGAATTCCTCCGTCGCGCTTTCTCCACCAAATGAAAAAAACCGACACGAACGTTGGCACAACAACAACACTACTACTATTATACAAGTACACACATAGGAGTAAACTAACTGCGGGTGACCCACACTGAAATCTTCCCACGCTCATACAAGATGATCAAGAGGGAAGGAGAAGATGTGAACGGCGTCGTGGCCAAGAAGAGAAAGGTACTAAATGAGCTTTCAGAGAATGGTCCGCTCACACAAGAAGACGTTGTCTATTTCCAAAAGGAGGCTATCATGAGACAACTCCAACAGTATAGAGAACAGGCTGCCATTGCTAGAAAAGAATCCAATCTGCTGAATACAGAGTTCGAGGCATATAAGAACAGATTGTTGCTGCTGAATGCCTGGATTGATCAGTTTTTGGCGTTTGTCGCTGCTCTTGTCCCAGCTGATGATGATACATCAAACGTTGATTTGTTGCTTGATATACCTAGTTCACTGGAATCAGATGACTTCATTACAACGCTTGATTCCAAGAAGGAAAAGCTAACACACTTGATTCAAATGATATCCTCCAAAGTGCCGACTGACGTATCAGAGAGTCTTGCAAACATTAACAAACAACTCCAAAACGTTAGAATAAAATACGATTCTCTCAAGGCTGACTATTCCCTCCTGGATAAGAAGCATAGTGAGTTGTTGGAGACGTATCAGAATTTGTTCAAGGAGCATCAACGACTTCAAAGTAAAACCATCCCAAGAGTAATTGGTCAAAAGGAAGAGACACCAGTCGCTGCAGACAACACAACTCAGGCATCAACAGATGGTGCTACTACTAGTAATGACGCAACAACGTCAGCAATACCCTCTTCTGCTGTTGACGTTGAAAAGTATAATGAACTTGAGTCTCAAGTTGGTGAGCTTAAGGCGATCATCGAGGCACAGAAGACGAGTATCGAGCAGAACATATCCAAATTTGGAACACTCTCTACACATCTTGTCGACCCTTCCACTATCTCTAACTCCAATGAGGCAATTATCGCATCTGAACCTTACAAGGTGCTCCATAAGCAAAACCAGGAACTCGAGTCCAAGCATAATGAGTATATGCAACGACTGGAATTGTTGGAAAATGAGCTCAAGGATAGTAAAGAACAGATCGTGGCTCGGGATGAATCACTTGTTGCATTCAACAAGGAGAAATCAGCCTTGGAGAAAGAGCTTTCAGATACGAAGGAAAAAGAAGAGAGACTTAGAAATGAAAGAGATCTAGCTGTAACGGAATCAGAACTATGGAAGCAGAAGAACAATCTCAAGACGATGACAGATCTGCAAGAGCTTGTCAATGCACAAAAATCACAGATTGAGAACTTTGACCTCGAGAAGATGCTTGAGAGTGCTATTCCTTCAGAACTTACAGATCTGGATGCGCTACAGAGAAAGAATGGGCTGCTCTTGGCTGAGGTGAAAGAATTGGAAGCTGCTTTCAAACAATTGCAGTCCGTTCGTGTACCAAAAGTCATGAGTGCTGTTGAAGAGGAGAAGCGGAAACGTGACCTCGATGCTGCCAAGATCAAGGTTGATCACAAGTACAGAACGCTGATGCAAGGCGAACACTATCAGAAGGTCAATGGTGAGAAATTGCAAACCACTTTCAAGGTCTTGAAGACTAGTTTTGAAAAGATTGAGAACTCGCAGATAGAATACAAGAAGCAGATTGATCAATTGAACTCTGAACTCTCGGAGTTGAAGAAGCTTCTCGTGACAAAAGAGCTCGAGGCCAAGGAGTATCACAAGAGATGTAACAAGCTGGAGGATAGTGTCAAGTTGGAGGCTTCTCAAGTGACAAAGCTTCGCCAGGACTTCACGGTGTTGAAGACAGAGTACCAGGATCTTCTGCGGAAAGAATCCGATGAGGCACAGGAACTTGCAAAGCTGAGATCGAAAGTTACATCTCAGGATAAGTTGATCACGCGTTATAAAAGCACCGGGTCTGTTGAAGATGCTTCTGAAATTGACAGTTTCCGTGCACTGCTTTACTGCTCGCTTTGCTCCAAGAACTGGAAAAACACTGCGATTAAAACATGTGGACACGTCTTTTGTGATTCGTGTGCTAAGGAAAGACTAGCTGCTAGAATGAGAAAATGTCCCTCTTGCAACAAGCAGTTCAGCACCAACGACTTGTTGACGATTCATCTATGAGCGAGATCTGTGCAATATCGATTTGGGTCACGATGGTTTTCATGATTGTATGGTTTATTTGTTTGTATTCTCAGGTTTAATGCTGCTCGATGCCGCCACCCCGTGTATAAATTGTGGATATTCAATAGAAGGCAGATAACTCGTTAACAAGCAATAGATATTGGTTAGATTGGCTTAAAGCACCCACCGATCTGCAGTTGAATGGGCGATGGAGCTGCAGTTTGACACCTCTTATCGACTTTGGCGCAAAAGTGTCCTCATCGGGATATTTCTACTCTCATTGGCGTGAAGGAAAGTCGGTGGTGTGCAGACGCATCGCGGATACATCGGTGCAGGATTGCGCCAATTGGCGAAAGCATAAGCGAAGGCACAGAGATCTCATCCACAAAAAACAACGCTACACTGCCCTTTGGGGACATCAACGCGCAACGCACAATGCACAATGTGAGAGAACGAGAACGCGTAGCAGCGTGATCGGATGGGGCGCCTCTTCCTCCACAACAACGCGCCAAATCCGCATCGGAATCCATCAGAGTCGCTCACCCATTGCGATCTGCCACACGCTCGGAACTAGCTGGTGCACACCATCCGCAGGCTTACTAATTCCGGCGGGTCAACTCCCCCCAGTCGGGTCGGCGCGCGCCACCCTCGCGACGCTGCTGTGTGCGTATTTGTGTGACCGCCGCGCGTAACTCTCGGCACGTTGCTGGCCAGATGGGCGTTCTCGTCACGGGTATTTAAGTGGCGGAAAATCCGCGGTTTTGCCAAAGTCGCGATTAAACCAGGACGAAAGGTTTTCATTTGTTGCCCGCGTTTGCACCATTTCCGCATTGGGCAGTACACCACAAAAACCCCATGTCAACGCCCATCACGACGCCTACAACCGCGGAGCCCCACACGGAGCCAAGCGTGATCGTCGAGAAGAAGGAGCCGGTCGTTGTGGAAAAGCCCCTCTCTCCGCCAGAGCCGTCGCCAGCCGCCAGTGAGATGCCCTCTGCTGCGCCAGTTGTCGTTGTTGCCGCCAGTGAGAGTGCCGGTGTAACCACCAACGGCACGAAGCACGAGCTGGATGAGACGGCCGAGAGCGAGACCAAGAGAGCAAAGACCGAAGAGACGACAAGCGCGGTTACTGCGTCAGAGTCCGATCTCCCACTTTCAGAGTCGACAAAGGACGTTGAGGGCGATGCTTCGGGCTCCCAATCACAGGGCACGGAGACCAAGAAGGAGAACGAGACAGAGTCGTTGCCACCACAGCAACAGCAGCAGCAGCAGCAAGGAAGCGCTTTGCCTCTCCCTACGGAGCCTGCACCACAGCCTCCGGCAGAGCCTGATATGAACAACCTCCCTTCAGACCCTATGCCAAAGCATCAGCAGACTTATAGCATCCGTGTTCTCAAAATCATCAAGAGAATGAAGGATGCCGGTCCCTTCTTGCAGCCCGTGGACATTGTCAAGCTCAACATCCCATTTTATTACAATTACATTCCAAGACCGATGGATCTCTCCACCATCGAGAAGAAACTTACGGTCAACGCCTATGCCGATGTCAAGGACTTTACAGATGATTTCAATTTGATGGTTGCCAACTGTGCCAAGTTTAATGGACAGGACTCCGTCATTGCTCAGATGGCAAGAAACATACAGGCCTCGTTTGAGAAACACATGCTGAACATGCCCTCTAGAGAACTGCCGCCAAACGCAAAGACCACAACAGGAGGACGCAGAAAAACCAGTTCTACTCCTGGTGAGCTAAATGCTGAAGGTGTTCCAACTATCAGAAGAGAAAGCAGCGTCAATGGCAGACCAAAGAGAGAAATACATCCTCCAAAACCAAAAGACATGCCGTATGATACCAGACCAAGAAAGAAGAAGTTTGTCGCGGAGTTGAGATTTTCACAGCAAGTTCTTAAGGAACTCACATCAAAGAAGTACGAGTCGTTCAACTTCCCCTTCTTGGAGCCAGTAGACCCAGTGGCACTGAATTGTCCAACATATTTCGACTACGTTAAAGAGCCGATGGACTTCTCCACGATACAGAACAAGTTGAACAACAACCAATATGAGAATGCTGATGCCTTTGAGCATGACATTCGTCTCGTCTTCAAGAACTGTTACATATTTAACCCAGAGGGTACCGCTGTGAACATGATGGGTCACAGATTGGAGGCCATCTTTGACAAGAGATGGGTTGACAGACCAGTTGCTCCTCCTACACCAACACAATCTGACATTGAGGTGGAGAGCGACGAAGAATCGGAGGAGGAGGAGGAAGAGATCAATGAAGCATCCATTACCAACCCAGCTATTCAATTCCTCGAGGAACAACTGGAGAGAATGAAGCTTCAATTGGCAAAGTTGAAGAAGGATGAGTTGGAGAAGCTTAGAAAAGAAAGAGCTGCCAAGAGAAAGAAAACTAAGAAACCAAAGAAAAAGAAGAGAATTACATATGACACTAATACTGTTATCACTTATGATATGAAGAAGGAATTATCTGAGAAGATTGGTGAGTTGTCTGAGAAGAGACTGAACCAGGCATTGGCCATTATCAGTGAAAGTTTGAACTTGAACAGTCAGAGCGGCGAAGAAATTGAACTTGACATGGATCAATTGGACAATACCACCTTGTTGAAATTGTACAGCTTTGTTGTGAAGAAGAAATCTGGTGCATCTCGCCGTTCCACTGGTGGTTCAGCTGCTCCAAAGAAGACGAAAAAGAGTAAGAACCTCACAGAAGCTGAACAGAGTAAACAGATTGAGGATTTGAAGAAGAAGATTGAACTTCTTGACCAGTCGTCCACGCCTGGCTTCAGTTCGAACACAAGTCGTCTTACTGCAAATGCCTCTGATGATTCCGATGACGATATCAGTTCCGAGAGTTCTGAAGAAGAATAATTTCATGACCAAGTGACGCCCCCGGCTCTTTCTATTTTTATTTCAGCCATTTGAAACCACACTCAATTTGTTGTTGTTTTTCTGTCATTTCTCTTTGCTTGACGATTGATTGTGTGTGTATGTGTGTTTGTTTTGTTGCTTGCTTTTTGCTGCTGTTTTGGGTTCCCACTATGTACCTATAAAAAAGAATGTAACGGATGGGAGGAGTTCAAGAATGGGTTTGATTTAACTGATTGTCATCTCTGGGATGTGTAGTTACTTCATTTATTGTTTTTTTTCTTTATGTACATAGACAATGATGCATTCTGTTTTGTATCTGAAGAGTACTTTTACGCAAGAGTCAATCTCTATTGAGGTTATTATTGAGATACTCGACAAACAAGGGGATGATTCGATCAATGTCCAAGCTTCTGACTTTGTTCAACATGACGAATGTTCTTCTAAATCGTTGTAATTTGGCAGCACTTACCCCCTGTGGAGGAATATCGACAAAGACGTCTTCTTCAATCTTGACTCTTCCTGTGTTTAACTGTGCCAATTCTACAACTTTCAAGATGACGCCTTGTGTCTTTCTATCAAGTTCCTGTGCGTAGTTTGTCTGTGTTGCTGGTTTGAGCATCGTTGCCGAATTTGAAGTTGGTGCCTTTTGCAATACAACTGCGTTCCATATGTCTTCAAAAGGTACTTCCTTGTCATCATAAGCGATGGGGATGAGTGGTGAATCCCAACGAGATGAGCCATCGGGGTCTTCAAACCGCATGCTTATCTGTTCAATGATCTCAGGATCCCATTTTTCCTCTGTACTCGGTCTATTATCATTCCAATCAATGCAAGTCTTTAACGGGGCCATGACGTGTACAACACAACTTGGAGTTCCAACGGCTTTGGCATCGCAGTGTAGTTGATATCTGAATCCCTTGATGTATGCTGGAGAATCAAGAATGACAATGGTGTTACGTCCAATATCACGTTTCACAGCAGACATCTGAAGACCTCTAAGTGATTTCTCCGTGCGTGATTCTCGATAGTCTTCACGTGAAATCCCTAGGGATTCTTCACTGTGGAGAATCACCTTGTATCCATGTCCTGGCGCACCGGGTGATAACGTCGAGATGCGCTCTTCGAGTCTTTTTTGGAGTTCTCTGGCTCGGGTGGATTTACCTGATGATGGCAGGCCGCAGAATGTGACTAGTGGCATGTGTTTTTTGTGATGAAGCTGGTGAAGCAGTGTGGGTTGGTTGTGTCTCAAGCCTTTTAGTTTAGGAAAAACTTTCGCACTGAGATGGCATTACATTTACATCAACATCAACATCAACTGCAATAGATCTACTATAAGATGTCGTTTAAACCAAGGCTATCATTCACCGACTATAACATACGACTATCCGACTTCAAAGGGCATCACCAAAAGGCGCTGAACAAGATGACGCAAATTGCACCACAGTTAGACCTTATATTTGAGGTACGAGATGCCCGAGCACCCATCTCTTCGAGGAACGTGTTATTGGACAGGCCCTTTGCCGGGAAGAAGAAAGTTGTGCTTTATTCGAAGAAGGATCTAAGCACGATTGACACTGGGTTGTTGAAGAAATGGCACGATGATGAGCCGTTCATGTTTGTTGATTGTCGATCTAAGAAGGATGCAAAAGTGTTGATTGAGTTGGCAAGACAGCAGTACTACCAGATGACTCCACCACCACCTCTTGGGTTGCGGATGATGGTTGCCGGTATGCCCAATGTTGGTAAGAGTACGCTTGTGAATACTCTTCGAAGTGTTGGGTTGCAGGCAACGAAGAAAGTGGCTAGAACAGGTGGACAACCCGGTGTCACGCGTGCAACGTCATCTATTATCAGGATCCACGAGAATCCGGATGTATTGTTGTACGATACACCTGGTGTGTTTCTGCCGAGAGTGAAGCATTCGACAACGATGATTGTGATGGCGCTTATTGGTGCAGTTAAGCCCAATGTCGTGGATCCTGTGATCCAGGCTGATTACTTGCTTTACATGATCAATCTACAGAATTGGAAGCTTTACTCCAAGTATTTGGACCATCCGACTAATGACATTTCGGAGCTGTTAGAGGCGGTGAGTAAGCGAATTGGGAAATTCAACAGGAAGACTGATGATTTTGACGAGACGGGCACAGCTATCCATTGGGTCGACACCTTCAAGCAAGGGAAAGCCGGGCGTGTGAGTTTCGAGTTGGATGCTGTCCTTGGTGGTGGTAAGCAGTTTGACTTCAGGGCTGCGATGGATGAAGAGGTTAAGAGACTTGCTGAGATGGATATTGCGCTTAATAGGGAGAAGGAGAAGAGACGGTTGTCGTATAGGGAGTATGTGGCTGGCAATGCGAACCAATTATTCAAAGACAAACTCTAGAGATATCTGTGATATAATTATTATAGGTAAGAAATGACTGTAACGTTAATCAACGTTTCCGGTAGTGTGTCTTAGATCTCACTGAAACAGGGTGTCATGATGCCAGGGCGAGACTGCATACCAATTGCCTTCAGACGTGGACGTGTACTGCTTCTCTATTACTCTATCGTCCTATGACACGTCTAAGTCCCAACATTTCTTGACGTGTTAATTTTCTATGTCCTTCTGTTCACAACGAGGCCATCACACCATACAATTGAAGTTTAGTTGGGTTTGCGACCGGCGTAGAAGGTGATGGATGTTGAGTCAAAAGACCCAACGTAAAAGCACAAGGTATAGGTATAGCCCAACGTGCATCATCACAACGTCTCTACGGCTGTCGCAAACGACACATTGGCAACTTGGACGGGTGTTATAGGTTATACCGCACCAAAATGGTGTTCACAATGGGTATATACAATGTATCCACTATCAGATTGACTTAACTAGAGTCAAACCGCTTCAATTGATGACAAGTACAAGATTTAATGTAGTGTCATCTGACACCGTCTGCGCGCGTCAGCTGCGAGGCTCTTAGGAAGATCTGCTTCGGACGCTCATGCAATATGGAAAATTTTTGGAAAGTTCAAAGTGTGAAGAGTGTGAATGTGTGAATGTGTGAATGTGTGTGAATGTGGGCACAATTCTAACGTGCAATCATGCAGAGATCTCTTTCCCTTCTAGGCAATGTAATTTGTGAAATTGTGAAATTAGGCTGCTCCTAAAGATCACCACAAAAACCCCCTGGGAAAAGCAGCAAACCATGAGGAGGGAGGGGTGCCACAGTACAGTACCGTACAGTGCTAGCCGGTCACTACTGCTATGACACTACCTGAATGTACATTGAAGGGTCCTTACTCCGCTGTCCGTCACCCTCGTTGCACCGCTGGCCCCACGCTACAATAGTGGAACACTGTTGGAGGGGTGGAATACCCCATACAGTTATCTCTCTCATTCCGGGAACGCTCTTCTCTCGTAGATCCTTTCTGCCTTTGGCTCTCGGCTGCCTATCACTCGATTAACACCTCTGTTGATCGCTGCCATTATCCCTCGGTAGACAAACCTCTCGTAGACAAGCTGCCAGCTGGGAGATGACTGGTGCGGCGTTTACCCCGCGTCCGTTCGACAGCTTCTTGGACTCATTTCACGCTCACCTTCTCGGGCTCGGGAAAACAAAACTCGCACACGCAGCAAGCATAGGCATCGCCAGATGCTGCTGCTGCTGCACTCTCTCTCGGATTCTCGTAACACTTCTCCTCTTCTCGTCTCGTTCCCCCCACCTGCAAAGGAGACGAGGCACGACTGGCATATATAAACCGCCGTTCCCACCCTCGTCCCTCCTTGTGCCATTGTGCCCCACCCTCCCTCTCTCTCTCTCTCTTCACCAATTGACTCTAAAGACACAATGTTCGCCCTCAAGCCACTTGCCCTCCTCGCCATTGCCCAGTCAGTGCTCGCCCTCACAGACGTTGAGAGCACCGAGTTGACCGCCATCCTCACCGACATCAAGTCCAACACCAATGACTACCTCACGGAGATCTCCAACGGTAACGCCCCACCAGCACAGATCTTGTCCTTGGTCCAGCAGGCTCTGACGTACACCGACGACAGTTTCACCACCCTCTACAGCGACGTTGACATGGACGAGGTCAGCTCCTACATTACCGGCTTGCCATGGTACTCTACCCGTCTCGAGCCACTCATTGAGTCCGCTACCGCTGGTGGCTCTGGCTCTGGCTCTGGCTCCGCTTCCGGTTCCGCTTCTGGTTCCGCTTCTTCTGCTGCTGCCTCCGCCTCTGCCTCTGAGTCCTCTGTCATTGAGTCTTCTGCTGAGTCCTCTGTTGTCTCTGCCGTCTCCTCTGCAGCTTCTTCTGCTTCTGCATCTTCTTCTGCCTCTGGCTCTGGCTCCTCTTCCGCTAGCTCTGGTGCCTCCTCTGGTTCCTCCTCCGCTGCTTCATCTTCTGCTGCTAGCTCTGGTGCATCCTCTGGTGCATCTTCTGCTGCTTCCTCAACTTCTTCCGACTCTGGTGCTTCCGCTGGTGTCTTCTACGAGGCTAGAAACGTTGCTTACTACGCTGTCCCACTCGCTCTTGCCATCGCTGCTCCAGCTTTGCTCTGAGTTTGCTAAAAGAATTGTACTCTTTGACTATTGTGGCCCAGTGCCACTGTTAATGTAATATCTATTGAGTTGTTTGTTGTAACTTCGTAAATACTCGCCGTTTGCCTCTCGAATGAGCCATTGATCATTTAATTGAGAGGTTTGCGGGAGTTTGACACATGACACATTTTTATGTCTAGTATTCATACCTGTATATTTCACTCAATTGCATAGTATCCACTGCCTTAATCTTATCATAAACACCTCAAACCCCCTTAAAGGCATCTTCGGGTGTCAAATGTCGAGGTTTGCAGCAGCAAATTCTTTGGGAATGCAGACGCACCTAATACATTTACCTACATGAATGCCTCAGACATTCGGCGTTGTAATGAGGCACCAAGGAAGATGCTAATAGGGTGTCAAATGCAAATTTGAGACACGATTACCCAGAATTTATTATCTATCGAGTCTTTATCCCTGTTTGTGTTGGGTAATATAGAGCTAAAGCGGGTTTCTTTATATACTTTATGCGCATGGTTTATCTTCGTTGAGGCTTTTGAATAACGAAAGGCGTTAGAACAATAGCTGTCATATACTCAAAGACGGCTTGTGTTCTAGTCATTTATTGAAGATCAATCGTATATACGTGGCTAGCTATTGTCAACACTATACGTATTCAAAATTGAAGTCAATCCGATTTTGTCTACGCTAAATGGGATTCTCATATTGCTATTCACACAAAACTATTTCTTGACTCTCATATGACATGCTTGAAATCTACAAAACGTAGTGATGTTTCACTGGTTTATCAAAGATTCTGAAATTTCTGATACAGACTAAGGCAGACTATTTCTCTATACTCCAAGTGTAATTGTGGAACTCTTTTCATATTTTCAAACGAGGAAGGTTGCGTGAATTAATGGAAAACTCAACAAATTGGTCGATGGTAACTATTCCTCAATAAAAATTTTGTGCTGAGTCGACTCCACAATTCGACGTCAGAATGAATGTAACAAGCCTCACAACATTCATACAGAGTATGAATGTCACAAACAGGGTTCATAGGTACGTTTATTTGTGGCCTACAGCATTCGATCCGGTGGTATGGAGTGACTTCCTCGGGATCATATGCTGGACTGCTGTTATATGACGGATTACCGGTCAAACATTGTGAAAGAGTGCTTGTAATGATTTTTGTGTCCTTTGGTTGTCGCTAAACTATGTCTTACGATAGCTGCTACAGAGCAAACATAACGTCAACTAGCTATATGTAGTGAGAACTGAGGGTATGGGAGTTGGGAATACTGGTTGTTCATCATTAGCACAAAAGCTGGTGAAATATACTTTCCCCGGTTGATAACAGAAGGGTCATCAAAATATTCTTAGTGGTCAGAACCAAAAGTATGGTCTTATTGTCCAATAGATACGGCGCCGAACCTAATCTAAGACGAACCTAAGATCTATCTAACACATTCAGACGGCAGTGGGCACGGCTATGGAGAGACAACCATAGCGGAAAAAAAGGGGTAGATCTCTTTACGCGTCTCGCTATAGTTACGTACTAAAACACGAAACGCGTTCCCGTCTACGCCTACGGTCTACCAGGATAGCCCTGTGACTCCGATGACTCCACAGAGAGCCCGTTCAGCAGCAGCGCTCGGCCTTAGGGGCGCGAACCCACAATCCCACCATGGTGAATGACCTGGAAAAAAAATATAGAACCTGGTAGTGAGACTCTAACGATGGTTATTATGTTACTTGTTCCTCTTGCCTTTTGCCCCCCTCCTTCATTCCCTTCTTCTCTCCTCTCCTTTGTCCGAGCCTGTGACGCGTGCACTCCCGTAGCCGTCCGGAGACCGAAGCCAGCCTAACTCCGAGGGCCCGAGGGGCTGGCGGCCTGGCCATGAAAAATCTTACGATTCCCTATTTATGATTGGCTCTTGCGACAGGCCTTATTTAGGACGGATTGCCGTTGAGAGAACTTTCTGGAGTAGTGGCACGTACGGCTATAACTCTCTCAGAAAAGAAACGCCCAGTATCCCTGGAACCAGGCGTTGCTGGACAAGGACACGTAGAGGGTCTATACTGTCCTTAACTCCAGAGCCTCCTAAACCCACACAAACCGGGCACTAACCAAGGTTCCGGGCATGCCCGCCGCTGCCGATGCAATCTACAGCGGAATGCTGCTGTGGTGTCTAGGTGTGCTGCCCTCTGACCAAACCCCGCGCCGCCATTGGCTCCCTTTGTGCGAGTGTCGGTGCAGCTGGACGCGCTGGCAGTGCGCCTACCAGGTATTTTCCTCTCTTCGGTTCTTGGTGTGCGGGTGGTGTAAGAATGCGTGGGAGCCACGAGGTCCGCTCGCTCGACCCGCTTGCTCGACTTCATGTGTTCCATTGGGGTTCTCCAAATGCAGCGAAGAGCCTGGGGTGCCGTATCAGAGTGGAGATGGAGATGCTATGCGGTGGGATAAGAGATGCTCGAGATAGGCGGGCAGTACACCTTCCACATACCACATCAGATAGCTGAGTACCCTGAATACCTAAATAACCGGCAAGCAACAAGACAACCAAACTACCGCGGGAGATGTCGGAGCTTGGGACGGGACTGCGCAGCCGGGCGCCAAAAGTGTTCTTGTTTTTTTTTTTTTTTAATTCCCAGCCAGTTGTGCGGGAGGTGTCGCCTCCACGGGACGATGCAGTAGAAATTATACATAAGGACACATAAAGAACGTGTGGTTTTCCCTTTCTCGAAGAAGCCTTTGGCGTTGTCACTAGAAATACAGAGAAAGAGAGATATGACGATATAGCCATGGATTCAAGTATGTGGAGCCGATTCCTGACGCAAGATCATCATCTATAGTGTACATATACACTGCGTCCCATGCTGGATCTTGTGTTATACTGGTTCTTGCCGGCTGGCAAGACACAATTGTACTGCTACTAACCTCTTATTCCCAGAACACCAACCGTCACACATCAATTTGAATCAGTTGCAGAACATTGCAACACCAACAGTCATCAAGACATCAAAGCAATGGGTCCTCCCACCAAGACCAAGACCTGGCAGAAAGCCTAATGCCAACAATGCGTCTCAACCGAAGAAGGAGCCAAAGAAGACATACAAGAAAAAATCTCAGCAACAACACCAACACCATTCTTCGTCAACCTCGCCTCAACCGTTGACTTCACAACAGGCATTACAAGCATTGCAAATGATCACTCCAGCACCATCTACAACGTGTTCGTCGCCGCAGAGCTCAATGTCTCCTGAAACCACGGGCAACACATGCATGGTCGAGCTTGCCTTAAAGAACATGGAGATTGAAAATCAGACGCTTAAGCAAGAGCTTTCTCGTCTTGTTGCCAACCTTAAGTCTTTGAAGCAAGGTGGTAAGCCACAATGTTTCAAGGCACACGTTCAGGAAGACGAGTTGTATCACAAGAAGAGAACATCGACTTCAGACAGCAGCATTTCCAGCATGTTCAGCATTGAGAGTTGTGAAGAGGAAGACGATAACAGTTCGCAAATTTCTACGCCATCTCTTACCTCCACGTCTACATCGAACTCGTCGTCGTTGGGGTCTATCAAAGAGGACCAAGTGTTGAAAATTGATGAGTTCCTCAGCACATCCCTGTTTGAACAATCATCCAATTCCATCTCCTCTTCTGCGGACATACCTACGATATCCCCACCTACTCTGCCTTATCTAAACAAGAAGATCAAGGATGAAGAGTTTGAGTTCAACTTCCTGAAATTGGAAAACAAGGATGTCTTCAAGAATGGTGCATCCGACTTGTTGTTCCAGGCTAGCACCGAGGAAATGGCTATTGACAATGCAGACTTCTGGGAATGGAAGTAATGCGAGCAAAGATTTTACGAATTTGAAATGAAACATGGTAATGACTCTTCATTATTCAACACAATGAAGAAAAATTCCCGCTTTTGGGTGGGTGCTTGCTTTATGGAGATGTTTTCTATATAGACTTTGTACCCGTTTAATGAATTTACTGGCCGATTGAGCAATCCCGTAATGATAAGAATGATGATAACATCATACCTTTGCTGCCATTGCTACGGCGGCTATCATGGGGTCAGCCCCTTACCCCCATTCCCGATTGGCTCGTTGCGCGGCGGCCGGTTGCTTTGTGGTTGTGGAGTCCCCTGTGTCATCCTGGCAAAGTGTGGGTTTCGAGAATGTTCGGTGTCTGCTCACACTAAAACCACTCTGGTCCCAGGTAGTAGGAATCCCAGTTGCACTTATTTGGTCAGGATCATCAAACGGTATCAGCATCAACATGCCCGTTTACCTAGATCACACGCATCTCATACAGAGCTAGCAGCTGCATCACTGTATCCGACCCTTCCTAAGCGGACTACAGAGATCTAATGGATCGCCTACAGTGTCGATCGGCAAAACTGACTGTTACGTCAGGGAAGCAGGAGCAATCCGGGTGGACTCTGCGGATGGAATCGGGCAGAAGGTGATTGCTTTTTCTGCTTCTTCTTTTTCGCGAAAAGGAAGAAGTGTGGACGTACCGAAACTGGCGGGTGCACCAAAAGGGAAACTTGGAACGGCGCAAAGCGACACCCCAATGCGGAAGTTCTTCCCGGTACAGATCAACAATTTTCTACGGCTCGAGAGATGAGAACGAATACCCTTATCTGAGTTATCTGACCTCACTGTGAACGGTGTCCGAATTTGATTGCCCCACCTTTTAGATATATTCAAAGACACATATTCCATCGTCTTTTGTGCTTTTCTCCCCTTTACCTCTTCTTCACCACTCTTTGTTCGGTCTATCGCACATAACATCTCATCGCTATGGCTGAACAACTACATACGACAAGAGACCCAGAGAATAATCCTCTTCGCATCATCCAACGCTGCAAAGCGGAAGGCAGACCAGTACACATCGCTGGTCCCATGGTGCGGTACTCTAAACTCCCTTTCAGATCCCTCGTTCGTGAATACAACTGTGATATCGTTTACTCTCCTATGATTCTCGCCAGAGAGTTTGTGCGTAATGGAATCGCAAGGCTTTCGGACTTCACCACCAATAATTATGACACACCACTCATCGTCCAAGTTGGTACGAATAACGTCACTGATCTACTCAGATTCGTCGAAATGATACATCCTTATGTCGATGGTATTGGAATCAACTGTGGCTGTCCGATCAAGGAACAAGTAAGAGAAGGTATTGGTGCTGCCTTGATGAGCGATTCAGATCTAGTCGCTGCAATGGTCAAGGCCGTCAAGGACAGATTCGGTGATTCTGTAACACTAGAGACTAAGATCAGAATTCATCCAGATATTAATGAAACTATCAAATTCGTCAAGAAGGTTGAAGCTGCTGGTGTCGATATCATTACGGTTCATGGTCGTACAAGAAACACAAGATCTTCGGAAGCGGCAAATTTCGAGGCGATCAAGACGGTTAAAGATAGCGTTCATGTTCCTGTCATTGCAAATGGAGACTGCTTTACATTGGAAGACTGTAATAAGATTGCAAAATACACCGGTTGTGAAGGTGTCATGGCAGTTCGTGGGATTTTAGCTAACCCGGCCTTGTTCTCTGGTTTCTTGAAAGCACCATGGAGTTGTATCGAGAGATTCATGGAATATGCCACTGCGTATGGCTTACCATACCGTCTGATACAACACCATTTCAGTTGTATGCTTGATGGTCAGTTACCTAAAGCACTCTACAAGGAAATGATGGATTGCAAATCGCTATCTCAACTCATTGACTTCTTTGATGCACATTTCATCCTCAAGAGATCGTGGGAAGAAGGGTTCGGTAAGGAGACGGAGATTCAATACAGACCAAACAGAGAGGTTCGTATGTGATAATATCACACTTATAACGGGTTATGCATTTATATAATTGGGAATTATTCGGGATTCAAAAGGGAATACTTCAACCGTAGTGATGCCCTGGGAATAACTCATCGCATCCGTACACCACAAGAAACACGCTTGAAATTTTTCGTGAACTTTCCACGCCCATTCACTACCTTCACCACCTCCACCATAAGTAAACTCGGGCTGTTCTACTGTTTGTTGGTATACTCAGCAGGAAGATCAAAGGGTATGTTGAATTCCAGAAACTTATGAACAATAAACAGGTGAACAACATCTATGGGATGAAGATTTTCTTATTTTTATTTGAACCACTATGAACGGGGCTATAGACTGATCGTTATGATTGGTTTCCCGTGATGACCGGTTCCTTTGTCATAGTTACACTGATATTTGTTGTCTCCTGTCTTATTGTTTGGTTTCTTTCTATTGATGTAAGAGATTTTTACTAACAATGTTCGTCAGGACTTTACACGTTCCGAAGATCTTCTGTATAGAAACAACACAAGGCCTATTCCAT